>JAJOZX010002918.1:0-575000 GCA_023014485.1 Bathynomus jamesi | reverse complement strand
ATTTTTAAGCATGGAATTTGAACGAAGAGACGTACGTAAGCCGATTTATTTCTTCTGGAAACGTGGAATGTCACCTGCAATCATAGCAGCAGAGATAAATTCGACACTTGTGCTGAAACAACAAATGAACGTACATGTCGTCGGTGGTGGCTCAATTCAAGGAAAACAATTTCAATGTCGATGATAAACCACTTGTGGTCGACCATCACTGATTTGAACACAGGTATACAAAACTTTCTGGATACAGAGAAGTATGCTACGACTAGGAGTATTGCATTAGAACTGGGAGTTTGTCACAGAACAATTCAGCAGCATCTTATTCAGATGGGGAAACGTTATTTATCTAGTCGATGGATTCCACATTATTTAACTGTTGACAAAAGGCAAACTGTGAACGAATATGTTTAGAGTTGTTGGGGAAATATGCTGCAAATGATTTCTTGGGACAATTAATTACAATGGACGAAGTTTGGATCTATTGGGACAATGATGGCAGCTATCACCATATGAGTTGGAGAGATATGGTGATATCCCAATGTGGAAGTTCAACGGACGTTGACCATTCGTAAACATCTGCTCTCGGTATACTGGACTGCAGGGTGTTCTCCTTTGGAGGTATTGCCACGTGGACAAACAATAAATGCTGATATTTACTGTCAGCATTTAGATCGCTTGAAGGTAGCAATTCAGCAAAAACGTCGGCGACTAGTTAATGGGGGATACCACCATCTTCACTACCTCCATGATAACGCGAAGCCTCATACAGCCGCTAAAACTGTTCAGAAACTGCGCGATCTCGGTTTTACAGTATTGCCACATCCCCCATATTCACCAGACCTCGCACCGTCTGATTTTTACCTTTTCTCCCCACTTAAATCTTCAATTCGTGTAGGAAGTTCTCATCTGCGGAAGAAATTCACGCTGTTCTAGATGCCTGGATACCGCTAAACCACGGACATTCTTTGCACATGCATCAGGAAATTGCCAGGAAGATGGCAAAAATGTATTGCAAATAAAGGCGATTACTTTGAACATCTTTCTACCACTGAAGATTAATTATGTTTGGTTTTTATTGAATAAATTTTATTTATCGGACAAACTTTGGATACAATCCGGTGTATATATATTTTTATATATATATATATATTTTTTATATATATATATATTTATATATATATATATATATTTTTTTTTATATATATATTTATATTTATATATATATATATTTTTATATATTTATATATATATATATATATATATATATATATATATATATATATATATAATATATTTATTTATTTATATATATAATTTAAATATATATGTAAAAAGTGAACAATGAACAATTCCTACACCATCATTAATTATATGGATTCATTGTCTTGATGCAGAGCTTATGTTCGTATAGTTTTATGTTGAATGTTCATTTTTACATAAGAAACCAAATCGCCTAAGCGAGTTTTTGGATAGAATTTCGATTTATACTTCTTTATTCATTACTGTATTTCCCTAATTCATCTTTTCTAAATGATGACTTATACACTATGACGTCATAAAATAACTTTATTCCTTTACGTTTCCATACTTTGTACACTGAATCACGTTTAGTATTTGGACATCTTCCGTATTCAATGTATGGTAAATTCTTTAGTAATAATGTTGTGGTGTTATGTAGTAAAAATTTAACATTAATTATTCAACCATACTCATTATTCAACCATACTCATTCTTACATTCAGTTCTTTCTTGACCGCTATCCTTTATTAATTTTATTACTTATTCATTCATCTACCTATTGTCTACTTATGCCCTATCAACTTATCAGTCTATGTTTACTCGTGTCTATATTACGCACACAACCTATTGGGTGACGAATGATATGTGTACACTACTGTGTGCAGTCGTACATGTCTATTGACGATCATGATTACGTACATGTATTCTTTTTACGTTTTATTTCTTTTATTATTTCACCTCCCGCACTGAACTCAAAAATGCTGAGTTAAGTTATAAAATTCCACTCACTACGACAAATCGAGCGCCTCAAAGATAAAATATCTCCGTTCGCTCTGATTTCAAATTCATAACTATTATAGCATATTATTTCGTAAATAAATTATCTCGTAAGTGCCATGTACGTTGTATTATATTTCTAAACATCTTAATTGTCTATTAATATGAAACACTGTAAAAACAAAACAAAGTTATAGTAACTGTTTAATTGTAATTAACTGTAATACTTTAATTTAATATAACGTAATGTACTTTAATGAAACTGTATTAATAATACTTGTAATGTACTTCAATGAAACTGTAATTAATGTAATGATTTAATTTATAATGTAAGAATGTTACTTTAATAGAACTGTAATGAACAATCATAAGCGAATGTGAAGTAATCCATAATTGTAATCGTAATTGTAATGAAACCAAAATTAATACATACTCAGTCGTGTACTTAATTTGTACTTATGTGTACTATTACGAAATGATATCGCCTTCATAAATGTAGACTTGGCGAAAAATACAAATTAGTTTTTATTTTTATTTTTTTTAGTTGAATCTTTCAAACCATCTGATCATGTGTTTAAAAAGGGGGGAAATTTAACCTTCAACTGTCCTCCCCCAAAACATTTAAGTTTATATTGTACATGTACTTGTAAAATTAGAGCACTTCTTCATTGCACTTCTGCATTAGACTTCTTGATTAAGTCACTCAAGACTCCTTTGTTAGCAGCCTTGCT
The DNA here is from genome assembly GCA_023014485.1 of Bathynomus jamesi. Classification (NCBI taxonomy): domain Eukaryota; kingdom Metazoa; phylum Arthropoda; class Malacostraca; order Isopoda; family Cirolanidae; genus Bathynomus; species Bathynomus jamesi. Next base: position 572,256 of record JAJOZX010002918.1, on the reverse strand, counting down.
GCGGGGAGGGGCAGGGCCCCTTGCCTTCTTAATATTTTTAGATTCCGGCCTGAGCCATGGTCGAAAGAGGTCGAACCTCTACCCCTGTAAATTCAGAGTACTAACTGTAATTTTTGAGAAGTAAACCACAGTAAAAAGTTGTTTTTTATCTTTTTCCTTCGAGCCTTGTTCTCTTCAGGAACTGTCAGTCAGTTAAGTCGACAAGTTATAAAAGAAAAGTCGATAATTTTAGTATCAGAGAAAGTATCAGAGTATTATAGCAAGAGAAGAATTAATAATTCTCGACCCATAAGCGAGAGAAAGAGACAACCCAAGCACCATAGAAGATATTGGCATAACAGTCTGGCGAGTCTGTAGCCAAAGTTTTAACAACTGGCGACCCACCATTTAAAGCGAGAGAAAGAGACAACCCAACACCATGAAGATATTGGCATAACAGTCTGGCGAGTCTGTAGCCAAGAGTTTAACAGAGTGGCGACCGAAAAGAATTAGAATGTTATAGAAGAAATATCCGTTGCTTGCCTCCTAACTAGAACCCCCGTCGATCCACATTGTTAACCCCCCTTTTAGAACCCCCGTCGATCCGAACGACTCAGGGCCATAAAAGGGGGGTTAGCATATATATATATATATATATATATATATATATATATATATATATTTACATATATTTACATATATTTACATATATTTACATATATATATATTTACATTATATATATTTACATATATATATATTTACATATATATATATTTACATATATATATATTTACTAACTAACTAACTACATATATATATATTTACTAACTAACTAACTACATATATATATATTTACTAACTAACTAACTACATATATATATATTTACTAACTAACTAACTACATATATATATATTTACTATATATATATAATTATATATATATATATATATATATATATATGGCTCCTCTCTCCCCTATGCTGTTTAATGTGTATATTGACGGATTAATTGCTTCACTTAATGAGGCAACAGTGGATGTTGTATAGATAACACAAGGATAAATAACTTAGTTTATGCCGATGATATGGTATTAATAAGTCCCTCTGTTAAAGGTCTGGATCGGCTACTAAACGTCTGCGAAGTATTTGCAGAAACATATTCTTTTTAATGTTACAAAAACTAAGGTTATGCAATTTAATCCTAAAAGCTGTAATCAGCCAGCTGATATAAGGTTTTAAATGAATGGTGAAGTAATTGAGGAAGTACAAGAGTTTTAAGTATTTGAGTCAAACTATTACCAGCTCCTTGAGTGATGACTCGATATAAGAAAATCTCGAAGCCTGTGTGCTAAAGCGAATATGACCACAAGGAACTTTCGATTCTGTATAAGTGAAGCTAAAGAGACTCTTTCATACTTTCTGCAGTAATATACGGACAGCAACTCCGGGTGAATTATAAAAAAGGTTCTGGCAGAACCCTAAATTTGCTGTACAACAGGTCCTTTGGACTCTTACATAAATTACCCCCCCCCGCGAGATGCTCAGCTTCGCAAATGTTTGCTACCCGCAATGTCCCCGACTCCCGAGCTTCCCGGAGGTAACAAGACGTGCTGAACAGTCCTAACGCAAAGAATTAAAAATCAACCAACCCGATCATCCAAGCTATCCATGACTCCGCGGGGCCCAAGCTGGGCACTTGCGTTTTTTTTTTGCGGTACTGCGGTACTACCGCACTACCAACCGGTACCGCATAACGCAGTACCGCAAAAATGCGGTAGCGGTACTGCTGTACTTTCAGCGATCCTTTGCGGTACTGCGTTATGCGGTACCGGTTTGGTAGTGCGGTAGTACCGCAAAAAAAACCGCAAGTGCCCAGCCCATGAGTCCTGCCATTTATCCTCTAAGGCCTAAGCCCTAAGGCTTCCCAAATTGTGTTCCACGGAACACTTCTCACGGTATACAAGTGTTCCGCGGAGCACCAATTTAGGAACCCCTGCCTGAGTCTAAGCTATGGACTTCTTGGTATGAAAACGTCTGTCTGTAGCTCCACTTCGACAGTGCAGTATTATTTCTAATCAATTGTATATATTTTTATCGTTAGTATATGAACTGTCATTGTATTAATAATATTTGTCATATGGACTATAGTCTGCCAATAAACCTTTTTCATATATATATATATATATATATATATATATATATATATATATATATATATATATATATATATATAAAATACTTACATCAACAATGATCCACTTTCATCGAAATTTTTTTGGGATCATCTTCATCAGCTGCATACCTTAAGATAAAACCAAGGAATTAATAATAATCTATATTTAGAAACAGGACCAACGTTTCAAACATTGGATAAAATCACTGTTCACTGAAGTACTTTAAAAATACCTTCACAAATCACAAGTAAATATATTTGTTTTACTTCACAAGTTTTACGTTCCTTGAAAATTAATGGTGTACCGATTAATCGACATCGGCACCGGTAAAATCGGCCATTTTGGGGGTATCGGCGTTGGCAAAATTTGTAGATTCTTTGAAATTTTCATTACAAAAAATTTATATTTATAGAAAATTGAACAGAACCGCCCCCCACCCAACTATTTTATGATAATTTATACTCATTTGATAGTGTAATTTTATAAAAATATTTTACATTCATGCAAAGCTTAAGTTAAGTTGCCCATAAATTCACATTTTCTCTAATCTTTAAATATTATAAACTATTGTAATCTACTCTATGTTAATTAAAAATAATTCTATATTAAGTTGTGGTACTCTTCAGTTATCTGCCCCCTAATAAAAAAAATAAAAAAAATTGCTTTTTAATTAAGACTCCAGAATTACGTACAACAGCGAGCTGTATTGAATTAACATTTGTTTGTTGAATTAAGTGGTGATATTTTCGTTAAAACTAACGAAAATATCATGACTTAACCTAACCAACCGTCAAGGACGTACAGTTGACCTAACTGAGCATTCAATAATTTTCCCGTAGGTTTCGATTAATTTTAAGCAACTTTTACCTAATAATTATATCCTGTTATGTGTTATATTGCGGGTATAACGGAAAAATACCTAAAACATAAAAAAAAAAAAAAAAGTGGAATCTTATGTACATTTAAGATTTTTTTTTTAAAACTGGAACCTTTTAGAAACGTTTAAATTTTGCATGGGGCAGATAACGGAAAAGTACCAGTTGTGCCTTATAATTTATATATTAAACCATCTTATGTTGACTTTATTTTAAGTATTTTAATAATTTTACAAATCCAAATTACATTTCGTGCTATCCGTTGTTTTGGTGCCAGTACTAAAAGATAAAAAGGGTAAAATCAATAGTAAAGATAACTACAGGCCAATAGCCTTGGCCAGTATTATGTCTAAGGTGTTTGAATATATACTCATTAATAAACTTGAATGTTACCTGTATACTAGTGATAACCAATTTGGTTTAAAAAAGAAACGGGATACTGATACGTGTATGCCTTGAAGGAAATGGTCTGTAAATACCAAACTCTAGAGTCTACATACTAATGTAATTGTGTGTTTCTGGATGCCTCTAAAGCATTTGATCGTGTTAATCATGACAAATTATTCATGAAACTTAAATCGTAATGTACCTGGTTACTTGGTCTGTATATTAATATTCTGATATAATCACCAGACAATGATTGTAAGATGGGGTGGGGTTAATTCAGAGCCATTCTGTGACCAATGATGTCAGGCAGGGAGGGATATTATCTCCCTACTTATTCAATGTTTATATGGATAATCTATCTGTTGTGCTGGACTCGTAATATAGGCTGCTATCTTGGTACAATGATTGTTAGTCATCTGATGTGTGCAAATCTAGTTCTTATTTCTCCATCTGTAAAAGGCTCAGCACACTTTTGAAGGTTTGTGAAAGGTATGGGAAGGATAACGACATAAAATATAATCCTACCAAAAGTCATATTATGATTATGAGGACCAAAGCCCACAAATATATAAAATTTCCTGAATTTCAATTGCATGGTATGGTGCTGTCAGAAGTGACCCAGACTAAGTATCTTTGTTACATACTAACTGATAGTCTTTCAGATGACAGTGACATTCTAAGGCAGGCAGTGTAGACAATTACATGCTCAGGGAAATACTTTGGTTCGAAAATTTCATGCGTGTATGTTAGATATTAAGTTGATCTTGTTCAAAACTTTTTGTACTCCACCGTATACAGCTCATTTGTGGTGGAACTACAGGATGTATAATTTGAGAAAACTATGTTGCATATAATATTTTAAGGAATTTATTAGAACTCCAAGATTTATAAATGGTGCTTCTTCTTTTGCCAGTATGCTGTTTGTAGTCAATAGGGTGCCTAACTGTGCCAGAGTCATACGCAATTTTGTATTTAGATTTATCACTAGGTTTGGTGAGTCAGTCAATAAGATAAAGAAGCCATGGTTAGTGAACTGATCTCCGATATATGATATTTTATAAATTGGAAATCTAGAAGCATTGACGTAGGCAATTGTATGTTCATTATGAATAGCGATTCACTGGCATACATAGTCAGTGAATCTATGGACCACTTTTATAATGTTTGTACCTGTTGAGTCTGAAGTGTTTGTTGTTGTTGTTGTTGTTGTTGTTATATATCAATGTTTTTTTTTTTATTCAAATTGGCCACCAGAGTCGAAGTTTTAATGAAAAATTTTGTTGTTGAAAAAGAAAATACCTTCAACATTTTCAACACAGGGAAAAACAATTACTTTAAATATTGGTATTCAATTTATGAAACTAAAATAATTTCTATCATTTTACTGAGTAATAAAACTTTTTATCATCAATTTAGCTACGGTAGACGAGTAATAAATTCTGGTATCGTATATTGTGGAGGGAGCTAAGGAAAAGCATTTGAACAAGTCTGAAATTTAAAAATATGAAAATTCAAAGTTTTCACATTAGATTAGTAAAATCTTGGAAGGGAATCGATTTTTTAAAATATAGGAAAAGAATCGGCATTAGCATCAGTATCGGTAGTTTTTCATGGAATCAGCATTGGCAAAATTTTGGAATCTGTACATCACTACTTTAAATCAGATTCCAAACCGGGGTGCCACAGATGCCTTTTTGAGGTGCCGCCAAATTTCATGAAAATAAATAAGTAACTAAAACCTTAGTGAAGATAAGCAAATTGCAAATGAAAACAAAGCATTCGCGATTAATTACGTCCATACAGAAACTGTATAGGTTCACTTTGAAGTGAGATTTGGGGGGAGGGGGGCTGGATGTTGAAGAGTGGGAGACGAAAATCCCCCGGTATGCCGCGAAGGAAAGATAGAGGTCATTGGGGTGACTCGAGCCAGAAAAAGTTGAGAATCACTACTTTAAAGAATAAAAGAGGGCAGAAAAAAATTGAGCGGTGGTAAGGGTCAGAGTGAAAACGATAGTACTGTAGTAGCCTCAGCCGCCCGGGCAAAGCTGGGCACTTGCGTTTTTTTTTGCGGTACTGCGGTACTACCGTGTTGGTCGGTACCGCGGAAAGTACCGCGGGAAATTTGAATGCGGTAGCGGTACTGCTGTACTTTCAGCGATCCTTTGCGGTACTGCGTTATGCGGTACCGGTTTGGTAGTGCGGTAGTAGTACCGCAGTACCGCAAAAAAACGCGCAAAAAAACGCAAGTGCCCAGCTCTGGGTCACCGTCACTACCGCAAAAAAAACCGCAAGTGCCCAGCTTTGGCTAGTAGGGTCTCATCCACGACGAAATTCAAGCAAAATATTTAGCAATTATAAAATTAACGAGAAAAATTAAAACTTAATTAATTTTGTAGCGTAAAATGTTGGCCTATTTTTTTAAAGTGTTCACAAACACTTTCTAAAAAAAATTAAATTATTACTCGATTTGGCGTAATTAATTTGAGATGATTATGGTAAGGTCCATTAACAGTCTGAAACAATATTTGATCATGCAGACGTTGAAAAGAGAGTTAGGCCTGGCTTTGACATAATACTGTATAGTAAAATTGGGGTGGGACCCCGAACAAACAGGGGGTGTAACTTGAACAATTTTAAAATTCTCGAAAAATCTATCCGTTCTTCATATCTATTCGTTTAAATCTATTGAATTCCTTTCCAAAACCCGCCATTTTTTTTTCGTTGCTGCAACTTCACAAGTTTGGTACCTAGTACTACGAGCATTTATAAAATGTTCGTGACTGTCTTCAGTCACCACACGAGATCACCTCAAGCCTACCTATATCTAGTCAGAGTACGGATGTACAAAATTTCACTCTCTAGTAAAATGGAGAAACTAAATTTACAAAAATACCACAGCCATCAAAATTTTGAGCTTCACATCCAAAGCCAAATTTGTAAAGTTGCACTCAAGATGTAAGCGTCTCCCGGGATTAAGTTCTTTTAAAATCATTTGTATGAAATTATTTAAGAGTTACAATACGAGCGTAGACTGACCAGATATAGGTAGGCCTTGATAGCCTCCTCTACAAACGGAAAAAGCAACAAAGTAGACAAGACATGTCACTGATACGTCTCCAATTTTCTCCTTTTTACATGTATTATTCCGCCTTTACAAAAAAAAAAAAACCCAGTTAACACACATTACAGAGTTGTTCAAGAAGTTCGGGGGGGGTCTGGAGGTATATTTTTCGAACTTTAGCTCGTGTTAGCCGAGATTTGTGTGAGATAATATAAGTCATCCCATTCTGCGCAGCTACCCTACATAGCCATGTCAAATTGATCACTATACACACACATTATATATATATATATATATATATATATTATACAGCGTGTCCCAAAGAAATGTATACCCACTTTGTTCGATAATACCAGCTATGAGGATAATAAAATATTACTGTTTATATGTTTTTTAATAAAGAATTTTCTCCTGAATCTAAATATGTAATTATATTTATTAAAAATTGAAGAACAAAAAAGTTACAGATGTTTAAATTAGAATTATTATTTTCGAGACTTCATGTGCGATATTTTCTAATATTTTTTTTATGGCCTGGCCTGCCTTTTAACCGACTCTTTTGAGATACTTATGTTTAGTGCCTAGCTTAGCCTAGCCATTTCGTTGAGTTCTAATTAGGCAAGACTACAGTTTTGCTCTAACCTTATCTAACATCTTATAACTCTGCGACGTTTGTTCTTTTCTAACGACAATTTGAACATCTTAGATAAAGTGTCATTTAACCATGGAATTTGTAAATTTTTTGAATTAACTAATAATTACAACATTTATGCTTCAATATCAACACTAAACATAAGTATCTCAAAACAGTCGGTTAAAATATTAGAAAATATCGCACATGAAGTCCCGAAAATAATAATTATAATTTAAACACCTGTAACGTTTTTGTTTTTCAATTTTTAATAAAAATAATTACATATTTAGATTCAGGAGGAAATTCTTCATTAAAAAACATATAAAAAGTAATAAATTTATTATCCTCATAGCTGGTATTATCGAACAAAGTGGGTATACATTTCTTTGGGACACGCTGTATATATACACAGGGTGTCCGAGAATTATCTGTACCAGTTTTGGCTGTTATTAAAAGTCAACCATGAAGTGTAGAAATTCCAGTGTTGTCCCATTTTACAGAGAATCTCTAAGTTTTTTCTGATACCACGTTTTGACAAGTTTTTTAGAAATGTACGCGGGTGACAGACATTGATGATTTAAAAGCAAGAATCACAGCTGCTATTGAGCGAATTGATGTGGATATGCTGCAGCGTACATGGCAACATTTGGAGTATCGATTGGATGTTTTGCGAATCACTAATGGTGCACATATCGAATGTTTGTAACAACGTTACTTTAATAAAAGAAACTTTTGAAAATACAGATTCTAAATAATCTTGTTTAAGAATTTTACGTGTGTTATCAAGAATTTTATTAAAAGATGAAATTGTACAGATAATGTTCGGACACACTGGAATTTCTAAAAAACTTGTCAAAACTTGGTATCGGAAAAAATTTAATGAGATTCTCTGTAAAATGGGACAACACTGGAATTTCTACACTTCATGGTTGACTTTTAATAACAGCCAAAAATTGTACAGATAATTCTCGGACACCCTGTGTGTATATATATATATATATATATATGGCAGCATTATATGCGCATGGGTACGACTAAATAAAATTTCTAAACAATTTTCGAAAGAAAAATGTAAAAATCAGACTTTTTCCAAAGACTACTACTACTATTTTTACTATCACCATCATTATTTCTACTACTACTACTACTAACTTGTAGAACTCCTGGCCATTGTGTTCCCATTTGACACTGTAGAGTCTTTCAGGCTTCAGGTTATGCTCACACGACATCTTCACGTCCAAATGTTTTTTGACGTGGGGCGGAACCTCAAACTTAGTTATCGTCACTTCCTTCCCTGCAAATCAAAAACAAGAACCATTTGTCGTCACTCGGTAAAGACGATAATTAAAAAAAAAAAAAAAAAGTGCGCATCTTTCTCTCAACCTCCCCTCTGAAAGGGACGATACGAGGGATATTTATCTCCCCTCGGAACGGAAATTTTGAAAATGTGAAATGTTTTAATAGAACAGTTTTTATACGAACAAAGGCGGCATGGCGAAGGAAAATTTTAAATTTATTTCTATTCAGAGAATCTGTTCGAAGGAAACGCTTCCTATATCGGCCCTCGATCCCGCATGGCGGGATGCAACTCCGGGGGACGAGGGTGAAACCCCTAAGGTAGGGAGGAACCCCGCGATCTTTAGCCGTAATCCGAACTGGATCTTATCGTTTAATTTCCCCCTAAAATTACCGCGCGAGAGAAATTTTTAAGAGAAAATGGATGACTGAAGACTAACACTAGATTTAATTAAACCAACGGAATAACTATAAATAAGGTAGAAATAATGACTTCGAGTCTAACCCGTTAACTTTTATGCGAGAATGTTGCAACGGCAAATGCATAAAAACCATAACGCCAAAAAGGGCTTATTATTAAATAATAAAATATATATTACCGAAGAAACAGACCAAAAACACACACAAATACAAAAACAAAAATACAAAGGCGCGTTTTATCCAGCTGTGCCACGGAAAATATCTATTTACAAAATGAAAATGTATTTCACTAAACCTTTACTGCTTCGTATCATGAGGATAATAAAGCCAAATTAGCCATCTGTGATTGAAGCGAAACTTCACAAAACAACACTTCGTGGATGACCATGTTGATATAAAACGAAAGTTATGGCTATTAAACATCGCTTCAACTTTCCATCGACTGCATTAAATCTACAACTTCACACGTCTCCAATTCTCGCTTAAACATCCAACAAAACATACGCGAGTTCTTCAGGAAGGGTAAAACCATTTTATAACTTTTTTAAAAAGGAATTCAATCCCTTATTTTGACCCAATAACGGTATATCGCGCATTGAACTAACACTGACCGCGAATCAAAATCGCATGACGCTATTTTGAGGAGTTCCCTCAAAACAATTTATAAACAAAACGCGAATAATGCATAAAAGACAAAGGAAAGTTGAAACTTGGCACGAGCCGGGGGGATGAGTGGGGAGATGGAGGTCTTTTAAGGGTGGAAAAGGGGTGTCTGTGCGTGTGGCACTCTGAGGGAAACCGGCTGGAGTCGGGGGTGGGAGCTGCCCAACCCCATTCGGGACGATTCAATCAATAAATCCTAATCCATATCTTCTTAAATTTTTAAAAAAGAAATCGTGAAAGCGTTCAAAAGCCGATTGAAAGGAAGGAAAAAAGGAAAAGGAGGAGGAGGAGGAGGAGGAGGAGGAAGAGGAGGAAGAGGAGGAGGAGGAAGACGTAAAACGAGTGAAAAGTACCGTCATAATTTCGTTTCTTAAAAAGTGCATTCAAAGGATTCGTTTAAGCGTCGTTCGAGATTAACGAGACAGGTGTAATGTTTCCGCAGAAAGGGGGACGCGCCTCGCCTCTTCACCAAACACCCGATCAAAACGACAACCAACCAACCAACCAGCCTATTTTCGAAGGAAACTAAATGGAACCAGAATGACGGAGTGACGATTTCACAGACTCGGGCGACTGACGTACGAGTAATACCAAATTTAGACGCGAGAAGACTCATTCAATCTTTGGATAGTGTCGAAGTGACTCCGTGAAAACTTGCTTCGTGACACCGCTCACTGAGGTCGATCTACAGTTAAAGACGCAGTATCAACTCGACCCGATCCCCCGCGTACTGATCCCGTTTACTCGGGGACGCTCTAAAATTACTTACACACACGACACAAAGTAGACCAAAATCTGACCAATGAGACAAACTGCTTTAAGTACGCGCCGTTGAAAGCGATCCCAAGCTGTCCCCGGCCCCCAGTGCCATTACAAGCCTTCCCCCACGCTGCACAGCCTCTGATAAATAACCGGAGCTCAAACATGATTCGAACGCGACGCGAAATATTCCAGTTTCCGTCATTCCAGGACCAAATTCCCATTCTAAAGTCTCGTAAAACTTGGACACTTTTTCTTCACAATTTGCAATTTCGCATGTTAATTTCATAAGGTGAGTGCACCATAATAGTGTCGTGCACACACACACACACACTTGTGGTGAGATGCACAATGTTTATCTAAAAACTATTTAACCAAGCTTAATTTATCCGAACCTTAGTGGCATCGAACAAGGAAAGGCGTGATAAGAGTTTCGGATGCAACCGAGGGCTCGAAAGTAGTTTTCTGTTAGGTCATTAAATAGCGAGTACTCTCTAATCTAGGCTATCCAGCCAGGCCTAACCTAACCAAACTTAATCAGGACCAACATCTCTTTTTGCCGACAAGAGAAATGCTTTTAGATTTTTTGTTTTTATTTGTTTTTGTTTTTAAATGTTCCGAAGTACCAAAAACTACCTCCCAAAAAATTACCCGATCACATGTGAATTATCACTCTCGCCTTTCCTTACGACCAGTTAGTTCCCTGTGCGCGCACGCACACACACGACAATGTAAGTAATTAGTTAAATGAAGTGGGTTCAAAAGCAAGAATTTTGTAAACAAAAATGGTGCTGGTTATAAAAAAAAATTAGGCCATATTGTCGTAAAATCAATGTGGCCCTGGCACTTTCGCCAACATTTCCCCAAAACATTGCTGCAACCCATTGTTTGAGGCCTCGTTCAGGAATGCCATCGCAGTCACTTTAATCTCTTAAGCACTTGAAAAATGGTATTCCTTAAGTTGGTTTCCCTTCCGCGGAAAAAAAAAAAATCACGGAGCAGAATCAGAGCAGTTGTGCCATATCGTAACAAGTAGTGTAATGCCTAACCTAATTTGGTGGATTTTCCTAGCTGTTTAGGGGCCCCCTCCCACCCGTCTCACCCCAGATGAGGGGTGGAATGGAAGGGGCGGGCGCGTTACTAAAACCTCCCCGGTTCTCCGTTAATGCGTATATTAAATTCGGTGAAATTACCCTAGCCGCTTCATCGCCCCCCTACATATATAAATAAATAATAATATACACAGTGTCCCCAAAATTTCGGCCATCCTTCCGAACAGGCCAACAAAACCACAATTCCAGGCGTAACTAAATGAAGCAATTATATTAAACCCTTTATATATTTTCCTTAAAATGAGAGGAAGTTTATTTAAATAGGATTAGTCGTCTTTCTATAAATTTAACTGACAATAGATGTTAAAAAATAAAATTAAGGAGGGTAATTGCGGACTTACCTGAACATTAAAGAAGTTTACAATGACCAAAAAAAAATTTAATAAAACATCAACGCAAGCAAGAATTCAACGTGTCCTGCATTATTATTATTATTACTACTACTAGTACAGTTCCCGCCGCTTCGCTGACGGTTAGACAGGCTAAACTACAAAAAAAGAACCCAGCCGTGAAAATTTTGAGCTTCACATTGTGTCAACATTTCTGAATCTGGTATCTCCCAAAACCTCCTCACCCCCATTCATACAACTTGGGGGCTAACACCTCCCCCATTACCCCCACCCCTCCCCATTACCCCACCCATCCCCCATTACCCCGACCCCCACCCTTCCCCCATTGCTAAACTACAGAAAAGAACACAGTCATGAAAATCTTGAGCTTCACATTGCCGCCCGTAATACAATTTCTGAATTTTTTCTCAATTTCTGAAAGTGTGACGGACAGACAGACGGACAGACGGACAGACGGACAGCTCTCTTATTATAGTATAGATTATTATTATTATCAATGACCAATTGTAGCTTTGTGCACAACTGGCGAACTGCTGTAAAAATGGTGCCTTCACGAAACTCATTCCTCGCTATTAAAATGCACTTTCGAAGTTGAACAACATCTTGAATATTTTGTTTGTAAACTTCGTCAACTAAACGTGCCCATATGAAGTAGCCAACTACATTTGGTCATTGATGGTAATGGATGACACATTGAACATTTGCGGGCTAAAGCATCTAATTACCCTCCTTGTTAACTATTTTTTAACAACTATTGTTAACGTTAAATTTGTAAAAAACTACTCGTCCAATTTAAATAGACTACCTCTCAATTTAAACAAACGGTTTAATAACTTTTGGTTCATTTACTTATGCTTGGAATTGTGCTTTTGAGAGCCTATTCAAAAGGATGGCCAAATTTTTTGTGGTGGGGGTGGTGGGGGTGGGGGGGCATCTTAAGCTTGTATGAAGGTCCCACATTCTCGCATGGAAGAATGGAAGAGTAATGGATGCCCTCTTATGAACAACGCAGCTACTGTATGTCATACACTTCCGCACAATTCTTTCAATACGTCAGTGTTTCGCAAACCTTTTGAGGGGTGGGTGGGGCTGCGTACACTTTAGATATAGACTTATTCACGTATCCATCCACTATTTTACGAATCCTACTTCAACCTGTACAAATAAATTTGTCACATTGTTATATACAGGGTGACACCAAAGTCAGGACACGTAACCAGGGTTGTGGAGTCGGTCCAAAATTTTCCGACTCCGACTCCACACATTGTAAAAATTCGACTCCGACCTGAAACGTGCGACTCCACGACTCCGACTCCACAACCCTGCACGTAACTATGCTTTTACAATGCAAATATACATGTATATTTGCATTGACTGATGTTGTTGGTTAGCCGATCAGCCCACCCTCATCGAGCAAGCCGGCGCGGCGGCACGCAGGTAACCGATCGCCCTCTCCGGAGTGGACCAGAGGTTCAGCGCACTAGTGATGTTGTGTTGTGTTGTGTTGTGTTCGTTGTTGTGCTAGAGCGGTACAGTCTGTCATGATGTGTTCAACTGTTTGTGGTGTGTCCTGGCACAGGTGGCAGGGGTCGTCTGTGGAGTTGTCTAGTCTGTGTTTATATGTCTAAGTTGGGGTGATGTCCACATCGGAATCGTGCTAAGTTAACTCGATCCGATCTGCTCAGACTGATCTCTGACCTGTTAATGGGTGGCGGCTTCGCACCTAGGACCGCATTCGGACAGAGTCGTGTCAGTGCTTTGTGGGTTAGGTGTGTGTGTGTGTGTGTGTGTGTGTGTGTGTGTGTGTGTGTTTTGTACTGTGTGATGTCTGTGGGGCGTGGTATGGAATGGAGTATTTGGTTATAATGTCTCTCTGGTGTTACCTTAATGGTGCGAGGTGTCGGTGCATGATTGTACATGTAGTGGCAAGGGTGTTGTGGATTAGTTGTCGCCGCTGCCATGAATTGTGTTCCCCTCATGTCTAAATGTTCCCTAACTTTCAGTATTTTGGTTTGTGTGTGCAGGTGTTCTATTGGTGTTGTTTGAGTGCATCCTGTAATGATACGAAGGGCGTTGTTTTGTATTGGTCAGGTGTGTGTGTGTGTGTGTGTGTGTGTGTGTGTGTGTGTGTGTGTGTGTGAGAGATAATGGGTGCCCAGCATGGGCTAGCATAGTCCATAACAGCGAATATATTGCATGTGAGTGATGATGTTTCCTGCTGGTGTCCAGTTTGTGCTTGTTAGTACCCTAAGCGTGTTAAGTCTTGACGTACATTTGTTTTTAATGTCCTGAATGTGGTTCGCAAAAGATAGTGTGTTGTATGTGACCAAGTATTTTGGCCCTGTGAGTGTGTGGAATAATGTTGTTGTTGTTGTTTAGTGTTAAGTTGTAGAGTTATCTGGGGTCCTTTTGTATTGCTTGTAAGCAAGGTGATGGTTGATTTTGTGGGCGCTACTTTGAGTCTATTGTGTGTGAGCCAGTCTTGTATACTGTTTATGTATGTTTGTAGGTTATTTGTAGCGGTGTCGATGTTGTTGTGGGTGGACGTTAGAGTGATGTCATGTGCATATGATAAGGTAAGCTTGTTATCTATGGGTGTTGGAATGTCATGCATGTATAAGTTGAACAGTGTTGGTGAGAGAACAGAGCCTTGAGGAACCCGTTCGGAAAAAGCTTGTTTTTTGGATGACTCGCCATTAAATGTGATTATTGTGACATGCGAGTATCTTCCTGAAAGATAGTTGCTCAGCCATCTTTTAGTGTTATTGTGCAGGTTTGTGATGAGTATTTTGTTTATGAGAGGGAAGCGTGGGATAGCATCAAATGCTTTACTAATGTCTACAGGGTGTCCCAAAAGTCTCCATACACAGGGAAAATTAGCACTTTTTAGCTAAATGTAACTTTATTTACAAAACATTCTCTACATGATTGCCATTTCTTTGTAAACACACACGGATGCGTCTCTCCCACTCATGGTGAACTCGTGTTAACACATTTGGTGTTATGGACGTAATTGCACTTCGAATGCGTTCCTTTAGGCGATCCATGTTCTGTATCTTTTCGTGGTACATTACGTCCATAACACCAAATGTGTTAACACGAGTTCACCATGAATGGGAGAGACGCATCCGTGTGTTTACAAAGAAATGGCAATCATGTAGAGAATGTTTTGTAAATAAAGTTACATTTTGCTAAAAAGTGCTAATTTTCCCTATGTATGGAGACTTTTGGGACACCCTGTATTGTTGCTAATAGTGTACGTTGAGCTGGTCGTCTGGAGTTACCGTAATGCCATCCATGATGTGGTGCGTGAGGTTAGTGAGTAATATCGTGGTTGAGTGGTGAGGTCTGAATCCATGTTGAGTAGACGATAGTGGTATGTGTGGGTTGGTGATTTGTAAGATTAGTCTGTTACTTTGGAAGGTGTGCATAGTAAAGTAATTGGTCTATAGGAAGCTGGTTCTGTTGGATTTTTGTTTGGTTTGAGTAGTGTAATAATTGTACCTCGTTTCCATGTCAGGAATAATAGTGTTGGCATGAATATGTGCTGATGTTTGTGAGAGCTAGTATTCCCTGTGGGCCCAAGTGTTTAAGGTGTATGTTAGATATGTTGTCTGGTCCAGTAGCCTTCGATTTCTTAATGTTTTTGATGATCTTGGTGGTCTGGTCTGCATTGAAGGGTGTAATGGTCGTGGAGAGTCTGTAGGTTTTCTCGTGTCTGGCTGTTTGTCTGTCTGCGTGTTTCTGGTTGTTGTCTCTGTTTAAGCGACTTATCTTTGCGTAGTGATTAATTAGAATGTTAGCTTGTTGCGTATATGTTGGGATATTATTTTGGCTGCGACAAATAGCCGCGTGTGAGGTGTGAATGCCGCTGTTAGAGTGGGTAATGCTGTTTATAGTCTAGTATAGCCTGGATGTACAGTATTTGTGGAGTGAAAAAAGCAGTTTGTGTCCTGACTTTTGCGCCACCCTGTATAACTCGCTATTATAAATATAATCATTATATATAGAAATATGAATAAAATATGGTTAATAAATTTAATAGAGCAAACTTTCCATTAGCCGCACTAATTGGTGCGCAAGGGTGCGCGTCTAAGCGAGATACTTTTTTCCCGGGGCTTATATATATATTTCACGTTGTCTCGTAATGAAGAAATAACAGATTGTACGAAATTGCGTACTCGAGTAGTTAAAATACACTAAATAAAGTACAACAAAAATATGTAACTGAAATAACATGAAATACTGTATTATACACATCAGAATCGCGCACAATTTAATGGGTGGTTTATAGAGGGTGCGGTTTATGGAGAGTATTGTATACTACTTAAACCTCCTCCCTCGTCGTAATACTGTATTATATTTTCGTATTTTTGCGCAAATAAAGAAAGTTTTATTTTTATTTCTTTTTCTAGTGCGTCACTCACGTACCCACTGTTGACTTCTTGCTCGTACTTCAGTTTGAGAAACATCGCAATATGTTATACTCGAGAACGCGTAAACTCCGTTCTCAGCTGTAACCGAATCGGACGAACAACCTAATCAACATAGCGTAAAGTGAAAAAGGAAACACCTTGGCAATTTGTTCCTAGAAAAACACACACAGTTTATTTACGACACTTGAACACAATTAAAACAATAATCAAGTTTTAAGTTAATCAAATTGCATAATAATTCTTTGGATATAACGCCTTCCATCATCGCATTTTTAATCTCCTTTCGTAACGGGGAAATGATGACGGCTTTAAGATTGATTCCCACTCCGACCACCCTTCAAATGAGGAAGAGGATTCTGTTTAAAAACTTCCTTAATCCGGCTTATCATCGAAGAGAGGGTAAAAACCATTCTTCCACTCGAGTTGCTCCACTGCCACACAGAATAAAAAACTGCGTCATTTAGGTCATTTCAATTTTAAAATTAAAAGTAACAATACTTCAAAACAATTCTTTTACAGTAGGAATATATTTTAGTTCTACAGGCCTATACCCTATGTAGGAGTAGCGACAGTCCGCAAAATAGTAGCGAAATATTACCGTTTTAAGGACGAGTGCTTCGCCTTGAGGGGAGAAAAAAAAGGTTGTTTAGTGTAATGCTAATGGATGGGACATTCTTTAGGATAATACACGCACACAAGTTTATTACTTCGAAAATGAAGTTCAAAAAGGCAAAAATATATATATATAATTTTTTTTTTAGGATACAAGACATGGCATATAAAAGTAATCAAAGAAGCTGTTTATAAATAATAAACCTTTTCTCCATCAAATTCAAGAGATTAAGGGGGTGGAACCCTTTGAGCTCAAACAAGATCCATACAAGGGAGGTGCGGTGACTGAAGAAAGACTTTTTGTACAAAGAAGTGTTCCTGATCAGTTATAATGCCTTCAAGACTGAAAGCGATGGACTAACTCGAGAGCCGAGCAGAAGTCCTCTCGGAGCTTTTATTACTTCTGGGTAAAGGTGGGAAGTATCGAAGGCAAAAAGCTTTTTATTTTATTAAAAAAAATTAAAAAAAAAAAGGACACGAAGTTGAGTTGAAATGACTCATTTTGTTACATTTACATAAAGTTTATGAATTAAACTGCAAAAATGGAAAATTCCCAGATTCTCTTCCACGAGAGGAGGAGGCACTACCGTCATATTGATCGTGTCATGACCTCGTATGACCTTTAAGGGTCACTGAAGTCGAGCGAGGTCGAAGCTCCGCGTAATATTTAAAAGAGATCGTAAAGCACAGGATCGAATCGTGTCATAAAACGTAACAAGGAACTTATTGCAAATTCCGACCTTCCCTTCGCTTCAAACACTAGAGTTCCGAAACATCTTATTGAACCAAGAAATCATTCGAAACCGTTCCAAACCGTTCGGGTCTGCTTTTATCAAACACTGGAGGCGCTTCGGATGATATTAAGCCCCTTTCATTAATGAAGACTCGGTAATCGCGAAGCAGAGATCATAAAACAATGGTCTCTTAATGCGAACTGTACAAGATTAGTTCGTACAGAAGACACCAATAACGCAAACACACTCGTTCGATTCCTTGGATTAGTCAAGGAGTAAATGTAAAGTAAGTATCAACTAAAAGGAAAGAAATAATGTATGTAAATAATAAATAATCAATAATGAGGGCTTATAGAAAATAATTAAGGAGGAAAAACTTTCCAAACTTTCTGGAATAAGTGATGGGGAAAAGCTTTTGCATAATGGGCTCTTCAGTCTTCAGACCCTGGTGAGTACGGCGTGGCGCTGTAGCACCGAAAACAATTTATAATAAACATTTTTAAGTTAGGCCTAACCAACTTCTTTCTAATACGGAACACCTCCCGAATAATCTCTCTGAAGGCTTTTAGCGACCGAGAATGAAAGAGGAGAAGCGAAGGATTTGGAGGGTAACATTCGGGGATTCTTCGTCCCAGTTTCGAGGTGTGTGACGTCGATCCGAAGTGGTTGCGACCATCAATTGCTGTGTTTAAGGAAAGATTAAAAACTGGATTCGTGGACTGGAAGGTGATCGACAGAAGAAATTTAGGTAAATATTTGCCTGGACACGGGGGCTACATTTTTTATCAAAATTACATTTTTCTAGTGTAGTTTTCTCTGCTTTGTTCGAATCTGATACCCATTTCTGGTGCAAATGAATAGAAACCTTTTTTTTTTTCCATTCCAAAATACGGAGTGTTTCTACTCATTTGCACAAGAAATGTGTCAAATTCCAACAAAGCAGAGAAAACTACACCAGGAAAATGTAATTCAGATAAAAAACTAGCTAACCTAACTAAATTAACTAACCTAATCAACCTAACCTAACCACAGAGCACACCAAAATACACTAGAAAAATGTATTTTTTATTTCAACTTCAGGCCATGTCATTTTCGTTATTTTCGGTTAAACTAACAAAAATATCATTACTTAGCCTAACCAATCATCAAGGGTGTACAGTTGGCCTAACCAGTTAATAGTGGTTATTTCAACTAAATATCTTCTGATCTTTTCCTATTAGGCACTCACTGTCACATTTTGGGCAAGTTAAGGATGAGAGAATAAGGCCATAATTGATAAAAACATCCAATGCTTTCTCTTCATCTAGGCCTCTAGGGCACATGACGAATCAAGTTCTCAAAGTCAGAAACCATACGAACAGCACGTCATAATTCTATCACAAACACGACCAAACTGAATCCAATTAGAAAAAAAAAATAGACAGAACAGAAACCAACCAACTAATTAAATCGCAGAGTAGCGAAAAAATAGCTCAATCAGGAAAAATACTATGAAAAAAAAAAAGTACATTATAGCCAAAACAAGAAATATTCACTATAAAAATGTCACTTGTAATTTTTTTTCTATAATCTTGCATTTCCACAAAAAATGACTAGTACCATCGTAAAGAGCATGAAAAATAGTACTAGTGAAACACAACCTCTCATTTCTCGTTAGCCCCCGTGTCCAGCCAAATATTAACCGAAATTTACTCTTTTCTTGAATTTTTTTTTCTCGATTTTTTACCAATAGCCTTCGATGAGCTCATCAAAGAGGGACGACGATCATTAATGCATTCACTTCGAACACAAAACATTGGCCACGAAAAGTCATCAAATCTACTTAAGCGATCGCGATCTGTCTCTGTCTCTGTCTCCTCGAGGAGGATACAGCCCTGTACACCGAACTCCGTAGCCTGCTAGGGGATAGGGTGTGTGTAGTTTTAGAAGATCAACTGTCGCGGCATAAAGTGGGAAGATAGGACTGCTGATGCTGAAGGGAGGAGGCTAGTTGACTTTGCTGATGAGAATTTCCTCACTCGGTGGGTCAATGAGCCTACACGAGGCGAAAGCGTTCTAGACTTAGTATTCACGACCGAAGACAACCTCGTCACTAGCCTCACCGTTGACGAATCGTTGGGCGGGAGTGATCACGGTCTGATTAGGTTCCGTGCGCGCGTCCCTCGGGTGAAGCGTAGTAACTCGAGAGGCAGTAAGCTCGATCTACGGCGGACGGACTTTGTTAGCCTCCGGGATAGCGTTAAAGGTTAGAGTCTACTGCCATACCCTCAAAACCGGTCACCTCTAGTTCAACGCAGCCTAAGTGGTTCAGTCGTGACATCGATTCGGCTATCCGAAATAGGAAAGTAGCGTATAGGAGGGCGAAGGGCAATCGTTCCCATGAGAACACTGAAGCGTATGTCCGCCTGTGTAGGGAAGTGAAGGCGAAGGTTAGGCTAGCGAAACATAACGAAGAACTACGGGTGGCAAGCCTCTGCAAGGGGAACCCTAAGGAGTTCTTCAGTTATGTTAATAGTAGAAAGCCCATTAGAAGCATGATAGGTCCGTTAAAGGACCCCAGCGGCGTTCTGCGGACCTCCGACGCGGACATCGCCAATGTGCTTAATGAGTACTTTGCGGGTGTGTTCACCAGGGAGGACACCCGCATCATCCCCGAGCCAGGCGTCAGGCACGAAGGTGCTGGCCTGGATAGTGTTCGATGTACTGCGACAGTCGTTGCCGATAGAATAGACAAACTGAGCGCGTTTAAGGCTCCTGGGCCATACCAGTTTCTCCCCATAGTGTTGCGGGAGGTGCGCGACCAGGTGGCTCCCCACCTGGCTAGTCTTCAAGTCATTGGAGACTGGCCAGGTGCCCGGTGACTGGAGGGAAGTCAGTGTGACCCCTATCTTTAAGAAAGTTCCCTGGACTCTTGTGATCCCCTACAGTCCCATTAGTCTCACTTCAGTTGTAGGTAAATTATTAGAGGGGATAATAGCGGATAGGATCGTTGACCATTTGGATTCCTACAAGCTGCTTGGGGGCTCCCAACATGGGTTTAGACGGCATAGGTCGTGTCTCACCAACTTCCTCGAGTTTTTCCACGTCATATTGAGTGAGTATGATAAGAGTAGGGCGATTGATATACTTCATCTCGACTTTCAGAAAGCCTTTGATAAGGTACCTCACCGCCGGCTAATGGCGAAAGTGCGCGCGCTGGGTATTGGTGGGGAAGTAGTAGGTGGATTGAAAACTGGCTGAAGAATAGGCGGCAGAGGGTTGTAATTAAAGGGGCTAGTTCGGGTTGGGCCTCGGTCACTAGCGAGGTTCCTCAGGGTTCCGTTTTGGGGCCACTGTTGTTTATCATTTACATAAATGATATAGACGGTGGCATCGTCAGTCGGATGGCCAAATTCGCGGATGACACGAAGCTTGGGACCAATGTTGGAACGCCAGAGGCGATCGAGGAATTGCGTGCGGACCTAAGTAGGATAGAAGAGTGGTCCGAAAAATGGCAAATGCCGTTTAACTTGGGTAAATGCAAGGTGATTCACATTGGCTACGCCAATCCCAAGTCGGACTACTCCATGTTGGGGAGTAATACCGAGACGACTGATTTGGAAAAGGACTTGGGTGTGCTAATTAGCAGGGACCTTAAGTTTATGAAACAGTGCCTAGAGGTGGAAAAGAAAGCCCAGAAGCTGTTGGGTTATATCAGGAGGCAATTTCAGTTTCGGAACAAGGAGATTGTGTTCTCTCTGTACAATTCCCTGGTTCGGCCGCATCTGGAGTATGCTGTGCAGTTCTGGTCGCCCACCCTCAGCAAAGATATTGAGAGGCTGGAGCGAGTGCAGGCGAGCCACAAAGTTAATCCCTTCCGTTAGGCATATGGGCTACAATCGACGCTTACGCGCCCTGAACTTGTTTTTGCTGGAAACGCGGAGGCTGCGCGGTCAACTGATCGAGGTCTCCAAGGTCTTACGCGGGTTCGACGATGTCGATTTTAGAAGCATGTTTAGTTTAAATGATAACCCAACTCGCAACAATGGTTGGAAGTTGGATTTGAAACGGTTTATGACTCGTGTGTGGGAATTACTTTACGTATAAGATCTGTGACACGTGGAACAGGTTACCTTCAGAAGTTGTGAACAGTTCCTCTGTGGATCATTTCAAGAAAAAGTTAGACCAAATCTTGCACACTACTTGAGGGTGTAGAAAATTTTCCCTGGCACCCGTTGCCATTGGTACCTCCTCGGTATGGGCCGCAAGGCCTTTTGAGGTACTTCTTTTCCTTGTAATTCCTTGAAACCCCCTCTCACACACACACACACACACACACACACAATTAAAGGGTACAATCTCCAAACCATTAAGTCACTTTACGCTTTGTTGGTTACACGAAAATAACGCTACCAATAAAATTCGGAAAAAAATTTGCAAGGAACGATAAAGCCTACGTCAAAAATATTTTACCGCGTTTGCACCTGCGATTCAAATGCGTCACGCGACGAAAAACGTTCTGCTAAGTTAACTTTTATCAAACATTCGACATAGTCTTAAAAGGTAGGGTTGATTTCAGTTGGGCCAAATTATACTCTTACATAATTTTTTTATTTTATTGGTTTGAAAGGCTCGAGATGAGATCGCAACCGACACTACCATAACAACAGCCTTCATGCGTGTGTGATTTGATGGAGGGAGAGAGTTACAAGGAAAAGAAGTACCTCAAAAGGCCTTGCGGCACATACCGAGGTGGTGCTAATGGCAACGGGTGCCAGGGAAAATTTTCTACACCCTCAAGTAGTGTGCAAGATTTGGTCTCATCGTTTCTTGAAGTGATCCACAGAGGAACTGTTCACAACTTCTGAAGGTAACCTGTTCCACGTGTCACAGATCTTGTACATAAAGTAATTCCCACACACACTAGTCCTAAACCGTTTCAAATCCAACCTCCAACCATTGCTGCGAGTTGGGTTATCATTTAAACTAAACATGCTTCTAAAATCGACATCGTCGAACCCGCGTAAGAGCTTAAAAACTTCGATCAGTTGACCACGCAGCCTCCGAGTTTCCAGCGAAAACAAGTTCAGGGCGCGTAACCGTCGATTGTAGCCCATATGCCTAACGGAAGGGATTAACTTTGTGGCCCTCGCCTGCACTCGCTCCAGCCTCTCAATATCTTTGCTGAGGGTGGGCGACCAGAACTGCACAGCATACTCCAGATGCGGCCGAACCGGGGAATTATACAGAGAACACAATCTCCTTGTTCCGAAACTGAAATTGCCTCCTGATATAACCCAACAGATTCTGGGCTTTCTTTTCCACCTCTACGCACTGTTTCATAAACTTAAGGTCGCTGCTAATTAGCACACCCAAGTCCTTTTCCAAATCAGTCGTCTCGATGTTACTCCCCAACATGGAGTAGTCCAACTTGGGATTGGCGTAGCCAATGTGAATCACCTTGCATTTACCCAAGTTAAACGGTATTTGCCATTTTTCGGACCACTCTCCTATCCTACCTAGGTCCGCATGCAGTTCCTCGATCGCCTCTGGCGTTCCAACAATAGTACCAAGCTTCGTGTCATCCGCGAATTTGGCCATCCGACTGACGATGCCACCGTCGATATCATTTATGTAAATGATAAACAGCGGCGGCCCCAAAACGGAACCCTGAGGAACCCTGCTATGACCGAAGCCCAACCCGAACTAGCCCCTTTAATTACAACCCTCTGCCGCCTAATCTTCAGCCAGTTTTCAATCCACCTACCTACTTCCCCACCAATACCCAGCGCGCGCACTTTCGCCATTAGCTGGCGGTGAGGTACCTTATCAAAGGCTTTCTGAAAGTCGAGATGAAGTATATCAATCGCCCTACTCTTATCATACTCACTCAACGTGACGTGGAAAAACTCGAGCAAGTTGGTGAGACACGACCTATGCCGTCTAAACCCATGTTGGGAGCCCCCAAGCAGCTTGTAGGAATCCAAATGGTCAACGATCCTATCCGCTATTATCCCCTCTAATAATTTACCTACAACTGAAGCGAGACTAATGGAACGGTAGTGCCTTGGACTTTCGTGATCCCCTTTCTTAAAGATAGGGGTCACGTTGGCTTCCCTCTAGTCACCAGGCACCTGGCCCGTCTCCAACTATTTGTTGAAGACTGTAGCCAGGTGGGGAGCCACCTGGTCCGCAACACTGGGGAGAAACTGGTCTGGCCCAGGAGCCTTAAACGCGCTCAGTTTGTCTATTCTATCGGCAACGACTGTCGCAGTACATCGAACACTATCCAGGCCAGCATCTTCGTGCCTGACGCCTGGCTCGGGATGATGCGAGTGTCCTCCCTGGTGAACACTCCCGCAAATACTCATTAAGCACATTGGCGATGTCCGCGTCGGAGGTCCCCAGAACGCCGCTGGGGTCCTTTAACGGACCCTATCATGCTTCTAATGGGCTTTCTACTATTAACATGAGACAGAGAGAGACAGAGATATGCCTCGTATCTTCATCCTACACTCTTAACTTAACACACAAAGTCGACTGAGAACTTGGCTACGAAATTTATCAAGTCAGGTTTTATAAATGCCATTAACTAATCATTTTGTCAATTTTACGCGATTGCTTCGATAGATAATTATCAAATAGTTTAAAGATTAGTAGGCTAGCTACGTTTTCCATCTTGGTTCGCAAGAAGACCGCCTATTGCATCGAATTGCGAAAATCAATAAATATGATTATTATTTAACTAAGGGAACACACATTTTGGACAGATTTGTGGTACGCAAAATTAAACAACGCGCATTTATTGTAAAAAAAAAAAAAAATAAATGAATTTTATACTATACCTGCTATAATTCTCATTTCTTTCAATATTATACGGGAATAAATGCAATAGGAATTCATTTAAACCATACGCACGACTGCATAAACCGAATTTCAGATACTCCGAGCAGTTTGGTGCAGTTTGTGCGGAGCAAACCTGAGGTAATAGCAATGTATTTTTTATCGGAATAGTTTCATTTATGTTATCAAGCGTGTTGCTTTCAGTTGTGATGAACCACGTACGAAAGCCTCTATGTACTTGGCAATGATGCTGCGAGCTGCTCGTACCCTGATGGGTGTATGGGCGGAGCTGACCTTTGTAAAAACCAAAGTTTTTTCTCTATTACTTAATCAACTTGACGTGCCTCACACACAATTTTATATATATAACTTATTTTGGGCGAGAAGGGCGGAGGGATAAAAAAGATAACTTATTTAAAAATTGGGCGCATATTAAGCAAATGATTTAATTCTACAATATACAGGGTGGGCGGAAAGTAGCTCCCTATTTTGGATTGGTAAAAAAATACGTATATTATTCATTTATTTCAGAAAAAATAATATGAAAAGGTAGGCATACATGGTAGGTTTTCTCTAAAATTCAATGTGGGCTCCAACTCTTTCCACCAGCTTCTGGAGCCGCCCAGGAATGGCGTCCACTGACTTTAGCAGGAACTCCGGCGGGATGGAGGACATGACTTCCCGAATTCGGTCCTCCAGTTCTTCCAATGTCCTCGGTTTGGTGCGGTAGACTTCTTCCTTTACCCACCCCCAAAGAAAGAAGTCGCACGGTTACCGCTGAAAAACGGCAGAATCGGTTCAGTGTAACGGTGTGGTGTGGTATGACCTCAGATCAGGTTGTGGGCCCGTTCCTTCTGCGCAACACCATGAATGCTGAGCGGTACCTTGCTATGTTGCGAAACGAGGTCTGGCCGGTTGTCAGCACATGGGAAAACATCGACGATCTGATATTTATGCAAGATGGCGCCCCTCCGCACTTCGCTCTTGTTGTCCGTGAGTGGCTGGATGCCCACTTCCCTGGGCGTTGGATGGGTCGTCGTGGTCCACATCAATGGCCAGCCAGGAGCCCCGACTTGACACCGTGCGACTTCTTTCTTTGGGGGTGGGTAAAGGAAGAAGTCTACCGCACCAAACCGAGGACATTGGAAGAACTGGAGGACCGAATTCGGGAAGTCATGTCCTCCATCCCGCCGGAGTTCCTGCTAAAATCAGTGGACGCCATTCCTGGGCGGCTCCAGAAGCTGGTGGAAAGAGTTGGAGCCCACATTGAATTTTAGAGAAAACCTACCATGTATGCCTACCTTTTCATATTATTTCTTCTGAAATAAATGGATAATATACGTATTTTTTTACCAATCCAAAATAGGGAGCTACTTTTCGCCCACCCTGTACATATATCTTTTGGGGTAAGGAGCCATTTCTTCAGTTAAATAAGGGCCAGACTGTGCTAGAATAATTTAGGCAAGAGCCGTAATTAAGTAAGGTACGTAATTAATTTCTTCCGATAGCCTATAATTCTTTGCAGATTCAGTTAAAAAATAAGAGCAATCCTTTTTTTTAAATATTAAAGAGACTGAGAACAATGAATCTTAAAAAAACGCTGATCAGATGCCTTTTTTTTATTATTCAAAATACCAAGTTCTAATAATCTCCAATAATCACAATATAACCTCCAATGTACTCTTGTATTTATTCATTAATAAAGAAATGCGTGTTTAAAACTAAGTATTACAGTACCTTACCATCATAAACAAAGTTTCTTTAAAGCTTCATTTTAGCGCTACAATGAAGCAATAAAACTAAAACCAAAATTAAACGCTTCACTTTTAAATAAAAAAAATAACTATTTTAGGATGCATAATTAATAGCAATTTCATTTACTAACTATTTCTCCTAAATTTTATTAGAAAAAAAGGTTTTTTTTTAAACTTCGTTTTCCCCCGTGGTTCGCTGATTACGAAGGAAGTCTTTATATCTAATATACGCAAGTGTACACGCGACAAACGCGCACGTATTAATACACACACTCTTTAATGCAAATAGAGTGGCTATTGGGAAACAAAACGCTCAATGAAGCGGAACCCCCCCCCCCACACACACACACACATTCCCTCCCCGTCTACGCGACGCCGCCACCGAATAGATCGACCATGAAGGTAAGAGCGAAATAATGAAATAATAAAATCGGAAAATTAAAATAAGAAATTGATTAATTCTGTAAAATTAAATTTGAGAGAGGAGAAACTTTCAAAACAACATTTTTACGCGCCAAATAAAATGTCTTCCAAAAACTTAAATTACCTAATAAAAGTTAAATAACGCATTAACTAACTTTATTATTATTAAACGAGAATCAATAACAAGTCACAAAATACAAATGCCTTCGCCAAACTTGGTTTCACACCCGAATTGATCGTGCGATTATTATTCGAGAAGCGCACCCAAACTCAACCTAACTGGGTATTGTGAATGAAGGGCTTCCCCATTACCGAAGAACCGCTAGTGAAAATCGGACCCATCTGCCACGAAATAGGAGCGAACACTCGCTCAGTAATTAATAGTGGTAAAATACGGGCTATTCTTCAAGTTAGTTTCAACTGCAATTACGTCATTCATATTCTTAATCACCATAACTAAAAAATAAACTAGTAGTAAGTAATGAATTTGTAATGGATTCCTTTCTTAAACAATGTTTTGGCGATACTATTGTCTTCCCCCGAGAGTACGCTAACGCTGACATTAAAACCTTCCGTTAATAATTCCTTCCGCGCTCCTCTTTAAAGGGAGACGTGAGGAAGCTCCCGAGCAAGATTAACCCCAATAGGAAAAAGGCGACACACCCTCAACATTTCAAACAGAATCGCTTCCTATATATATATATATATATATATATATATATATATATATATATATATATATATATATATACATTCAACTGCAAAGAACACGCAGTATAAATAACGTAAAGAACGACGCTTGTATAGGAGATATTCCGCGCAAGACGAGAGAGAGAAAACGGAACAAATGAAAAAATGAAGTACCACCTGGGAATCGAACCCGGGATCTTCCGATTGCCGGTCAGACGCGATATATATATATATATATATATATATATATATATATATATATATATATATATATATATATTATATATATAAAATTCTTAATTTTGTACAAACCACGATTATTTTTATCTCGTCCAAGGAAGAAATCTGGGAATTAAACAGTCAGGAAGGAAGGAAGGAAGGAAGGAAGGAAGGAAGGAAACGGTGCGCTTCCTTTCAGGTTAAGATCAGAGAACAAAATCCATTTTCGAGATTATTACACATTTCGACAGAGCCAATGATCGAAATAGATCCCTATACGCACACCTTTCCTATAACCTGTGAGCATGGTATAGGTACCTTGGCAGTCCTATGGATGATTCTACCAATCAGCCATTTGCGAACCAGAGTGAAAGAGAAGGAAGCAGAAAGGCATCTTTAAGGTCAGAGAAAGTCGTAATACAAATACCAATCTTACGTCACACTCCTCAAGATAATGCCACAATTTACCAACAATCGATAATTCAATTAAATCTCTCAAACTATTAAATTTAAGCCACAGAAAAATATATTTTTGGATGTGCGTGTACATAGGGAAAGCCCAGGTTTTAAGTTTAGTATCTATCGGAAAACAACAAACAATTTGTCCTACGTACACTTTTACTCGGGACATGACACCCCGACTAAAAGGCCATTTTTTCATCAATGTTTCTCCGCGCCCTTAGGATCGCCAGTCCGGAATACATCGATGCCAATTGGAAAAAATCAACGGTATTGGAAGTGATCAGTGTTATCCATCTGCGTTTATGGAATCTTGTCTCAACAAGGCAAAACGAACTTTCTATCGGGGCAATAATAACACACGTACTTTGTCAAAAAATATTTTAGTACTTCCATTTTTCCCGGGTTTTTTAGGCATTGCTAATGTACTTAAACTTTTGGATATTAATGTAGTATTTTCATAACAATATTGTGAAAAATATCATAGCAAAAAATAGCCCTACCAATAATTCAGGCATTATCTATAAAATTGGTTGTAAACAATGTGATTCCTTTTACATAGGTCAGACGGGAAAGGATTTGCACACATATAAAACAGCATCAATATTCCGTTAGAACAGGACAGTTGTCCAGTGCCCTTCTTGTCCATTTGTCAGAGTTATCCCACTGTATTGATTGGAATAATGCTCCAGTTTTATTCCACTCTAGCAACATTGTTAATAGAAATATTCTTGAGTCTGCCATTATCCAACTTTCAAATAACTTCACATAAGCAAAGGTCTTTTTCAACTCGATCCTGTTGTTTTGAATTCCTTCAAAACAGATTTAGATAAGAAGGGTAGAACGCTAAATCTTTGGTAAACTTGTATGCTACTTTATTAACTTAATTTTCATTTTATTTTTATATACATCGAAATTTAACCATATAAGGCAGTGTTAAAACCCGGGCAGATTTCCAGTATAAATTTGTATTTTTATAATTCATTTGATCTTGTGCTAAAAATCGATTTTTTCCTTACAAATCTGTATGCCTCTCTGAAAATCCTTTAATTTTTAATTTTTAGTTTTACTTCTCCGTTTATTGCATATATATATATATTATATATATATATATATATATGGGTGTGTGTATATATATATATATATATATAGGTGTATATATATATATAATGTGTATATATATATATATATATATATATATATACAGTACAGGGTGGGCGGAAAGTAGCTCCCTATTTTGGATTGGTAAAAAAATACGTATATTATCCATTTATTTCAGAAGAAATAATATGAAAAGGTAGGCATACATGGTAGGTTTTCTC
This sequence comes from Bathynomus jamesi, assembly GCA_023014485.1. Taxonomy (NCBI): domain Eukaryota; kingdom Metazoa; phylum Arthropoda; class Malacostraca; order Isopoda; family Cirolanidae; genus Bathynomus; species Bathynomus jamesi. The sequence goes on along the minus strand of JAJOZX010002918.1, from coordinate 543,075 downwards.
TAAAATTCAATGTGGGCTCCAACTCTTTCCACCAGCTTCTGGAGCCGCCCAGGAATGGCGTCCACTGACTTTAGCAGGAACTCCGGCGGGATGGAGGACATGACTTCCCGAATTCGGTCCTCCAGTTCTTCCAATGTCCTCGGTTTGGTGCGGTAGACTTCTTCCTTTACCCACCCCCAAAGAAAGAAGTCGCACGGTGTCAAGTCGGGGCTCCTGGCTGGCCATTGATGTGGACCACGACGACCCATCCAACGCCCAGGGAAGTGGGCATCCAGCCACTCACGGACAACAAGAGCGAAGTGCGGAGGGGCGCCATCTTGCATAAATATCAGATCGTCGATGTTCTCCCATGTGCTGACAACCGGCCAGACCTCGTTTCGCAACATAGCAAGGTACCGCTCAGCATTCATGGTGTTGAGCAGAAGGAACGGGCCCACAACCTGATCTGAGGTCATACCACACCACACCGTTACACTGAACCGATTCTGCCGTTTTTCAGCGGTAACCGTGCGACTTCTTTCTTTGGGGGTGGGTAAAGGAAGAAGTCTACCGCACCAAACCGAGGACATTGGAAGAACTGGAGGACCGAATTCGGGAAGTCATGTCCTCCATCCCGCCGGAGTTCCTGCTAAAGTCAGTGGACGCCATTCCTGGGCGGCTCCAGAAGCTGGTGGAAAGAGTTGGAGCCCACATTGAATTTTAGAGAAAACCTACCATGTATGCCTACCTTTTCATATTATTTTTTCTGAAATAAATGAATAATACGTATTTTTTACCAATCCAAAATAGGGAGCTACTTTCCGCCCACCCTGTATTATATATATATATATATATATATATATATAATATATATATATATATATATATATATATATTATATGTATTTTTTTTTTTCTGTAACCTATATATAGGCGGTAACCCTTTTATGTACTTCAGTGTTCCTGAGGATGTCATTAGACGAAAGCGCTTGAGCACCATTTTGTGTTTCCTTTCCTTCGTGGTTTTATTCATCATATATATATATATATATAATGAATAAAACCACGAAGGGAAAGAGAAACACAAAGTGGTGCTCAAGCGCTTTCGTCTAATGACATCCTCAGGAACACTGGAGTGAAAGGAGAGTTCAAGGCAATATATAGGTTACTGGAAGTGTTGCAGACCAACCGAGAAGTGGCCGTCCACGAACAGCCACCGATGAAGGCACAGCGACCATGGTGCTGGCAGCGTTCGCAAAGTCCCCAAAAAAGCACTCGACGGATGTCTGCAGAATGCGGTGTCAGCCAAAGGAGTACCGTCCGCATTATGAAGGAGCACAGATGGCATCCATACAAAATGCAAATGTTGCAGTATCTTAGCGAAGACGACCCCGACAGGCGGCTGGAATTCTGTGAATGGGCAAGAACAAAAGTGGACGAAGACACGGAGTTCTCGGCTGGCATCCTGTTTTCAGATGAAGACAACTTTTATGTTCATGGAGAGGTTAATCGTCAAAACGTACGTTATTGGAGTGATGACAACCCGCACTGGATGAGTCCCTCAAAGACGCAAGGCGCTGGAAAAGTGATGGTGTGGTGCGGGATATGGGGGCAACACAGTTGTTGGCCCTTTTTTCATTGACACCAATCTGAATGCCGAAATGTATCTAAACATGCCGCCGTGGTCCCGTGGTGGCCTCCGAGGTCCCCAGACCTCACCCCTCCTGATTTTTATTTGTGGGGCCACTTGAAGGCCATGGTGTACCAGGTGAAAATACAAGACACGGACCACCTAAAGGAACGCATTCGTGATGCGTGTGCACGCATAACACCAGACGTGTTAACGCGCGTTTGCCATGACTGGGAGGAACGCATCCGTATGTGCATTCATTGTAATGGTGCCCACATAGAGCATATTTTGTGACTTACAAGTGATTGCATAATAAAGTTACCATTTTGCCTATGTATGGAGACTTTTGACTCACCCTATTTATTTATTTATATATATATATATATATATATATATATATATATTATATATATATATATATATATATGTGTGTGTGGTGTGTGTGTGTGTGTGTAAATTTGCAATGATGAACTGTAACATTGGAACCGTTTTGTGTGAATGCAATTAAATATCAAAGCTTTGCATAAAATATGAAAAAAAAAAAAACACTCTAATAGACAGAGTTTATTTCCACGACAGTTTCGACGCCCACTGGCATCCTCCTCGGGTGGATACAGAAACACTGTCGTGGAAATAAACTCTGTCTATTAGAGTGGGTTTTTATTTTCATATTTTGACCTTCACGTAGAAAAAAGTGTTTTTTTGCATTTACTTTGCATAAAAGTTGGTTATACTAAAGATGTTACACGTAAAAAAGGATAAATTCATTTATTATCCCTAAGATTTTAAGTTAATTTTGTATATACCTTAAATACTACAGTAGAAAAGAATTTTCAATGCTGGAACATGTATCGACAGACTTCGTATAATTAATTAAAGGTTGGAGGATGCACGTTACGGCGATAGAAACTAATTTAACGGAAACGTTTCCTGAATGAGAATCATTAATGGCAAAATATTTTCTACATCATTTATTGTTTCCAAGAAAAACCATACGACTTTCAGAACAAAAATCTGAAAAACTCAAACTGAATGCGCACGCGGGCCTTACGATGGCCTTTTTTATATATAGAAAAGTTCTAAAAATGATCAGCGATGAATTTTGTATCATTTCACCTAATCCCATAATCCTCGTGTTGTGTTCGAGCATAGTACGAGGAATGAAGGCTCTCTCGACATGTAGTCAGGAGAAGTCTAAAAAAAATAGTGTTCTGCTTCGGGAAAGGATCAAACACGAAGGTGATCTCGCCTTACGAAATCTCTCTCTATAGTTTTTTAATTAAATACGAACGTTCTGCGTCAAAAGAATTTCTTGAGACGTTTTCAGACACGGTAAACATCTTTCGGTAACCCGTTCTAATACTCAGCACGTGTCGAAAGTGTTAGGAACTGTAGTTTGGCCAATTTTGAAAGTGAAATTTATGTTTTTCCTATGGTTTTTGATGTGTTTTGTATTAATCTGACTTTCATTTTTTCTTTTCAGGCAATGTGAAAAGTGTCCACGTTCAACTTCATCCTTTAACACCCGCTCCGGTCTACACTCGTCCCACCCACGAAAGAAAAAAATTAATTTCGGACGATCAATGACATTCTTTGGCTTAAATTGAACGATACAATTTGAAAATTTTCTCGTTAGAAATCGTTCATTAAAAGAAATTCAAACTTGGCTTAAATTGAACAATACAATTTGAAAGTTTTTTCGTTAGAAATCGTTCATTAAAAGAAATTCAAACGAGAGAGACTGAAATAAAAACAAAATCGGAGGTGAAAAAAGCGAATTTCTGGCAGCCGGATAAAACTGCCAGATTTGTGGCGAGAAGTCTTACAAGAAGACTTTCCCTAGACGAGAATGACAACCAAACGGTTTATTTAAATTGAAGCACCCACAAGTAAAAGCCACCTTATAAGTGCCGCTAATAGCGGATTAACGTACACTAATGAGAGAGAACACGCGTCGTAAATCAGAGAGACGTTTAATTACGAAACGCCGCAAACCATGATAAAACACAGCCTCAAAATATAAGGTTACTTCCGCCATAGAAATAATTAGCCTATTACCCGAGTGTCCTTTATAAGCGTTATGGGACAACTATACATGATATAGATTTTCTCTTAGAATGGCGTCAAATGAAGGTGTATATATATATATATATATATAGCCATAATGACGCAGTTATTAATCAAATAATGTTAGTCGCCAAAATCAATAGAAACTTACAAAGTGATTATATATATATATATATATGATGAATAAAACCACGAAGGAAAGGAAACACAAAATGGTGCTCAAGCGCTTTCGTGTCAAGCGATCGATGTCATTAGACGAAAGCGCTTGAGCACCATTTTGTGTTTCCTTTCCTTCGTGGTTTTATTCATCATAAATATTTTTCACGTGTTACCTTCGTGAAATAATTTTCATATATATATATATATATATATATATATATATATATATATATATATATATATATATATAATGTGGCAAATTTTTTTGGGGGGGGGGCTTTTTTTTCTTAACTTTCTCACTGCAAAAACCATCGGCTTCCCCCCCACCCAAATATTACTCAAAAGTAATTTAATTTAAAATATAAACGTCAAAAAGTGATAAAAAATAAAACCTTCAGACAATCTTGGGATATTAACTCTTACTGTTGAATATACAGGGTGTTCATAAAATAATGATCCAAAAATAATTGGTCATTTTTCCTTATTAATCAATATATCGTATACAATACACACGGTTGTTTACATCTCCAAACTAAGTTCAGAACACTTTCACAAGATGACCAGCATTTAACGCTACAATGCATATTCGACGCACGAACTCTTATTAGATCATAAGCAAAATGCTCTTGTGGAATGGATCCAGTGACCTCTGACACCTTGACGTAGTTCTGCCAGACTACTGGGTTGGTTACAGTACACGAGTACATACTCAAATGATAAAAATCCATAGCAGTTATTAATTGATCGAGGTGGCTCGGGAAAGAAAAAATGTCCGCAGTATATTAAGGTAACTAGCTCCAATCACGGTACGATCGACAAAGGAAAATGGACCTATTATGCAGTCCCGTAACATATAGTCTGGCACAAATCCTTAATTTCCAAACTGCTCTCCTTCAGTTTCTATCTTTCTATCTGTGCTTTCCTCTCTAATTTCCTTTCTGGCTGATCTGTAATCTGCGGTTGTAGCTGGCCACTGTTCTTCTCCTAAAGCTATTTAACAGGTGTTCCTCATGGCTTTGCCCTGTCAAACACACTTTCCCTTTTATTTATCAATGCTCTATTAATATTAAATCACACTTCCTATGCCGATGACTACTCTTCACTTCACCATCCGCTTCACAAAGCGTTCCTCTCAACAGTCAGTCAGTCACTCCATGCATGTTTCGCATGAGACCGCTATGGCACTCCTGTCCTCTGATCCTTCTACAATCTCCGATTGGGGCAGAGAAAACCTTATGGATTTCAATGATTCAAAACCTCAGTTTCTCCATTTGTCTACTAGTCACAATCTTCCACACGTCTATCACCTTACCTTCAACAATACACAACTCAAATCCTTCCTCTTCTCTTAAGATTGTTGGTGATTTCCTTTTCTCGCGACCTTTTCTGAAAAGATCACATATACTCTTTCTAAAACAGCTGCTAAGAGGTTAGGTGTGTGCTGTACCGCCTCCGCAGTTTCCTCACCCCAAACTCAGTTGGTATCTGTACAGGGGCTTTGTCCGCTTCTACATTGAGTACGCTTCTCATGTGAGGGGTGGCTCAACCCACTCAGCCCTACTTAACCGGGTGGAATCAAAGGTAGGGGTGCACCGGATATGAATTTTTCATATCCGGCCGGATATACGTTAGGTATCGTATTATTTTTATACTCAATATTGCTAGGTTTTGTTTTGCATTGGGGCAAGCGCCCCCCAAATATAAGATAAATAATTATTAAGTATATTCAGATGTTTAATTGTTTTGTTCTCTTTCAGATTCTTGTGTTGTATTAAACTATTAAGTATTAATCATGGCAAGTTTTGTGTGGTCACTGTATACAATAAATGATCCTAGCGATATCACTGCAAAGTGTAATATTTGCCAAAAGATTATCAAACGTGGGACGGAGAAAGGTGGCCAAAAGTCTTAGCACAACACCTCTTCATAATCATTTGAAGATTAATCACCCAAAAGAGGATGCTGAAGCCAAAAACGAAAATGACAAAAAAAGAATAGCTGCGACTGAATCAAAGGAAATAGGTATAGATAGAATACGGGGTAGACCATCAACTTCTACTGGTAGTACTCTGAACGAAAAAAAAATGGACCAAATGAGTAAGCAGATCTCAATAGACGAAAGCTTTTCATCTAAAAAAAAAATGGGACATTAATAACTCCAGGTCTGTGATGATTCACCGTAAAATTGGCATGATGATGGCTTTGGACAACCAGCCATTTACTTTATTTGAAGATGAAAGTTTTATTGATCTAATGTAGAGTTGCACCGATGTATCGGTATCGGTAGCGGTATCGGCCACTTTTCACAAAGTATCGGTATCGGCCGATACTGTTCTGAAAACCGATACCGATACTTTGAATTACTGTTTTTTGAAGAAATTATCTTATTTTATATATTATTAAATTTTTTATTATTATACAGTAATATCTTATTTAGTTGTTTAATATATTTTTATCAAAATTAGCAATGTTTACATTACTAACCAAAAAAAAAATCAAAAATGTAACTATAGGCCCCTATACAAGATTACAAATATTCAATACAGTAATACAGTATCATATAAATATACAATTTCAAATTACAGTAATAGTTTTCAGTAAAAATGAAAGTTTTGTAAAGTTGTTCATAGTTGGCACCACGCGGCATGCATAATCATAATAAACCATTCAGTTTGCTTGAATGCTTGAATCTCGTGTGTAAAGTTATTGATAATACACTACCATTATATGCATCCGTTAGAACTTTATATAAAAGATATATATATATATTTTCTTTTTCTTAATTTAATTTAAACATAATTAAATTACAGGCTCTAGCTATATATTTAATATATTATATTATTATGAAATTAAATGGAACTAAAGTTGGGATTGGGAAAGGCATTTTAAGTTAATTGAGATATTATATCATTTACTTGAACTTTTATTAATAATCAATTTTAAAAACTATTAATTAATTAAAAAGTATCGGTATCGGTATCGACTGGCACTTTTTGTAGTCGGTAAAAATATTGGTATCGGTGCAACTCTAATCTAATGGCCTACCTCCAACCCAGATATCTCTTACCGAGCAGAAGGTACTTCTCTGATACTATAATTCCTAGTCTTTATAATGAGTTCAAGTCTAAAATTGCTCAGAAGCTGGAAGAAGTAAAGCATGTCAGCTTTTCTTCAGATATATGGACATGCACAACCTCTCAAGAAAGTTTTCTATCATTATCGGGTCACTGGATAGGTAAAGATTTTGAAAGATACGATGCTGTGCTACATGCCTCTCATTTCTCAAGGTCGCATACTGGCAAGAATATATCTGAAAAGTTTCGCTCTATGTGGATAGTTGGGATCTTGATGCAAATAAGAGGAATTTATTGGTGAGGGATGGAGCTAGTAATATGGCTGTTGGTAGTGACCTGGCTGAAATACCTTCATACACTGCAGCATTCATTTACTCCAACTGGTTATTAGTGACTCAATTATGGTTCAGAGGAGTGTAATTGATATCCTTGCAAAAGTCGCCGCCTTGCAACTCGCTTTAATCATTCTCCTTTGGCCTGTAACAATTTCAAACACATTCCAGTGCAGCAAAATCTTGAGCCTCTCCTATAGTTCAAGATGTCCAAACACGTTGGAACAGTGAATATTTGATGCTAGAAAGATTATATAAATTAAAAACTCCAGTGCAACTGTATTTGGCTGATCGTAGTGAATTACCTATCATCACGTCCTTCGAGTGGACACTGATACGAAATCTCCTTAAAATATTAAAACCACTTCCACTAACCTCAGGAAATGAGTTCGGGAAAATCAACTTTGTCTTCCGTAATCCCAAGCATTTGTATTTTACAGAGATTTCTTTCAAAGATTGGCCATGATGACCAAGGTGTTCAAACGACAGAGACAGAGAATCCTGATTTCTCTTCGAGCGCGTTTCTTGTCGGAGAGTAATGATGGGAAGACTTTGAACATAATGAAAAACAGGGCTTATGTGACTGCGACTGCAATAGATCCGGGGTATAAGTTATTTTTCTTTCAACAAGATCAAAAGAGCAGGCTAATCCTGGCTGATTGAAGTAGTCAGAGGTATTGAAAATGACGAAGGTGGTAATGATTCTAATGAAAGTGGAAGCGAAAGCTCAAATTCCAGTTCTCCTATGCGAAAGAGGGAAGACGAAGAGGACATTCTTGAAGCGTGTTTTATGAAGATCACAAAAGGAGAGCAATCTGGGGAAGTTACAAGAGAAGGTTGAAAAAAAAGACTGCTGCTGTTCTACTGATTGCAGGGGTTAGACCGATATGCATCTGAACCTCTTGTAGATAGGAAACGCTGTCCAGTTCAAATTTGGAAGCAGGAGACAGATTTCCTCTCCTTAAAACTATTGTTTCAAAGCTTCTCTGCACACCCGCACCCTCTGTATTTTCAGAGAGAATGTTTTCTGAATATGGAAACATCTATGAAGCAAGGCGATCCCGAATATTGCCTAAAAGAGGAGAAATGCTCTTGTTTCTGCACCACAACGGAAAAAGTTCTAAATCACCGTTGTTGAGTTTTTTTTATTCTGAAGACCTCCAGGCTGAATGGCGGCATCTAACCTACACAATACTACCCTCCATTCATTGATTTCATTCCAGGCATTTTATATTGTATTCAATGTATTGTTTTACATTTGTCAAGCTTGTAATGTTTTGTATTGTTTTGAAAATAAAGGAAAACAAGGAGAAAAAAGAATGGAAAGCAAGTGCAGGGGTCTAGCAAATATTTTTTTACTTTTTAAAAAATTTAACGCCTAGACGTTTTTATAAAAAGCTGATTTTATTAATAGAACTATAATCGTTAAGGATGGACAGATGTTTTATTTATTCTTGTCATCAGTATTGTGTTGATTTAATATAAAAAGTGTCGCTGGACTGGTTTAGGGGTGGGCCCTGGAGGGCTTTCTTTTTTTTTTATATAAAATATTATTTGTAATGTGTTATCATCGTACTGTGGCAGATTTTCACACAGGTGTTAATTTTCTAATGTCTTGTCATACCCGGCCGGATGACCCATATCCTGCCGGATACCGGATATTTCACAATATCTGGCGCAGCCCTATTTCCAATATGGAGGAGAGAGGAATCCTGGAGTCGATGAGGGTAAGAGAAGGAAAGATCCACCGAAGAGAATTAAACTGCCGGAAGAGGACATTCTGTCACTGACGCTGAAGAAGCTGGCATCCAAAAATACCAACCGCTTCTTCCAGACCACGCTACTAGGCTCCGGATTCATCTTTAAAGATCCATCCCAATAGAAAGATGATCCGCAGTTGCTCCAGGCCAAGGAAGTCCTCCAAGATATGCTGGTAGTGAATGATGTGGCTGAAAGAGGGGTGAAGCTAATTCAGGATTATAACTCTTCCATTACGAAGAGCGAAGAACAAAAACAGCATCTGCTGCAGGTGGTCGCTACACATCGACGCCAGTTTCCTAGTGCAAGCAAGGTTAACTCGTAATCGTGAGGACGAGAGTTGTTTTCCCGTTTCAATCAACATTGTGTTTGGTTTGCCTCTAATTAATAAATTAATCACTTAAATAATAATTTACCTATATATATTTAACATTTTCCTAATACAAGAGTCATTCTATAGGGAAAGATCAAACAAATGCGAGCTTTTCTTAGTCAGCTTGTGCATACCCTAAACCAGCGGTGTCCAATACATTCGCCACATGTGGCGAAGAGGCTATTGCGTTGTGGCGATATTATCATCTTTTTGTAATATTTATCCTTAATATTAATAATAAATAATTTGAAAAGTCGTTTGTAATACGTTTTTTAATCCTTTTTTATGATTTGGCGAATACAAAAATAGAAAACCATAAGTGTGACTAGCATAGAATTTATATTGGACACCGCTACGGCCTAAACAAAGTCATAATGACCTTAAACTTGGTATGCAGTGTTTTCTTGGGGAAAGGAACCAAATAAACACTGATAAAAAAAAAATAACTTCGATTTTGTGGATCACCCTAATATACACTACCAGTCAAAAGTTTAAGTACACCTACTAATTTCCAATGTTTTCCTGTTTAGCTCATGACAAACTTCAAATGTAAACTTAACATGTACTAGAGATGAATTTGCTTACCTGGCTTTCATATTGTATGCCTCAGTGCGTCTGCCCTATGCAGTGTGTTGTAACACGGAAGCTTCTTCAAAATAGCCTCAAAATGTGTTAATTTACGTCTAGCATGCAACCTAAAATTAATGCCATTAGCTCTGCACAAAGGTCCAAAAACAGTTTAAAAGTCTTTACTGGAGTAGTCTCTCTCTTTAGGATTATGTTAATACATTTGTTCAGTTATTAACATGTGCTGCAGGTCTTTACATATAAAATCCATGCAGAGGAGCTAACTGTGTAGTTAGGGTATATTTCTGTGTTTCAAAAAGCAAGAATGGGTACCAAAGCTCAGTTAACAACAGAAAAAAGACAGTCGATTGTAACTTTGAGAAATGAAGGCCAATCACTGAGGCAAAGTGCAAAAAAATTAAAAGTTTCTGTGAATGCGGTTGATGTGCCATTAAATTTAAACGGTGCGAAGAAACTGGAAAAAAGGACGGAAAAAGGTCAGAGCGACCAAGAACCACAACGGACTCGGAGGACAAGTATATCCGAATCACCAGTCTGCGCAACAGACGCCTCACAGCACCTGAAATCAAAGCCCAGCTGAACAACTCCAGAAGTACAACAATTTCAACAAACTGTTCAAAGACTACTAAGAGGCAGAATTAAAAGGACGAACTGCAGCAAAGAAACCAATGCCGAGACTTCAGAATCAAAGTTCGAAGTTTTTGGATCCAAACGCAGAGTATTTGTGCGGCGCAGAGCGGGTGAAAGAATGACAGCAGTGTGTTGTGCCAACAGTGAAGCACGGTGGGGAAAGTGTGATGGTCTGGGGATGTTTTGCAGGGGAGCAAGTTGGAGAGCTCCACAAAGTCACTGGAATAGTGAATCAACGTGGCTATCACAGCATTCTACAGCGCCATGTCATCCCATCTGGACTGCGACTAGTTGGCCAACAGTTCATAATGTAGCAAGACAACGATCCTAAACACGCTTCCAAGCTGTGTCAAAATTACCTGAAGCAGAAAGAACGGCAACGTCAGCTCACAGTTATGGAATGGATAGCACAGTCCCCGGATCTGAACCCCATCGAGCTAGTGTGGGATGTACTGGATCGACGAGTGAAAGCCAAGCAGCCATCCAGTGTTCAGAAGCTCTGGGAACTCTTAGAAGAGTGCTGGCAGCAGCTTTCGCCAGACTATTTTCTCTCTCTTGTTGAGCGCATGCCTCGAATTTGTTCTGCTGTAATTGCTGCTAGATGAGGCTATTTTGATGAATAAAATTTAGACTTTGCTTTTGGTGAATTGTCCCGATTTGTTATTATTTAAGTTCCCATGTTTGAACTTATGAATTTGTGTCATAACTTAGTTAATAAATAAAAAACTTTAAACAATTTGAAATTTATGAATATTTCAGGGTGTACTTAAATATTTGACTGGTAAAATAAAATAAATAAATAAATAAATAAATATATATATATATACGTACGTATATATATATACAGGGTGTCCCAAAAGTCTCCATACATAGGGAAAATTAGCACTTTTTAGCAAAATGTAACTTTATTTACAAAACACTCTACATGATTGCCATTTCTTTGTAAACACACACGGATGCGTCTCTCCCACTCATGGTGAACTCGTGTTAACACATTTGGTGTTATTGGACGTAATTGCACTTCGAATGCGTTCCTTTAGGCGATCCATGTTCTGTATCTTTTCCTGGTACATTACGTCCATAACACCAAATGTGTTAACACGAGTTCACCATGAGTGGGAGAGACGCATCCGTGTGTGTTTACAAAGAAATGGCAATCATGTAGAGAATGTTTTGTAAATAGTTACATTTTGCTAAAAAGTGCTAATTTTCCCTATGTATGGAGACTTTTGGGACACCCTGTGTGTATATATGTGTATATGTATGTATATATAATATATATATATATATATATACGGGGCTCCAATAAAGCTTAGTCCCCCACCCCCCGCCCATGGCTTAAACCATTAGAGGTACAGTAAAACTAAACATACCTTACAAAAGAGAATTTAATCCTGCATTTAATGAGAAACAATTAAAACTTGATGTTCCCGCCATTGGCTTCCAAGACAGCCTTAATTCGCTTTGGGTAGCTTGCCAAAAGTGACGTGAATAGATCTTGATCGTTACGCAAATTTGCTAAAACAGTTTCAATGTGTTGCGTCATTTTATCCTTCGAAAATCGATTTGCTGCAGGTTCTTGAAACAAGAGACATTCAACCTTGTCCTTTATAACTGATCCAATGTGTTCACAGACGTTCAGGTCAGGAGAATTTCCTGACCATTCTTCATTTCCAAAGAAATCGATCTCATGGTTCCGCAACAACTGTTGAGTGGCTAATGCCTTAAAGCAGGGGGCCTTATCGTGCAGAAGTGTGACCTGATCGACATCCATAACATTGTTTGGGTTTCTTTGAAAAGGAATGACATGCTGGGATAGAATAATATCACGAAAATACTGTCCATCCCGACTCTGACCAATTGGCTTCAGCACCCACATGAGCTGCTTTGCAGTGAACAAAACAAACACACCACCACAGTCTGGACTTTTTAATAATTCGCGATAATGTTCATTGTCATCGATTTCATCTGTTGTTGTGGCCCACACTCGATCATTTTGGTAGTTAGGCCGACGTGTTACGTAAACAAAAAATTCATCGGAGACAGCTAAATGCATGAAATCATCCACATCCCAATCTTCAAGATAATGGGCAAACCACATTCTGTCATCGATGTTAAGTTGAGTTTTTCTTGGCTTTGGAAGTTCATGCCAAGGCTTTAAACCTTGCCTATGACAGTACACTCAGAGTACAGTCGAATGATCACCACTAACGATCTTTCCTCTCAACACTTCAATCTCTCTAGAAAGTTTAGCACAGATGTTTTTCCGCTTACGCGTACCGCTTTCAATGATGTCCTTTGTTTCCTGAGAGAGTGGCAAATTTGGGCGCCCAGATTTGGTTGTATCCATTTCACATTCATCCAAAGTTTTATTCCAATTTCTTTTGACGAAGTCCTCACTTCTTCGCAACCCATGAACGTGTTATAAAGGTGGCTTCAGCATCACGAGCTTCCCGAAATGTTATTGCTCGTATGCGATCTATCACACGTTGCCTCTCCGAATCACCAATTAATCGAGAAGCCATTATATTATCACTATCAGCTAGAGTAATTTTAATACCTGCAATAAATAAAGAATTTTACATATTTTTATAATCACTAAAAACTATTTCGATATAAGTAAACATGTAAGCTGCAAATGGGGGGGCTAAGGTTTTTTGGAACCCCTTATATATATATATATTATATATATATATATATACAGGGCGTCCCAAAAAATGTACACACACTTTAACAGCTGATAGCTCAATTGATGTTTCTTTCTTTCCAAGTTAAACCCATTAGAATTAATAATGGCAGTCAGACTAAGCTTTGAACAAAGGAAATTCATTCTAAAATGCTACTGGAAGTGTGAAAACGCAGTTGAAGTGCAAAGACAGTTTAGGAGGGAGTTTCAAACAGATCCACCAACGCGACTTACCATCACTCGAATTAGAGATAAGTTTGAAGCCGATGAACTGTTCAGAATGTCCACAAGAAGCGTTCCGGAAGACCACGGACATCGACAAGCCCCACAAAGCAAGAAAGAGTACTGGAAACGTATCACAAAGTCCAAGAAAATCTGTGCGGCAAGCGAGTCGTGAGGTAGGAATTTCAGAATCGTCTGTCCAACGCATTTTGAAGCGCTGTCAATGGAAAAGTTACATTCCAAGATTAGTCCATGCTATTAATGAAGATGATCCGGACCGAAGAGTGGAGTATTGCGAGTGGTACTTGGCACGATGTGGATGTGGATTGGACGAAGGGGTTTCGTAGATACCCTCCGCGTTCACCAGACCTCACACCACTAGACTTTTTTTTATTGGGATACTTAAAAGACAAAGTCTACGCTATAAAACCTGCAACAGTCGCTGAATTGAGAGCAGCCATTGAACGAGAATGCACACAAATACCAAACGAAATGTTTCGTGATGTTTGCGATTCCATTGCTTCGCGTTATCAGCAGTGCCTGGACCAGAACGGACGTCAGTTTGAAAACAGGCGTTGACAAAACAATTAAATTGTCTGTAGATTCTATTACATTTTGAAAATGAAATGTATTTTAATAAACACTGCCTTTATAATTATTTAAAGTGTGTATACATTTTTTTGGGACGCCCTGTATATATATATATATATATATATATATATATATATGATGAATAAAACCACGAAGGAAAGGAAACACAAAAAGGTGCTCAAGCGCTTTCGTCTAATGTTTCCTTTCCTTCGTGGTTTTATTCATCATAAATATTTTTCACGTGTTACTTTCGTGAAATAATTTTCATATATATATATTATATATATATATATATAAGCACACCGGACAAAAAATTAGTCACCCCTCTCAGAATGTACCTAATAACGTGTGACGGCGCCTCTGGCCTTGATAACCGCACGAATCCGGCGAGGCAGACTCTACGAGGTTGTGCATGTACTGAACATCGATTTGCTGCCACTCGTTCATCAGCCGGTCCCGAAGTTCCGCCAGAGTCCGTGGGTGTCTATTCTTGCGCTTCACTTTCTGTTTCCAGCCTGAACAACACCTTCGACGCATTCAGGATTAAAGGCTTCATTGGACCTGCGATGTACTCGTCGCCTCCCATCATTGGAGAACAAACAAAAACGGGACTCATCGGATCAAATTACACGTTTCCAATCTGCCGCAGTCCAGTTTTTGTGCCTCTGAGCCCATTTATAACGTGCCAATTTGTGACTTGCTGTTAACAGCGGCCTCTTCCGTGGTACCCTGCTCCAGATGTCCATCGCATGCAGTTCTCGTCGCAATGTCCGTTCGGAAATTGGTCGCTGGAGAACCTCATTGGTTTCTTGGAGCAATTGTTCTCTGGTTTGAAAACGATTTGCAGTTACTAGACGAGAAACATGGCGGCGGCCCCTATTGTCGAGAATTGTTTTCCGGCCACAGTTACGCCGTCGATTTTCAGTTGATTGCGAACTACACCACTCTTTGTAAACTCGCTGGACAGTACGCGTTGACACACCAACAAATTGGGCTACTTCAGACATTTTGTGTCCGTGGCTCTGCCAAACACGATGGCTCCTTTTTGCCACTGAGTAACGTCTGCCTCACGACCCATTTTGCAGACTATATCCAACACACACACTTGTTCTCACCACCTCACGAAACAGATCTGATCCTGTGTGCTACGTCACCGCTACTTATCACTTACCAATGCTACATCAGCGCCCTCTGTGACCTTGACTTCCTACTATCGGTGCTATTAGGGGTGACTAATTTTTGTCCGGTGTGCTTATATATAATATATATATCAGGGTTCATATCCAGGTCCAAGAATAAAGTTTCCTGATAATCCCCTGATATTTCTGATCTGATCCCCTCATATATAAATATATATAAAAAATATAAAAATTGCATGAAAGGTAAAAAAATTCACATTTCATATAACAATTAAAACCTAATTTTTATTCTAACTACTCTTATAAAACGTATGCATAAATCACATGGCAGGCTGAAAAAATTAATACTAGATAAAATGTACGTTTTAATATAATTTAAAACAAATAGTGCTTGTTTTTGTTAAATTATTTTACATTAACATTTTAAATTAATTTATAGTTAAATTATTTATAAAATATTTACAAATAATTAAGTCCTAAATATTTTATATTCCCCCGATATTCTCAAAAAAACCTGATATTTTTGCAGTGTGTATGAATCCTGTATACATATACGCAACCATCGTGGTGATCATGCGCGAAAATCAATTACAATGACACTTCATTTACCTGCAAATAACGCTTCGAGTTGCTCGTATCCCTGAATAAGGGGTAGAAGTGGAATGATGGTGTGTATGATACGAAAGCATTCTTCCTTCTTCTTTTAAACTACTGTTCAAATTGCCAAAACATTGATTGATGAAACTAAAAAAAAATAGTCGAGGAACCCAACAAGTTACTAGAATATACACTCGTATATGTAAGACACCTATAAAAACGGTGGGAAAAAATACTAATTATTAGTGATGGGACGATACCAAAATTTTTAACGATTCCGATTCCGATACCACTAAAAAGTCTCGATTCCGATACGATTCTCGATTCCGATTCCGATTCTCAATATTTTTTAATATAATTCTATACTTGTTTTTCTGGAAATTGTCATATTTTACTCTGGTAAGATTAACTATTTACATTATGAGTATGGTAATATAAATTATAAATTATAAATTATAATAGATTGGTTTAAAAATAAAAATCAACTAAGTTGTAACAATTCATTTTAATCTTCTTGATTACACATCATGGATATACATGTTTTAATGTATAGCTACAATACAATAAAAATAAAATTTGTTATCCTCTTTCATTTAAATTTTAAAGTTTACATTGCAAAACTGGTTCAATTAAAAGTTAAAGAATCTTTTTAAGAATCGGAAATCATGGTACAATTCTCTCGATGCCGATTCCGATGCCGATTCCTGAAAAATGCTCGATTCTTCCGATTCTCGATTCCGATTAATCGTCCCATCACTACTAATTATGTTAATATAATGTTGTTCGTTCAATATATACTAGTATATTGTTGAGATAATTTAAAGGTAGCTATTGTTGATGTGATAATGAAGTTTTGTTTTGTCACCTGTCGAATTATAGTC
Organism: Bathynomus jamesi; assembly: GCA_023014485.1. Classification (NCBI taxonomy): domain Eukaryota; kingdom Metazoa; phylum Arthropoda; class Malacostraca; order Isopoda; family Cirolanidae; genus Bathynomus; species Bathynomus jamesi. The sequence goes on along the minus strand of JAJOZX010002918.1, from coordinate 526,370 downwards.
ACTTCAACAATTCGAAGCACAAATGAAAAAACATTCGGTAATTTTGCGCGTTTTTATAAGTTCTTTTAAGATTATCAAATTTTATGGTTCTCGTTGAAAGACGATCACTCGCCTATTAATGCATAGCGTTACACACACACACACACTTTTAACATAGCAATTCCTACATTCTATATGTAAGTACCATTTTTATTTTTTCCCGAAAGTTAACGACTTTGACAAGTTTTATATATTTCCAGCTGAATTACATTATTACATTCGTGACCAAAATGAATATTTACTGTACATAAAAAATAATTACTGTTTATATCATTAAGTATCCGATGTATCGACATTTAAGTAATCTTTTTTTACATGTTCTTACAATAGTCTAGAAGAGCTTATATCAGGGTGACGAGTCGATCCAAGAAAACAAATTCCAGGCATTTTCCAGGTTATCCTGGATAAATTCTGCTCGAATCCTGACGAATTATAGATTGTACTGCCTATACATGACAGGAAAAATAAATGAACATCCGAGTAACACCGACTTCATAGATCATTATAATAATGAATGTCAAATTGACAAATTTGACATTCAATCGAGGTCAATTGACCCCAGGAATGCTACCTCCTTTAGTATAATAAGCAATTCTTATAACCCCCCCAGTAGTGTTGAAAACCGGTTTGTAAAATTCCCCTAAAAATCTAAAACCGAAAGAAAAAACCGGTTTTATCGATTGATTTTTGTTTGGCTCAAACTTGCGCGAACGTGCAGCTACGCGATACAGCGCACAAAAAATAACTTCGAATACATTACCTATTAAGTTAAATCAAACTGGCAACTGCTCTTCAGTATAATTTTTGCCTATCTGGCAACTCGATCTTCAGTTTGTCTCATCATGTAGGCTGTAGTGTAGAGTCAGTCGACTAAAGCCCTATTCGCAGTATAAGACCCTTAATGCCCTTTGTTTCTTAAGATGTCATTTCCAAAATAGGGATAAAATCTAAATTAATTTATATTTTTTCTTACACGAAGAGTCAATTTTCTGTTTTCTAGGTAAAGTTTTTTTTATTAAAAAATGTTATTTCAATGTTTTTTCCAAAATAGAGATAAATTTTATTTTTATTCTTTATAATTTTTTTTACAAAAAGAAGTTTATTTCTTTCTAAGTATAGATGTTTTATTTTAAAAAATTATTTCAAATCTAAATTGATTGAATAATGTATTATTTTGGCTAAAATAAAATATGTCAAAGTTGTCATTTTCTTATTCATATGCATACATATGATGCTGCATTTTTGCATTCTTTTGACCAAAAAATAGGCGATAAGCTATACTTGTTAAGAGTTAAAGTCAGTACCTTTCAATTGTGGCTTTTAAAAATTACTATACTTTTCGGTCATAACCGGTTAAAACCGGTTTTCACAAAACAGATCGATTAAAAACCGGTTTGTAAAGTTTCGATTATTTTTCAACACTACCCCCCAGGGATGAATTGCAGGCATTTTCCAAGTTGCTCGCCACCATGTATATACTCCTAAATTTGTCTCTTAAATCAACTTTTTTTAGCCATTTTTTAAAAAAATAGGCAAACTCATTACAGATAACCATAATTTGTGGATAGACGTAAATGTCATCTCCACATTTCCAATTCATTTATTGTACGAGGAAGGCTAGGCTACAATACACACACAAAATTTTATATATACAGGGCGTCCCAAAAAAATGTACACACACTTTAACAGCTGATAGCTCAATTGATGTTTCTTTCTTTCCAAGTTAAACCCATTAGAATTAATAATGGCAGTCAGACTAAGCTTTGAACAAAGGAAATTCATTCTAAAATGCTACTGGAAGTATGAAAGCGCAGTTGAAGTGCAAAGACAGTTTAGGAGGGAGTTTCAAACAGATCCACCAACGCGACTTACCATCACTCGAATTAGAGATAAGTTTGAAGCCGATGGAACTGTTCAGAATGTCCACAAGAAGCGTTCCGGAAGACCACGGACATCGACAAGCCCCACAAAGCAAGAAAGAGTACTGGAAACGTATCACCAAAGTCCAAGAAAATCTGTGCGGCAAGCGAGTCGTGAGGTAGGAATTTCAGAATCGTCTGTCCAACGCATTTTGAAGCGCTGTCAATGGAAAAGTTACATTCCAAGATTAGTCCATGCTATTAATGAAGATGATCCGGACCGAAGAGTGGAGTATTGCGAGTGGTACTTGGCACGATGTGGATGTGGATTGGACGAAGGGGTTTCGTAGAATACCCTCCGCGTTCACCAGACCTCACACCACTAGACTTTTTTTATGGGGATACTTAAAAGACAAAGTCTACGCTATAAAACCTGCAACAGTCGCTGAATTGAGAGCAGCCATTGAACGAGAATGCACACAAATACCAAACGAAATGTTTCGTGATGTTTGCGATTCCATTGCTTCGAGTTATCAGCAGTGCCTGGACCAGAACGGACGTCAGTTTGAAAACAGGCGTTGACAAAACAATTAAATAATGTCTGTAGATTCTATTACATTTTGAAAATGAAATGTATTTTAATAAACACTGCCTTTATAATTATTTAAAGTGTGTATACATTTTTTTGGGACGCCCTGTATATATATATATATATATATATATATATATATATATATGTGTGTGTGTGTGTGTAAAGAACGACGCTTATATAGAAGAACGTTCCGCACAAGATGAGGGAGAACGAACAAATGAAAAATGAGGTAACCACCCGGGAATCGAACCCGGGATCTCCCTCATCTTGTGCGGAACGTTCTTCTATACAAGCGTCGTTCTTTACATTAATTATACTGTGTTGTTTGCAGTTAAAATGTGTGTATATATATATATATTTTTTTTTTTTTTTTGGCATCAAATTATTCAACCAACCAAAAATAAGCGAATAGCGTCCCAAATTATTTTTTAGCATTAGCTTTGCCTTATGAGAACACGGCTTGACGGCCTAATGCACCTATACATATTATGGATCCTGAATTTATAATGACTATTAACGATTGGTTAGTCGTACTATTTTCGTTAGTTTAAATGAAAATATCAACTTAACCTAACCAATCGTCAAGGGCGTACAGATGACCTAACCGGGCATTATTGACTGCCCGGTTAGGTCAACTGTACGCCCTTGATGATTGGTTAGGTTAAGTCGTGATATTTTCGTTAGTTTAAACAATTGCTTGTATTTGGGACGCTATTCATTTTGTAATTTAAATAATTTGGAACGGCAAAATAGGATATCGCCCATATATATGAGGGCGAGTCAAAAGCCATGCCTCAAAAATAAATATACAAATACTTTTGATGCAAGACTTTTGATTCACCCTGTATATCAGGCCGGTAAGGAATATAGAATGATAAAAAAGCTTCACTATAGTTCCGTAATAAAATCTCATTTCAGCAATGAGAATTTTCCACGACGATATCAAGAGCGAGTGAGCCATTCTTATGACAACTTTCATGTAAATGCAAATTGCCAGGACTGGGGAACCGTCGGGAACGGGAGGGGGGGAGGGGGACTAGGAATGTCATACTGGGTGAATGGAGACAAAAACTATATAGAGAAGAGTAACACTTTTTTTCTGTCAATTCTAATAACTGTCTTATCTAATTTGATAAACCAAAGGAGAGATACTTCCATATTATACTCGTAATATATTAATATTAAGCTTTTTTTTAAGAGAGAAACATTTAACAAATTTTATTTAACCCTTTAAGCCCTGAATTGTTTGTAGGGTTAAGTTACGAATGCGTGCATTTGAAACGTTAGCAATTTGTACCAGTCGTCCTTAAAGGGTTAAACTGCAGAGCTTTCCAAACTTTTAACGTTGGCGACAAACTATTTAAGCATAACAATTTTCACGACACATTAATTAATTTCTGTTATCAAATATGAGATAATTTTTCAGGAGGTGGTTTATCTTGTAGCCGATTTTGTTGATAGAAAAATCAAAATTTTCAAAATACAAAAAACACTAGTGTGTCGCGACACACCAGTTTGGAAAGCTCTGGGTTAAAGTGTTTCCAAAATTAAGTTTTTACGATGTGAATAACTTAATCTTTGATTTTTTTAATATACTGTAGGATCTAGTCATATAGTCCGACATGTATTCTATTTTTAGAACTAAATATTTAACCCACCTCCAAAGTCCGAAATTATCTTCAAAGTATTCTTTAATTTTTAATCTTTAAAAATAATATAGGCTCCATTTTTGTTATGCAGGAAGGAGGGGCCAAGGGCGAATGTCCGCAAAAACGCCACGCCCCACTAGGGCATATCATACTTTTCCGAGTCGGAATTTCACTCTGGCTAATATGTATTTTTATGTAAAATTTAATTCTAAGAGGGGTTTCTTTTCTGCAACTTTTCCCAAAAATCGCGTTATCATGTTCAAAATTGCGGTTTTCTGTTCTATGTTGAAATACCAAATATTCAATTGAACACCTCATATTTTTAACCCTTTGTCGTAATTTGTTGCCATTTAGACACATTAACTTTGCTTAACTCTTACACAGGTTTAATACATACATAAAGAAAAAAAATCTACTCCATTTCAATCTTTGTAACCATTTGGACACAGAAGGCGAAGTTCAACACTCTCTCAATAGATGGCTCTGAGCAATTACGCCAGTTATAATTGTGAAGTAGAAGTGAGTGGACGCCATTTTTTTTCGGTAAGGCCGGTCATCTTTCCAAAGACAAGGTTTACTTGGCCATAGATGGCATGAAAGTCTGGAGGGCCAAGGAGGAAGTAATGGCCTCATCAGTTGAAGCTCTCACGCAGAGGTCAGAGAAGATCTCTGGGATATTCTTTGATGGCAAGCAGGATAGGAACACAAAGGTGTTGAAATATGACGAAGTGACAGGGAGATTTCATCCTGGCAAAGTGATCGAGGAGCATTACACTATCACGTGGGAGCCTCAAGGAAAGTACCTCTTCCATTTCACTCTCGAGGAACCTGAGGAAGGAGAAAAGCCTGCTCATAAGATCGCTCAGGGCCTGCATGAGTGGCTTCTGGATCACGAAGCTGACGAGAGCCTTGTAATAATTGGAGGAGACTCTACCAACACCAACACGAGGTGGTCTGGAGGCGCCATAGCCCTATTGGAGAAGATGCTGGGTCGCAAGTGCCACTGGATGATCTGTCAGCTCCATGTGAACGAGCTCCCCCCTGAGGCACTTAATCATCAAGCTGGACGGCCCTGTAACTCCCCGGTCAGGCTTCAGTGGGCCTATTGGAAAACTTCTTGAGAAAGTGAATGAACTTGAGGTCAACTTCAACTTCAAACCAGTGGAAGGAACTGAAGATATCATAGAGCTGCCAGTAGAGATAGTCAAATCTCTCTCCACAGACCAGCACAACTGCTATCTTCTGATCAAAGCCATCAAGTCTAGAAGTCTGTCCACAAGTTGGCTGGTCTCAAGTGCGGACCTCTGAACCAATCCAGGTGGCTCACTACTGCACAGGCCATCTTGCTGTTGTGGATGAGGGAGCACGGACTGAAGGTGGTGGTGTTGAGGCGGCTCGAGGTCCTCGTGAAGTTCTGCCTTAACTTCTACTTCAAAATGTACTACGACATCAAAGTGAAGCACCACCTCAAATTTGGTCCTACACACGTTCTTTCAAGCCTGAGGCTGCTGAGGAACCAGACTACCGAGGTCAGGAACATCATCTCTGCTGCAGTGATAAGAGGAGCTTACCACGCACATCCTGAGAACATCCTGGCTTCATTCCTGTAGTGAGGATGAGCATCAGAGCTTTTGCTGTGAGCCAGATAAAGAAAATCAGAGAAGGAAGAGACTTTGGTGATACGACAGTGAGGCCCCATAAAAATCCCAAAGTCAATCGGCAAGCCACTTCACCTGAGGATCTCATCAACTGGGAATCAGAGAATATTTACGAGCCTATTTTCACCTGCAAGATGACCTTGACTGAGCTCGAGGATCTCGGGAAAACTCCACTCAAAGTGAACGCTTTCTCTGTTCATACTCAGTTCTGCGAGAGCTGTACAGGAAGTCTCAACTGCTTCCCAAGCTGTGTATGGTCACGAGGAGAGAGGGGTGGGTGAGAGCCAGGATAGACCATCGAGAAATGCTCCCAGTGTTCAGATCGAAGCAGGACATAAGAACTTTTCAGGTTCGAGTGGCTGATGAAGAGGCTGAAGCCATCGTTAATGCTCATAAGAGCTGAAAGTCCTCATAAGATCATAATATAAGATCTTATGAGGCCACGCTTTTCAGAGATCCAGGAAGAACAGGCGTGTAAACCTACACGTGGAGGTGGCAAGTCTCCCGCTACTCGATCAGAGTAGAGCTGGTGAGCCGCGCCTATTCTTTGAAGAAAAACTAAAAATTCTTAAGTTTTACGTGAAATCTAAACATTTTTTTCAGCACCCAGAGGTGTTGAAACACGCAAGAAAGCAAGGATGAGGTCAGAAAAGCAGCTTTTAGACTAAATCATACGCAGAACAGCTGCGCGCTTTGGTTTGGGTGCCCTGAGGCTGCGTTAGGCAGCCTTCAAATCAGAAAATCGCGATTTTGACCATGAAAATGAGATTTTTCGGAAATGTTGCAAATAATAAATCCATCTTAGAATTAATTTTTACATAGGAATACATATTAGCCACTTTGTTTTTCCAAAATTTCAACCCTGAACCCAGAGTATGATATGCCCTAACGCCCCACTCCCTAGAAGAAAGCCAAAATAAAGATCCAGGATTTTCGAAGTGCCTCGACACCATGCGTTTTGAAATACTAGAGGTCATAGACGGAGGAAAATACGGATTGAGGAAGTGTTTTCCAGAGTTGACCGGTTGAGTAGATCAGTGGTCGGGGAACAGGGGTAAATTACCCAAATGGGGTAAATTTAAAACTTTTGGGGGTAATGCGTGCGGTATGAGAGACACTGTGCTGATATTTTTTTCGTATATTTTTATTTTATTTTGTTACATAAATGTGGCGTTATTCTAAATTTTAGAATATTACGAATTTACGTCCTGATTACGTCTTCAAATATATTTTGGGGTAATACCCAAAAAAGTTCGCCGACCACTGGAGTAGATGAAAGATTAAAAATACCGATTAACCCTTGCGTCAGAGTGTTGGACAGAAAAGGAATGGGAATGTGTAGAAAGTGTGGTAACTGCGTGCTCTTCTTAAAGGAGCCACGCAGTTAGAGAGTTCAGAAGAGCAGTGTCCGTTATAATAGGAATAGTGGAGAGAGTGAGGGAACGTTTTGGAGAAGAGGGATTGAAGAAGGTAAGAGGCGGGGAATTGATGAGACGAAAAGCCTTTGATTCCATCCACCCGGTAATGTACGGCTGTGTAGGTTGAGCCACCCCACACTGAGTAGCGTACTCTTTATAAGGGCTGACAAGAGCCCTGTACGGAGACACCAACCTAGTGTTTTTTGAAGAGGGCGGAGAAGTGAAGAGTGGAATCATCGGCAGAGGAGTAGAGAGAATAGGAAGTGCGACTTAACAGATGATTGAACACTGAAGAACAACACTTAATAGCTTCAGGAGAAGACCAGTGGCCATTTAGAACTGCAGCTATAGACCGGCCAGAAAGGAACTTAGAGAGGAGGGCACAGATAAAAGGATAGAAACTGAAGGATGGCAGTTGGAAATTAAAGATTTATGCCAGACACTATTAAAAGCTTTTTGACATGTCTTGCGCGAAAAGCAAAAGTTTCACCGATATTCCGACTGGAAGATGACCAAGAGTCAGAGATACGCAAAATCGCAGTAGAGCATCCCTTACGGAACCCATACTGACGATCTGAAAGATATTGAGGAGAGGTGTTTAAGAATCTTTCTATTAACTCTAACGCCGACCGTTGCCTTATGGCAACATGACCTTGCTAATCGATTTTGAGTCTTACGATCTGAATATCAGAAGTTATTTTGGTTTTAAGAGGGGGGGAAAAAAAAACCTTATAAATCAGGCACTAAAGGGTTAAGAATAGATTCAAAAACTTTAGAAAGGCAAGAAATCAAAACAATTGGACGATAGTTTGAGGGTTGAGAGCGGTCACCCTTCTTTGGGACAAGCTGAATGAAAGAAAACTTCCAACAGGAAAGAAAAGTACCAGACGAAAGTTTGCCTAGGCAAGGTGTCAGCACAGAAGCACAGTTCTCGAGAACAACAGGAGGAACACCATCAGGACAGTGCGTCTTCCTAGAGTAGAGTCTTTAAAAAATATTCTAATTTCAGGCATAATTAAGTCAGAGGGAGAAGAAGATGGAGGAAAGCACCGGAATCGTCCACGGTTGAGTTGGAGGCGAAAGTTTGAGCGAAAATTTCAGCTTCGTCAGGAGAAAAGATGGCAACAGAGCCGTCAGAATGGAAAAGAGAGGGAAAGAGGAAGAAGTTGGAGAGATTCTTAGCTAGATGCCAGAAAGAGCGAGAATAATTAGAATTGGATAGATTTTCACATTTTTGTCGGATGAAAGAATTTTTGGCAAGTCGATTTTTGCACGATTCCGGGCAGAAATACAAGTCGAGTGAGAGTCAGGAGTTGGATGGCGATGGTACCTTCTGAAAGCCTCCTCTCTGTTGCGGATAACATTAGAACAAGCCAAGGTTTTTCTTTTAATTAGTACAATAGAACATGGAATGTACGCCTCCATACTCGAGAGAATCACCGTGTTGCGTTCAGCACACTCGGAAGGGCCCCGGCCACAGCAGTAGTAATCTTTCCATGGCTAAATAACGCTGTTCAATTCAAATGATAGTCGTTTTTCCTTTGCAGTTTTCTTCTCTGATTATGGAAATAACGAAATTTTGCTATAAAGTCAGGTTTTCAAGAAATTTGGCTCAATTCTTTACCAAATTTGTATAGATAATAAACTGAACAAATTATTAAAACTGCATCTATCCTAATGCTGAGAGTATCCCAGCAGAAAATGTTTTAGCTAATGTAGGATGATGTAATTTCTGCTCCTGACACGTTCAAACTTGTTGTAACATGTTAATTTTTCTTCTGTCTTATCTGTCATAGATAACTTGCAGTTATGAGTCTTTCAGTCTGCCACAAGCTGCTTTATTGGTGTGGGTCTGTTCATGTGCAGTGAAATTTGATGCGTTTTGCCATTTACCTAATTTAATTGGGCTCGTGTTACACAAAATAGCGCTTTAAAGGAAAAAAGGGTAATTTGAAATGTCGTGTAAATGTGTAAACAACCCTAACAGTTTCTGTTGTGTGTGCAGTGATTACATGATAGAAGACCACAAAAGAAACACTACTCCCTTAATTAAAAAAGCTTATGAGCTCTACTCTACTTCGGCTGCAAAATATCTATCCTTGAGTTCCTATTGGACATGCTGTCCATATGAAAGATTCTTATGAAAATATGAAATTTCTCCTGGAAAAATTACAAAAGATACAACTGGCATATCTATGAAGAACTCAAAATCATTGGGCTGCTGCTTGGTTTACAGCTTGGATATACAAAATATTGCCGTTTTCTTTGTGAATGGGACAGCAGAGCAAAGAATTATTCTTATACTGTTAAAAAATGACAACCTCGTCAATCTTTCACTCCTAGACAAAAAAAAAGTTGCGTGCCATAAATTGGTGGACCCTGGAAAAGTTTACTTGCCACCTTCACACATCAAACTAGGAGTGATGAACAATTTTGTTAAGGCAATAGACTGAGCAGATGGATTCCAGTACTTGAAACAAAAACTTCATCTGATTAGTGATGCCAAACTAAGAGAATTTATGTTGGTCCATAAATAAACGAGTTAATGAAAGATGGTGCCTTTGACAGTGTCTTGAATGAATCTGAAAAAACAGCTGAGAATGCTTTTAAAGCAGTGACCCAGAATTTCTTAAACAAAAAATAGCCTAACTAATAACTATACAGAACTTAACTTCTCCAAGCTTACAGATCATTGGGATGTAATAAGAATTTAAAAATTAATTTTTTGCATTCACACAGATCTTTTTTTCTTGACAAACATGCGAGATGTCAGCAATGAACATGGAGAGCAGTTTCATTAGGATATTTCAGCGATGGAGAAACAATACCTGGGCAAGTGGATGATTACTGCTGAACGCTAATAAGGGAAGCCTCGGATGTCGCTTACAAGCGAAAATCATCCATAAAAACATTTTAATATTGTCCTTGTGTATAGATTATTCTATATTCGAATATCAAAAGTGTGATTTTCTCAAAAACCTGACGTGATAGCAAAATTTCGTAGTCATTTTCTCCAGAAGCTATCAATAGTAGTGTTCCTCAGGGTTCTGTCCTGTCACCTACTCTTTTCCTTTTATTTATTAATGATCTTTTAATTCCCACTTCCTGTCCTATTCACTTCTATACCGATGATTCCACTCTTCACTTCTCCACCCGCTTCCCAAAGCGTCCCTTACCGCAGTCGCTCCATGATTCGCGTAGGAAGGCTCTGGAACACCTGACCTCTGATCTTTCTGCTATCTGATTGGGGCAGAGAAAATCTTGCTACTTTCAATGCCTCAAAAACTCGTTTCCTCTATCTGTCTACTCGTCACTATCTTCCACACGACTATCTACTTACTTTCAACAACAAACAACTCAAACCTTCCTCTTCTCTTAACATTCTTGGGGTTTCCTTTTCTTGTGATCTTTCCTGGAAAGATCACATATACTCTCTCTAAAAAAGTTTAGACGGCATAGATCGTGTCTCACCAACTTGCTCGAGTTTTTTCACGTCATATTAAGTGAGTAATAAGAGTAGGGCGATTGATATACGTTATCTCGACTTTCAGAAAGCCTTTGATAAGGTACATCACCGCCGGCTAATGGCCAAAGTGCGCGCGCTGGGTATCGGTGGGGAAAGTAGGTAGGTGGATTGAAAACTTGCTGAAGAATAGGCGGCAGAGGGTTGTAATTAAAGGGGCTAGTTCGGGTTGGGCTTCGGTCACTAGCGGGGTTCCTCAAGGTTCCGTTTTGGGGCCGCTGTCGTTTATCATTTACATAAGTGATATCGATGGTGGCATCGTCAGCAGGATCGCCAAATTCGCTGATGACACGAAACTTGGGGCCAATGTTCGGACGCCAGAGGCGATCGAGCAACTGCGTACGGACCTACGTAGGACAGGAGAATGGTCCGAAAAATGGCAAATGCCATTTAACTTTAGTAAATGCAAAGCAATGCACATTGGCTACGCCAATCCGAAGTCGGACTACTCCATGTTGGGGAGTAATATCGAGGCCATTGATTTGGAAAAGGACTTGGGTGTGCTAATTAGCAGCGACCTTAAGTTTACGAAACAGTGCGTAGAGGTGGAAAAGAAAGCCCAGAAGTTGTTGGGTAATATCAGGAGGCAATTTCGATTTCGGAACAAGGAGATTGTGCTCTCTCTGTACAATTCTCTGGTTCGGTCGCACCTGGAGTATGCAGTGCAGTTCTGGTCGCCCACCCTCAGGAAAGATATTGAGACTGGAGCGAGTGCAGGCGAGGGCCACAAAGTTAATCCCTTCCGTTAGGCATATGGGCTACATTCGACGTTTACGCGCCCTGAATTTGTTTTCGCTGAAAACTCGGGAGGCTGCACGGTCAATTCATCGAGGTTTTCAAGTTCTTACGCGGGTTCAACAATGTCGATTTTAGAAGCATATTTAGTTTAAATAATAACCCAACTCGCAACAATGGTTGGAAGTTTGATTTGAAAGTTTGACTAGTGTGTGTGGGGATAACTTTACGTGTAAGATCTGTGACACGTGGAACAGGCTACCTTCAGAAGTTGTGAACAGTTCTTCTGTGGATCTGTTCAAGAAAAGGTTAGACCGAATCTTGCACACTATTTGAGGATGTATGAATTTTTCCCTGGCACCCGTTGCCATTGGTACCTCCTCGGTATGGGCCGCAAGCCCTTTTGAGTCTCTCTCATATATATATATATATATATATATATATATATATATATATATATATATATATATAACGGACATAGTTATCGCTCTTCTGAACTAACTGCATGGCTCCTCCTTCAAGAAGAGCACGCAATACCAAACTTTCTACACTTTCTCATTCCTTTTCTGTCCAATTATCTAATGCAAGGGTTAATCGGTATTTTCATTTATCTACTCAACCGGTCAACTCTGGAACAATCTTCCTCAATCCATCTTTCCTCCTGTCTATGACCTGCCATCTTTCAAACGCAGTGTCTAGCCATCTCGAAAACCACGAACCTTGGTTTTGGCTCTTTTCTTCTATTGGGGAGGGGGACGCTTTTGCGGGCATTCGCCCTTAGCCCATCCTTCCTGCATAAAAAAAATCAGCGTGCAAAAACCTACAGGAATTACCAGATTTCATTTAAGTAAAAAAGGAAAAGTTCAAACTTGAACAGTGATAATCATAGTACTGCCTAAGGGCCTCCCAATCAGCGGCGCCAAAGTGATAAAGGCCGAATTGGAACTATAGGACAGGAAACAGATAAAAGATTGCGGTCGGAGAGGCCGAGCGGAGCAAAAAGTTTGACAGAGCAAGGAGGCGAGAAATCCAGAATGTTGGGCTTATCTCCTAGATGATCGGGGATATGAGTAGGGTGCTGTACAATCTGCTCTAGGTCATTCAGGATAGGAAAGTTGTAAGCTAGTTCACTAGGGATATTAGTAAAATGAGAGGAAAGCCAAAGGTAGAGGTAAACATTGGAATCTCCTAAAATGGAGATTTCAGCAAAAGTTAGCGAGGTAGTCAAAGATTTTTAGATAGTCACAAGAATTAGGAGAAAGCAGGCGCGGATCCAGGGGGGGGGTCGAGGGGGTCCGGATCCCCCCCCTGCTCACGGTGACCAACGATTTTTCGATTATGAGGTTTTGGCGCGCCCAGGCCCGTGGCGATGTAGTCTCGGCACTCCCGTAGTTGAATCCAATGTTTTGAAGGCCAATGTCTGCGTCGTTGATCGGGCATGGATTGATTCGGTGAAGCCATTCCTGCTCATTGGAAAATTCTTGGAGCTCAGCACATGGCGCAAGCGTCCGCGTCGCTCCAGTCCCGGGCGTCCCCGGCCTGTTTCACTAGGATAGTTGCCTTCAGCAAGGGACGTGCACTGACAGGGTAAGCCAGCCAGCCTGCATGAGTAGAATAGAATTTCAATTGTAATTCGAGGCTTGTCTGAATTTTAGAGCGATTGAAGTATTACATCAGTTGGCCTGCTCTGTTATAAAAGAGACTATCACAGCTAGAGAATTGCAATAGATTACTGTCAATGGGCCTCAAGTCTCGAGGCCCGTTGACAGTAATCTATAAAGTTCAGATAGGCTAATATTAATCTAGCTCTTCCTTATTCTAGGTCAAGATGGACCCTAAACGAGCAAACTTCGCTGTCAAATTGGTTTACGAAGGCCAAAATTGTTGAAGATCAATCGGGGAGTGCTGGGACATCCGATCAGAACATTCAACCCGACATAGCCAATACCGCCAGTGACACACAAGATTGCCCACAGGTACTTGATGACCAAACCGATAGGTTACCGTTACGGGTCGGCGAAGCTGCTGCTGGTGGGGAGAAACGGAATCAACAGACTTCAGTGATGTTGGTTTATTCAAAAGATCGGACATTAGCGAGAATGACAAGTTACAGTTGCTAAAGTCCCATTTTCACCCAGATAGAAAGTTTAACTTTCCAATAAGAACATATAAGCAAAGGAACTTAAAATTCAACTATTCATGGTTAGATCAATTCAAATGGCTGGTATATTCCAAGTCTAAGAACGGTGGATACTGTTTGCCTCGTGTTCTCTTTGCACATCATCCTGGTGGTAGAGGGTGTCTGTTTGGAACATTGATTGAAAGTCCTTTCACTGCATTCCGTAAAGCCCTTGGAAAGGAAGGGATTCTTACTACTCATGAAGAAACCGTCTTCCACAAATCATCCGTTGTAGTTGTTGACGCTTTACTAAGAACCCACGATAAACCAGAGGAGAGAATTGACTTTCAATTGGAACAACAACGTCAGAACCAGTACGATATGAACAAAGCAGCCCTGGCCAGTATTGTTGACTGCATTATTTATCTCGGTCGCCAATGTTCGGCATTACGTGGTCATCGTGACGACTCCTCAGCAGACCCTACAACAAACAAGGGAAATCTGCATGCATTGATTGCATTTCGTGCATTTCGCGCTAAGACTGATACCAATCTAAGAAGGTTCTTGGACACCTGTCCTGCCAATGTCACGTATACTTCCAAAACTATACAGAATGACATATTGGATGTTATTAAGGATCTTATGCAGGAATCAATCACAAGCCACATAAATGATGAAGTGTCCTTTCTACAGTATCATAGCAGACGAACTGACAGACGACGTTGCGAATCAGCACATACTGTCCTTGTGTATCAGGTATCTGAACTACGATGGAGAGGAAATCAAGATTACAAAGATTACAGAAGGGCTTCTAGATTTCACCTATGCCAGTCGGGGAACGGCCGCTCATCTGGTCAGGATCATCAAAGAACAACTTGCAAAGTGTGGACTGAAGGTAGAAAATGTGAGGGGACAGGCTTATGACACTACTGCTGCAATGTCGTCTGATAACCTTGGTCTTCAAGGATTGTTCCGCAAAGATGTTCCTAATGCAGTTTATACCCCATGTAACAGCCATAAGCTAAATCTAGTGATTGCGTCATCCAAATTGCCCCAGATCAGGAAGTGTATATCCGAAATAAATGAGACCTATCTCTTCTTCAATGCTTCTCACAAGAGACAAGGTTTCCTAGAACGAGTAATTGATATCGTCGTTGCAAGAGATCGACAATTGCCGGACGCACGCAAGCATACTCAACAAAAAAAGCTAAAAGGACTTTGTAAAACTAGATGGGTAGCGCGTTTCGAAGCCATTGATAACTTCGTCGATCTATCCACATCAGTACAGACATCATGTGACATTATTGTCAATCCTCACCTCTACGCTGATGATGAAGAAATATCAAAGTTAATAGAGGAGAAATGGAACTGGGATGGCGACACAAAAACACGTGCTCAAGGCATCTTGGCAAATTTCGGCAATTTCGAGATTATTGTCTCTCTAGTCGTCCTGAGAAACGTCCTGCACCCGCTGCGTGAAATCACCACAAGATTACAAAAGAGGGACATCGACATCAGGTCCGCCTACACATCACTGACAGACGTCAAGAACGATATAGCAGCGCTCCGAACTGATATTGATGCCAGGTTCCGCCTTTGGTACCAAGATGTCCTGGACCTAGCCAAAGAACTTGATACCGACGAGCGTGTGCCCCGTGCGAAGGGTAGAATTACCGTGCCACGCACCCGGCAGAATCCTCCATGGAATACTTCAAACGGTCTATCGGAATTCCTTTCGTTGATGATGTCAACTCACAGATGCAAGAACGCTTTGCCCCTTCCGCAAGCATAATGTCGGCATTGTTCAACCTCATCCCGGCAATAATTGTAAAGATGGATGTATCAGAACTTCCAAAGCTTGTAGAAGATCTAGGGACGTACAGAGATGATTTGCCCCGGTTTAAGAGCCTCCGCACAGAAGTAGAAGTATGGCGGGCCAAATGCATGAATATGCAGGCTCCACCCGATTCGCTATTACAAGCGCTAAACTTGTGTAGCAAAGACCTCTTCCCGAACTTGGTCGTACTATTACAGATTGCATGCATCATTCCAGTGACAAGCTGTGAAGCAGAGAGGTCATTTTCTGCAGTGAGGAGACATAAAACTTCACTTCGATCAACAATGGGCGAGGAGCGTCTCACTCCACTGGTGCTCATGAACATGTACTATGACACTCCGATTGAGACTGACAAAGTGGTCCGAATGTTCATACAGAAACATCCGCGGCGTTTGTTTGCTCCTATATATGAAAAATAAGACCTGAAGACTTAAAATGGCTTAAGGTACATGTATCCCGGTTGCCACAAAATTAATTTCCTTAAAAAGAATAAAGAAAAAAAAGTTTATGTCCGATCCTGAGACATTTCAGACCTGGCCTGGGTGTGTGAACAAGCAGGATTTTGATAACGGGAATATACTTCAAATCCATCTAAAGCTATCTTCAAATATGAAAATTTCCTACCGAGGGAGGGACACCCCCCCTCGGGAACCCCCCTGGCGCTTGCTTCGCTCGCGCGTCCTCGGCCAAAGTAACGAGCCCCACCAAGACTGGACCCCCCTCTGCTTAAATTCCTGGATCCGCCCCTGGAAAGGTAGACAGTACAGATGTCTTTAGTTTGAGATTGACATGTAAACCGTAGCCAGTGTGTATAGAATTCGGAGGATTCGCGTTCAGGAATAAGAACAAGTTAGGTTATTGAGTACATATACGCAACATCCACCTTTCGAGTAAAATTGAATATAAAGTAAGAGGGTACAGAAAAGGGGTTGCTGTCAGTTGTTCGTCAGAGAAAAAGACGACGAGGTTTAGAGGAGGAGGAGGAGGTGGTGGTGGTGGTGGTGGTGGTGGTCAACAGATGAAAAATTTGAGGAAAGACCACGAATGTTGCAGAAGTTTATGGAAAGTGAATCAGGCAGAGGCCTAGAACATCTTGAATGGGCGGTATCAGATGCAGCGCCCCGCTGCCCGGGTCTGCGTTCCTGTTATCGACAGCGGAGGAGCCAAAAGTGGGAACATTTATGGTCCCCTCCACAGGAGACTCAGAGGCTATGGGAGTAGTTGTCTTTTTTTTTTTAAAGATTATGTAGTGTGTAAGATGCATCTACATGTGAAGAATAAGGAGAGAAGCGTGTGTTTGGGAGCATGCTGCACTGTCCACAGGGTAAATGAGACGCGGAAAAAGATCAGCTAAGGAGGACAGTGACAGAAGAAATGTGAATTCTGGCACTCCCTAGCTTCTGTCTGATGTCCACCCACCCCCACCCAAGAGTACTTCCCTGATCGATTAGCGTCTACAATCTCCTCCTTACACTAATAAAGGGTGTCCCAGAAGTCTTGGATGGGTTTTATTTAGCTAACTTTTTTGTTTGGGGATCAAATTAAAAAAAGGTTTGTAACACTTAAAATATATTTATTGCGATTTTAATTACAAACTTAATATCTGGTGAAAATCTTCCTTTTCATTGCGTAAATCTAAAATAGCATTAACGTACATTATCCGACTCTGATCTTGTGGTTTAATGTCTTGAGCAATTTGAATTTTGTACTGGTAAAAATTGATATCCTCTTAAAATTCGATGTAAGGAATTTCTTGAAGTGTTTAATTCCTGGCTGCGTCGTCGACTGATGTGGATTTTCCTCAACTCTTTCACGAACCATCTCAACCCGCGTTGGACTTCGGCTTGTCCGAGGACGCCCAGTCCGTGGTTCGTCTCCCTGACCCTTTCCCATACGAAATTTAGCGACGTACCGTTGAAAAGCTCGATCAGAAGGAGCAGAATGTGTGTTGAATTTTAATATAAACGCTCTTTGAGCGGCAACAATGGAAGAGTTGTTTGTCAAATAAAGTTCCATAATAGCCACTCTTTGTTGCACTGCCCAGGATTCCATTTTCATTAATCGCAGCAAGGGTACTACTTTAAATGAAAAAAAATTAATAAAAAAAGAAAAAAGTTATAGCAAAATAAAAAACCCTCCAAGACTTCTGGGACACCATGTATATATGAAAATGAAAAGGTTTATTGGCAGACTATAGTTCATAATGACAAATATTATTAATACAATGACAGTTCACATACTAAGGATAGAAATATATACAGTTGATTAGAAATAATACAATAATGTCTAAGTTAAGTGGAGCTACAGAAAGACGTTTTCGTACCAAGAATTCCACAGCTAAGAGCAGTTTTTTCAAACTTTAAGCCACGGAACCTTTACCAAGAGGTCAGGTAAAATTTTAATGATATAAGGCAAATGGTAATAAAACAATTTATGCTCACTGCAGTTTCTTTATGTAATTTATGAAATTTATACCATATGTCCCACAAAAAAGTACACCCAACTTTAGATTGTACTAACTCCTCCAAAAATTGAGATATTTTGGATCTGTTTGTTTGATTTAATATAGCAAATTATTCTTTGTTAACGTTCAAATTTATTCATGTTTAAACGATTTAGTGTTTAAGCATCTGCTTTTAACTGAAGGGTACAACAAAATGGATTGCGCAAAATTGGTCAATGAAAAAATAATGTGTGTGCTATCGATGTAATGAAAAGACAAATACATAATAATAGATACTTTAACATAATTTTAATAAGATACAAAGCAGATTTTTCTTTATTCCTTATTGCAAAAGTTATGCTTAGTTTCGTTTTCTTTCAACATGACCGCCATTCCTATCGATACAAATCTGGAGTCGAGCTCTCATCTTCCCCATCACTCTTTTGATAAGATCTGGATTGTCTTTTAACAAGTTGATTTCAGCTGTGATGCGAGTCCTCAAATCATCTAAATTGATAGGTTGTAATGCAAATACTCTATTTTTCAAATGACCCCATAAAAAGTAATCACACGGGGTCAAGTCAGGACTTCTGGGAGGCCATTCAATGTCATGGCCTGTAGCAATTACTCTTTGGTGGAAGACTTCCTGCAAGCGTTCCTTCACAATAACTCTCCTGTGAGCAGGAGCTCCGTCTTGCACCCACCAAATACGATTAAATCGGTTTCCATAAGTAATACGTATTTGTGGAAGGATTTCTCGGTCTATCATTTCTAGGTAAGCTTCACTATTTAGATTACCATCGTAAAAGACCGGGCCAATTACCGCTCCATTACCGCACAGTCCTACCCAGAGAGACAGTTTTTGTCGAGTTATTCTTTTTGTAGATATGATTGTCAGGTGGATGATTTTTTGGTGCATACTGACGGCAGATTTGTCTGTTCACTAGACCATTCATAAAAAAGGCCGCCTCATCTCCAACCACTAATTGTTCCGTGAATCTTTCTGGTTTTTCAAGAAACCACTGGGCAAATCTTAGGCGGCGAGGTAGATCTCCTTCAATGAGTTGATGTCGAATTTCCATTCTGTATGGGTACAAATTCAAATCCTCACGAACTATTCGATGAAATGACATGAGTGAGAGTTCTGTACCAATTCGCCTGGTGGACACTTTTGGATGTCTAATAAATGCCGAACATGCTGAATGTTCTCGTCTGTTAAATGCAAAAAACTTCACTTTTTTACGTGAAGGTCAAAATATGAGAATAAAAACCCACTCTAATAGACAGAGTTTATTTCCACGACAGTTTCGACGCCCACTGGCATCCTCCTCGGGTGGATACAGAAACACAAATGAAACAAAACAAGAGGGAAAAAACAGTTCAGGGATCGACCATTAAGAAATTCGCACCTAGGTTGGATTCCATTCTCTCGAGACAGGAGGGGCATTTTCATGAAAATGCCCCTCCTGTCTCGAGAGAATGGAATCCAACCTAGGTGCGAATTTCTTAATGGTCGATCCCTGAACTGTTTTTTCCCTCTTGTTTTGTTTCATTTGTGTTTCTGTATCCACCCGAGGAGGATGCCAGTGGGCGTCGAAACTGTCGTGGAAATAAACTCTGTCTATTAGAGTGGGTTTTTATTCTCATATTCTCGTCTGTTCTTGCCGTCTTCGGATGGCCTGAACGTCCTTTGTTCAAATTGAGGACCGTTCCTCCTCCTTTGTATTTCCGAACATTCTTCAAAATTGTATGTTTAGTTGGAGAAGCTCTATCGGGAAATTGCAGTTCGAAGGTATTCTGAACTTGTTTTAAGCTTTTAGTTTGCAGATAAGTTGTGACCATGAGAACGCGCTGCCTTCGTGTAAACTGCATAATGGTTTCAAAGTTATTTATAAATTTAGTAATTCAGATTCTTCATTTATATGTATGACTCGTATCTTAGATACAAAAGTTCGAATTATTTAAAAAAATATTTGCACTATCCTTCGACGTAAAAAGTAGCACATTGGTTAAAGCAAGAGGAGCTATCTGGCTGGGAGAAATGATCATTCGGCGGAACCCATTTTGCTGTACCCTTCAGTTAAAAGCAGATGCTTAAACACTAAATCGTTTAAACATGAATAAATTTGAACGTTAACAAAGAATAATTTGCTATATTAAATCAAACAAACAGATCCAAAATATCTCAATTTTTGGAGGAGTTAGTACAATCTAAAGTTGGGTGTACTTTTTTTGTGGGACATATGGTAGAGTGATATGAATTTCACCAAAAATATACAAGTTTAGAAATTTACAAGAAAAATAAAGATTTACTTTTATTGACCTATTTATAGGTCATATATTTATATAATATGCATTGTGAAAGCTAACACACATTTACACTGCATTTAATAACATTACTGTGATCATAACTTCCGTGAACTGAGAAAACAACCTAAAAACAGAAAAACTCACCAAATCAATCAGACTAGTGCTTGTGGTCATCAGCTGTGTTTTGTTTACAAAATGGGCTCCTGTTTCTTACTGTGGCTGCAATAGGGCAACACTTATTCTGGATATTTCATCGTTTCAATTAAAATTCTCTCTCGCCCACTCTCTCTTTGTCTACACCTTTCAAAACACAATCACTGAATTCGCAGAATATATATCTTAAATTCATCCATGCCAGTTGATATTATTTTATCTTACCCCTCCCTCCTTCTCATTCTCTCATGACATGCCCCACGGAACTCCAAGTTCTCGCGGAACACAGTTTGAAAACCCCTGGCTTAGAGGATAAACGGCAGGACTCGTGGATAACTTGGATAATTGGGTTGGTTGATTTTTTTAATTCTTTGCATTAGACTGTATTGAGCACGTCTTGTTACCTCCGGGAAGCTCGGAACATTGCGGGTAGCAAACATTTGCGAAGTTATGCATCTCGGGGGGTAATTTATGTAAAAGTCTAAAAAACCTGTTGTACAGAAAATTTAGGGTTCTGCCATATATTATATATATAAAGGGAAAAAAAATGATTCCAAGGCCTTTCGCGTATTCGACAATACATTTCGTCAGGGAATGGAGAAGGCAAGATGACCAAAATATATACCTATACAGGGTGTTTCAGGAGGAAAGGTCAATACTTCGGGAGGTGATAATATCGGTCATTGTGAGAAAAAAGTTCATATGAACACGTCTAATTCTGAATGGTTAGGGAGATAGAGCCGTTCGAATTTACAAATACAAAAGCATTGTTAATGGTAATCAAGAGAGAGAAACCAATTACCGTTTCTAACATTTAATGTTTAAACTTTAAACATTGGCATTTTGAATGGTATCAGATAGACAAATGACAAATTTGTTAGTTTACAATACGTTTTCGAAAATCCCACCGTCACCCTCAATGCACTTTGCAACTCGTGTGCGAAGATCGCGTGTTGTTCGTCTGAGTTGATCTTGACGTTTCTTCATGCGGGCAACAGCATCCAAAATGCGCGCGAGCAATTCGTCTCGTGTATCCACCTTTCTTTTGTAAACTTGACTTTTCATCCACCCCCAACAAACAATAATCTAACGGAGAGAGGTCTGGAGACCTTGGTGGCCATTGAATAGGACCACCGCGGTCGATCCATCGACCAGGGAAAGTTTGATTTAGGTATTGCATCACCAGACGGGCAGAATGTGGAGGAGCTCCGTCATGCTGAAAGTACATACCAGCGCGTGTAGCCAAAGGAACATCCTCCAATAATCCTGGCAATTCATTTTGCAGAAGTTCTAGGTAATTTTGTCCTGTAAGACGATTCTCTAAAGTAACAGGGCCAATCAGCTGATTCATCGATGATACCGCACCACACATTGGCAGAGAAGCGATGTTGAAAATTTGTTTCCACAGTGGCATTTGGATTTTCGTCTGACCACCGATGAAATTTACGTGTGTTGTTGATACCGTCACGGGTGAAAGTAGCTTCATCGGTGAACAATATTAATCGAAGCGATCGGCGATTAGCATTTACCCAATGACAAAATTCCAGTCGCATGGCAGCGTCTCCTGGTTAAAGGTGTTGTACACGCTGTACATGATATGGATGGAAGCCTTCCTCACGTAATGTTCGCCATACTCGTGTGTGGTACACCGAGACGTGTAGAAATTCTTCGTGAGCTCGTAGTAGGACTACGCTCTACCACTGAAGAATGTTTTCCACTTCATCCACATCTTGTTGACCTTCACGTTCAGATGAAACATGAGCGCTGGGAAGAGTACCAATCTCACGCAATGTGTTGAAAACCCTGGTACACACACTTCGATCCGGAGTTCTGCGGTTCGGAAACCGTCGACGGTATTCTGCAACAGCAGCTGTTGCACTTCCATCGCAAAAACCGTAGACATACACCATACCTGCATATTCGGCATGTGTGAAGGTGTGTGGCATTCTTAACACCGCTTCAAACACCAAACAATGTCACTGCTAGGCCTGTTCAAAAATCAACTTTTTCTTATTTTCATAGGTTTCTGTACATTTTCCCATGCTTTTTGACCTGAAAAAGCCGAAAATCACAACTATTTTGACCTAGGATGTTGGGAAGCATTGCCGCATGGAGCTTTAAATTTTCTGCCTTGAAATCGGCCAAAGCGCCAATTCCGGGGTCCCTTGAATTATGTTTTGCACTTTAACTTTTGATCTAAACAAGATAGAGCAACAAATTAGGTATCAAATGGAAGAGCATAAAATTAATAAATAATAATAATAATAAATAAATAATAATTAATAATAATAATAAATAATAATTATCTATCATTTTTCAGGAAACAACAAACTCAATCAGAATCTAGAAAACCATCTACAAGTTACTTCACAATGGCATTAAGCAAGGAGCTGAGGGAGCTCCGTGGGCGCACAGTTGATATCTCAGAACCTCCACGTACTGTCCACAGGCAGGTGTCAACTGGGCCATCTACCAGATCTCTCACTGAAACTTTCCTGGTTGGATACCCTTCAGCTTTTATCAGTGGTTCCCAGCTTCCCACCAACAGACAGGCGTTCCAGTATTTCCTTAATCTTCAGAATTTACCGGAAAATGCAGGGAGGCCCATGGTTCAAGACCTTGCATATGAAACAGTTGAATCTATCATCCCATTCTGGCAGATGGCTAGGATCAAGACAATGACCAAGTACAACGCAATGAAGCTCTTCATGAAACTACATGAGAAACATCGTGCTCTGGTGAAAAGCAAAGGAAGAGCAAGTAACCCTGGAGGAAAAAGAGGAGCATTTGTGCTGGAATTAGACAGCCTGTTCGATATAGGAGCTCCAGATGCAATCCAGGAAATACAGAACAACAGACTGTTATCCAGAGAGAAGAAAGATGAGGATATCAGGTTCTACGAAGACCAAAAGACTGAGAGGAAAGGTCATATGTCTGGTCATGACAAGATTTTTGAGACAAGATCCCTGCAGCAAGCAGCGAGGAATGAAAGACTGCAGCATAGACAAGAACAAGGTAAAACTAATTACTTTGAACGTTACAAAAAGTTTTAAGTTTTACTCCATTGCGATATTTAGCATGTACTTAACAATTACTGTCTTAACATGTTGTACTATTTTACAGCTGCAGCAGAACAAGAGGCAGTTGTTCATGTGGATGACATTACCTGGGGTGACTCAACTGACAACGACGCTAACACAGAGGACATGGATTACCATCAGCCTCGTCCTGGATGTTCTCACCATCAAGACACTGTGACTAGTGTGACTTTGACGTTTCCAAGGAAGGTCATGGAATGTGATGTCATCTGCAATACAGCTGATCGTCTTGGTTTATCAGACAATCAAGTTACTGCCATGGTTTCTGCCACCTTGAAAGCTGGAGGGGCTGATCTGGATAACTTCGTCATCTCAACCTCAACAACACGTCGCAACAGAATGCTGTCCAGGTATAATATCAGCCAGAGTCACATGTCCAAGTTTTGTGAAAACCCCCCACAGTACGCTGCCTTACACTGGGATGGAAAGTTGCTCAAAGATGTCTTGGGCAGTGAACCTGGAAGTACCTCAGAGACTTTAGCTGTGCTAGTGTCTGGTCCACCTTCATACACTGAAGGAAAGTTATTGGGAGTACCTGTCATCGACAATTCTTCTGGCACAGCTCAGGCTGAGGCTTCAATGGATTTACTGGAGACATGGGAACTTACGGATAATGTTACTGCCCTTGTTTTTGACACTACATCCAGTAACAGTGGAGTTCACAGAGGAGCTGCCAAACTGCTAGAGAAAATGCAGAACAAAAGGTGTTTTATCTGGCCTGTCGACATCACATCCTGGAAATCCTAGTAGGAGCAGTTTGGGAGAAGCTGTTTGGGAAGGTGAAGGGGCCAGATAATCCCTGGTTTGAGCATCTGAAGGATGTTTGGACGGACTTGTCCAAGGAAAACCCAAAGATGCTGGCTATCAACAGCAAATGGCTGAAGGAAAAGAAGAAGAACAGTGAAGAAATACTCCAAGACATTCTAACAGCAGAAAGGCTTCCAAGAGCCGACTACAGGGAAATGGCTGAACTGACAGTCATTGTTCTTGGAGGAACGCCTCCTCGAGGTATTCACTGGAGTCGACCAGGCGCCATTCATCAGGCCAGATGGATGGCCAGAAACCTGTACTCCATGAAAATGCTGATGTTTGCAGATCAACTTGAGTACGACGAAGACACTGTATCAAAGCTGGAAAGACTCAACACCTTCCTTGCGCTGTTCTACACTCCTATGGATGATGTCAATGTCTGCTGCAGATGCTCCCGTGAATGATCTAAGTCTAATCCAGGACATGTTGAAGTACAAGAAAACTGACCCAGAGCTTCCTGATGCAGTACTTAATAAGATGGAAAACCACAAATGGTACCTGACGCAGGAAGTCGTGCCATTTGCCCTGTTCAGCAGTAGATTGAGTGATACATTGAAGCACGACATTGCTGCCCAGTTACATGCCACTGAGAAGCCAGACAGCTTCAGAACAGGAAAGCCTCTATTCCAGAGAGTCACAGCTAAGACCACCCTGGTTGATCTCATTGGCCCAGAATCACATTTCCTGCTGGACACACTGAACATTGGATCCGAGTGCTTCTGGAACCTGTCACGTCTTGGCCACAGAATGAGGACTACAGAAAAGCGTTGGACTATGTTAAGAATCTGAAAGCGGTGAATGACATTGCTGAACGTGGTGTCAAGATGATGAGCGACTTTGCAAATGTCATAACAGATGCCAAGCAAAGGGACTATCTCCTTCAAGCTGTGGGTTCAACAGACGCCGCTTTGACAGCTTCAAGAAACAAACTCTCAACAACTGACTGTGTAAATGTCATTATGAAATTAATCATCATGTAATGCTTTCACTTCTTGATCGATTAGACTTGTGACAAAATGTTAATCTCAAATTTGTGTCATGAATAAGGCGCCTTGTCTGCCTTGAGTGTGTGAGAAAACGAATTTTGTGATATTTCTGAAATCTTTGTATGTACCAATGTGCCATTTCTTGTTCCAAGACTATCATAATTGTATAAGTTAGAAAGAGGATTAAAAACACTTTAATTTGGTGCCTATTTTGTTGCTCTATCTTGTTTAGATAAAAAGTTATAGTGCAAAACATGATTCAAGGGACCCCGGAACTGGTGCTTTTGGCCGATTTCAAGGCAGAAAACTTAAAGCTCCATGCGACAATGCTTCCCAACAACCTAGGTCAAAATGGTTGTGATTTTCGGCCTTCTCAGGTCAAAAAGCATGGGAAAAAGTACAGAAACCTATGAAAATAAGAAAAAGTTGATTTATGAACAGGGCTAATGTCACTCTCAACAGTCATCTGTCGATTGGCTTATGTTACATGCTTACATTACAGCTTACATGGTTCAAGGTTATAGGGGAGGGAAGGGGGAGGAAGAGCTGCGCGCGCATCAGATTCAAACGGCTCTATCTCCGTAACCATTCAGAATTAGACATGTTCATATGAATTTTTTTTTCCTCAACGACCGATACTATCACTTCCTGAAGTACTGACCTTTCCTCCTGAAACACCCTGTATACAAAAAAACTAAAAAAAAAAAAAAAAAAAAGATTAGCACAAGGCTAACAAGCACTGATTAAAGGAAAAAGACTAACAAGATACTGTCAATTTTATAGATTCCGCATTGTTTTTGAAATTATCACCCCTCGATAAAATCTTAAATTTTCCGTTTCTCAGAGCAATGATAGTTGTCAGTCCTGAATTTTTAGATTCCGAGGTATGCAATATCATGAATATACTGGTACTAAATAATGATGTCCTATTCCATTTCTAGAAAACTGTCGTAGGAAAGCTAAGAATAGGTATTATAATAGTGTAATTGTAAAGGAATTTTATCATAAAAATATTCTTAATCTACCTTAGGGTTGCCACCCCAAAAAGCTTTCCAATTCCATAGATTTTATATTAATTTTTTTCGAGCTGAAACGCTCCTCCGTACTTTTCTCATTGAATGATTGATTATAAAGAACATAGAACAAATAACATAAGAACAAACAGACGCGTACAAAAAATACTGTCCCATAAATGCATGAATGTACGTACTTCGAATTACATTACCAATTTTAGTTAAAAAAAGTTGAGTATGTAACTAATAACTACAAAACAGAGGCAGTATTGCCATACCTGTCGATTAATTTATGTATAAACAATTTTCATCTTTTTAGATATTTTCTTCACTAAAATGCTACAGTCGAAAGAATTTTTTCCAATAACTAGTGGAATGATAGTTAACTAGAACAAAAGCGAGTAATATATTGAGAGGATGGCAATACTGCCAAGAGGCTCCCGCCATGATGGCGCTATCAGGCAGAGTTGGCAGTGATATTTATGTTTTGGAAAGTAGCGAAGCTTATTAATTAAAATACATAATGCAAATATAATTTTTAAATAAAACTTCAAATTTGTATAAATATACTAAAAACTAACTTTAAAAATATTTAAATTAAAATTTTAAATCTACTAACATACGAAAATTTATGAAGATCCGGAGATTTCACAATTCTCACATTCTGATTGGAGACGGGGCTGAATTTCGGTTAATAAATAAATAAATAAATAAAAAAATAAATAAATAAATTATAATTTATTTTGATGCACTTGAAAATAATGAAAACTATGATGTAATATACACAGACTTTGCCAAAGCGTTCGACAAGTGTGACCATGGAATCATAATACAAACTGAAATATATGGGAACAGGAAAAGTAGGGAAATGGATATAATTTTCTTCGTGAACGGCGGCAAGTCGTTACAGTACAAGAACAGGAACAGTATTAGCTCCATTATTCATAATCATGCTAACTGACATACAGTAGATGAGGACGTTACCAGAGACAGCACAGTAACATCCTTTGCCGATGACGCAAAGAACAGTAGAAAAACAAAAAACCCAGAAGATGTAGGATCTTTACAAACCGACATGAACAGAAGACAACATGAAGTTTAACACTTGAGAAATTTCAGCCGTTAAGGTACGGAAAAAGAGAAGACAAAATCCATGGAATATTATATCCCAAATGCACACGAAATTCAGAGAAATTCTAGAGCAAAAAGATTTAGGGGTTGTAATGACTGATGATGCGAAATTTGAAACACAAAATAGCAGTAAACAGAGCAAAGAGAATAACTGGGCAGATACTGAGAACCTTTAAATGAAAGGGATAGGAATATAATACGATTCCTCTACTGAAAACACTGATCATACCCAAATTGGAATACTGCTCGGTCCTAACCTAACATCCCCATATAAAAAAGAAGATATTAGACAACTAGAAGGGATTCAGAGAAGTTTCACAGCCAAGATCAAGGGGTGCAAAGAACTAAATTACTTGGAAAGGTTACGCAAACTAAACCTATATTCACTGGAAAGGAGGAGAAGAGATAGATACCATTATTTACACTTGGAAAGTAATAGAGAAACTAGAAACTAGTCCCTAATTTTACTCTGAACCCTTAACTCCCCCAAACAACGGTAGAAAAGGAAGACTGTCGTGTTCCCAAATTAACGGCGAGACAGGGAACATCCTTAACCCTGAAAGAAAATAGTTTTGTTGCGAGAGGACCAAAACTGTAATCAGCTGTTCAAAGACCTAAAGAACACGAATGGTGTTGCAGTGGACATCTTCAAAAGATTAGACGCCTGGCTCAGAACAATCCCCGATGAGCCAGGTGTACCTGGCTTTGAGAGGTGGAGAGTACAAGAAACCAACTCGCTACTTTACCAGGCCAACTCGAGAAGAGGGGCGACAAGCTTGACCTTCGTAAAATGAGGAATCATCGCACCGAACGTTTGAAAGGTGTGTGTGTGCAGGGGTTACACAAAATAATATGAACACCTTGATAAATGGCGGTTTTTATTCTTAATATGGAGTTGGTCCTCCTTTAGCGGCAATAACAGCTGCAATGCGTCGGGGAATTGATTCATACAGCTTTTGGACAGTGGCTAGAGGAATCCTGAGCCATTCTTCGAGCAAACCCTGCTCCAGTTCCTCCAAAGACGCCGGCGGTGGGAATCGGCTTCTGACCTGCTGCTCCAACTGACACCACAGATGCTCGATAATGTTAAGATCCGGGGATTGTGGAGGCCAATCCAAGCGTTCTACGTCACTAACATGATCTTCAAACCAGTTTTTAACGACACCAGCGGTGTGGATTGGTGCATTATCATCCTGGAAGACGGCGCCGCCATTGGGAAACAGTGTTTGGACCATGGGATGGACCTGGTCAGCCAATATTGACACCGTTAACCCTACCATGCAGTACTACAGCTGGGCCAAGAGTATTCCACGATATTGCTGCCCAAACCATCACAGATCCGCCTCCATGCTTAACGGTTGGGGTCAGGCAGTTGGGGTCAGGCAGTTGGGGTCAGGCAGTTGGGGTCAGGCAGTTGGGGTCAGGCAGTTGGGGTCAGGCAGTTGGGGTCAGGCAGTTGGGGTCAGGCAGTTGGGGTCAGGCAGTTGGGGTCAGGCAGTTGGGGTCAGGCAGTTGGGGTCAGGCAGTTGGGGTCAGGCAGTTGGGGTCAGGCAGTTGGGGTCAGGCAGTTGGGGTCAGGCAGTTGGGGTCAGGCAGTTGGGGTCAGGCAGTTGGGGTCAGGCAGTTGGGGTCAGGCAGTCGGGGTCATAAGCATCTTTAGGCTGTCTCCAGACGTAAACTCGACCGGAACATGGAAATAGCGTAAAGGAGGATTCGTCGGAGTAGACTACATTCTTCCACCGGTCCAGACCAATTCTTATGGTCATTACACCATTTTCTGCGCCGCTCAATGTTGATGTGCGAAAGGAAGGGTTTGGCAATTGCAGCCCTCCCATGGTATCCAGCTCCATGGAGCTCGCGACGTACAGTTCTGGTCGATATCGGGCTTGCAAGATGCTGGTTAAGCTCTGCAGTCACTTTTGGAGCTGTGGTCTTATGGTTCTTTGTCACAATGCGCTTTAGCACCCGGCGGTCTCGATCACACAGCTTCTTCTTGCGTCCACTATTGCATTTGTCGGTGCTTGTCTTTCCATGGTTTTGGTACGCAGACATGACCATTGACCATAGACACAGTTCCTCTGGATACATTGAACATCTGAGCGGTTTTCGTCACCGATGCACCAGCCATCCGCGCTCCGACAATTTGCCCTCTTTGGAAGTCTGACAGGTCTTTCATAACTGCTAATTCATAATTCACTCAGATCTGT
The DNA here is from genome assembly GCA_023014485.1 of Bathynomus jamesi. Classification (NCBI taxonomy): domain Eukaryota; kingdom Metazoa; phylum Arthropoda; class Malacostraca; order Isopoda; family Cirolanidae; genus Bathynomus; species Bathynomus jamesi. Next base: position 496,790 of record JAJOZX010002918.1, on the reverse strand, counting down.
AAAAACAACGTGAGGGTTATAACATGACGTATACACACACTGTTACGCATTTAAATAGGTTTGCCAGTCATTTGACCGTTTACTTTGTGTCTGAGCAGTCCGTAAAGATAACCGGTGAAATCAGCGGGTGTTCATATTATTTTGTCTAACCCCTGTGTGTATATATATATATATATATATATATATATATATATATATATATATATATATATATATCTCAATTTGTAAATGAAAAAGTGGAATGCAGGTGAAGCCCTCACAGTTAGGGGGTCTAAGCTCCCCCAGCGGGGTCCGGGGCGGCGCCCCGGAAACCAACGCATTTTAAGCGCTTTTCCTGCGAAAACTGCGCAACATGCAAATGAAAGTTTTTCGAATACAGTATTATTTTAAAGAAAAAGTTACTGTGATTGCAACATGTAAGTGAAATGTTATTTCATCTTAGTGAAACAAAATATTATATGTATTTGAAACAAAATAAAATTGCTTTACTTACATGCTATTGCTATATATAGGAAGTTGATAGAATAATCACATTAATTTCCACACACATTCCAAACTTCTTTCTGCTTGATCGACTAGTTTTCGCTTTCTACTGTCTGTATTTCGTTGGATTTTAAATTACGAAATTACGTTGCTGACCTTTTTATTAAAAACTTTTTTTTTTAATTAGGTTTTAAAATAAAAGTACTGGAACGGCGTTCCGGAGCGTTCTATCACAAATTAAGCACATATATATATATAATATATATATACAGGGTGGGCGGAAAGTAGCTCCCTATTTTGGATTGGTAAAAAAACATGTATATTATCCATTTATTTAGAAGAAATAATATGAAAAGGTAGGCATACATGGTAGGTTTTCTCTAAAATTCAATGTGGGCTCCAACTCTTTCCACCAGCTTCTGGAGCCGCCCAGGAATGGCGTCCACTGATTTTAGCAGGAACTCCGGCGGGATGGAGGACATGACTTCCCGAATTCGGTCCTCCAGTTCTTCCAATGTCCTCGGTTTGGTGCGGTAGACTTCTTCCTTTACCCACCCCCAAAGATCTGATATTTATGCAAGATGGCGCCCCTCCGCACTTCGCTCTTGTTGTCCGTGAGTGGCTGGATGCCCACTTCCCTGGGCGTTGGATGGGTCGTCGTGGTCCACATCAATGGCCAGCCAGGAGCCCCGACTTGACACCGTGCGACTTCTCTCTTTGGGGGTGGGTAAAGGAAGAAGTCTACCGCACCAAACCGAGGACATTGGAAGAACTGGAGGACCGAATTCGGGAAGTCATGTCCTCCATCCCGCCGGAGTTCCTGCTAAAGTCAGTGGACGCCATTCCTGGACGGCTCCAGAAGCTGGTGGAAAGAGTTGGAGCCCACATTGAATTTTAGAGAAAACCTACCATGTATGCCTACCTTTTCATATTATTTCTTCTGAAATAAATGGATAATATACGTATTTTTTTACCAATCCAAAATAGGGAGCTACTTTCCGCCCACCCTGTACGTACATATATATATATATATATATATATTATATATAATATATATATATAATATAATATATATATATATATATATATTATATATTAGGGTGATTCAGATACGGGGGTAAAAAAAATTTGTTTAGATTTTAATGTGTTCAACCCTTTAAATGGTTCATTTCAGCATAAAACCAGCTATCCTAAAATATTTTAGCAAATTTTTAATTTTTAGGGGTTGCTTGCTACCAGCAATTAAAAATTGACAGAACGACAAATTGTCAAATTTTTCCACACCACCCAGGGGGTACAGTACAAGGCGCATTGCTTTTTTTTAATGTGGAAAGCTCCCCCGTAGGTCCAACCATAACCACAATCATGCATAATTAAACTAGCATGATATTTGAGACATTAGCTGTCCTTACTTCATCAATGTTTCTTTCTTTCTATCAGGGTAAACAGCCCTGTAGTTTTTCACTACTTGTAGCAAGAATTGTTTTTGGTCTTCGTCATGTGTTAGTATTTTATTATATTCATCCATTAATTTTACTCCTCTTTCCGCTATATCATTCACGACTTTCCACTGTTTGATAGATTTCTTAGCGGAGTTATACTCTTCATCATTATGCCATTCTTTAGCATCTTTGAGTAAAAATTTTGAACTAAATTCTGTTATTGTAAAGAATCTTTGAGTATTTGATGACAAAATCTTCTAATTTCTTCGTTGGAATAAGTGCAGGATCTAGAAAAGCCCGTTTTGCAGGAAGAGTTTCTGTTGTATTTTGCAAGGCCTTTACAATTTTGGTTTTCGTTTCAGTAGGCACTTCATCATCATAAAAGCCCAAGGCTACCAGTTCTGATAGGTACCAAAGGTGACCTAACAGTTTTTTAATAGCAACAAATGCAATTGTGTCATTTATTTGTTTGTAGACCAAGATTCTGTAATAATTCCAGAGCAAGACGAGGAGCGCAAGATGGCACAGGAGCTGTAAACCATGCCTTTACATATAACCGAGTAGCAAATAGACAGATGTCTTTTAGTCCTTTTTCGTCTTTTACTGAAATTTTGAACTGAGATTTGAACATAAACATTTTTAATGAATATGTAATTTTGGCCATCCACCTAGCCCGATGAAGTCCCGCTGGATGTTTAAATTTGATTCCACCTTTTGGTTCACCTCCGAAAAAAAATAATTGTTAACTGCAATAGTTCTAGGTAATCGTCTCTTGGTTGGAATGTATCTAGTTGATTTGTTGCAAATATAATTATGTCATCTTTGATGTCATAAATATTTTCATAGATATCTGGATCTGATAATGCTGTTTCGTAGTCCTCCTTATTAATGCTTGACCATTTTTCTCTGAACTTCTTAAAAAAGACTATATCTGGGCCAGAAGATGGTGATAAAGACTTTGAAACAACAGCTTCCAGCATAATTTCAAATATATGGTGTCGACATGCCAGCCACAATAAATCGTTGTCGAATTTTTGTTCTAGAAGAATAGCTGCACCATTTCTAGGACCAGTATTGGCTGCCGTTGTATTGAAACACATGCATTTTATTTGTTCGCAGATGTTCCATTCAAGCGATGTCTGATTGTTTGCATTAAAAAGAGACGCATTTCTGTCACTCAATTTTGCAACATCAAGACTTCCTAATAATTTATCATCAAACAATTTTCTACGTTTGCCAACCTTACTTTTCCATGTTGAAGGTTGTGCAGCACAGAAACCAGATTCATCACTTTTACTCTCTTCTGATTCTGATGATGTACTGGTGAGTATGACAGCCTCTTCATTCTTCTTATCTCTTCTTCTGCTTTCCTCTTTTCATAACGTTGTTGCTTTTCTGCTGCTCTTTGCTCTTTTTTAGCAACAGCCTTATCAATGGTACCCATTTTTCCATGACGTCCTTTCTCACGTTGCATTTTCAAGAATTTCTTATCATCTTCTATTTTTATAAGCTGCATAGCATTCTCATAAGCAATGTCAAATAAGTTTTCCAGTTTATCTTTCCATTTTTCTTCTTTATTATTTAAATTTTGTGATCTTTTCAATTTGTTTGCTTTGTTTTTCTTAAGCAGCTGTCATTCCTTCAGTATTCCTTGAATTTTATCTACTACATGTATTCTTTGTTTTGCTGGTATTCCTGCTTTTTTCCAAACTGCTAGCACATCATCCGCAGTAGAGCAGCATGATTCTCTAATGTCTTGCTTTTTAATATTTCTGTAGTGCATGAAGAGGGCCATCATTTACTTCTCTGATGGTAATATGGATGTTTTTAGTACTGCAGAGGGCTGCCCAATTAGCCATACTTCAGTTTCTTTTCTTGTAGAACTTCTCCCAAATGAGCAACTGGGTGATGGTGAGTTAGGCCTAGCTTCCATAATCGACTAATTGGTATCAAAATTACGAGTTCCAAGCAACAATTAAAAGCAAGCTAGTATATAAACCATTAATTAAAAATTCTGAAATATAAACAATTAAACATAAAATCATAAGTTGTAAAAACAAAATTGAAAAAGAGGGAAACTTTGACGCCTGGTTGCACATAGTAAATTTTATTTAAAATTCACCATATTTGGCATACACTACTTTTTTGTCATAGGGAACAAAAATACAGGTTGAACAATTAAAAAAAAAAAACTGATTTTTTGAATCACCCTAAATTATATATATAATTTTAGTGGTGGCCATAAGTCACGCATCACCATCAATTTTAAAGGAAAAAAAACTTTTTAGCGTAAAAGTAAAATACCAAAACTACTGTAAATGGTAGAAAAGATGTATTTAGAAACTACAAGCATACAAAACATACTAATGAATTGAGGTCAGTATTTCGTACATTTACCCTTTTTTCTTCAGCACTTCGGCGATACGTCGTGGCATGGAATTTACCAGTATTTCGCAATACTCCGGCGTAATTCCCTGCGCCCACCTTCTTTATGGCTTTAAGCAAATCATTCAATGATGTAGTATTGTGACTAACTTTTTCTTTGACGGTTCGCCAGCAATTCTCTATCGGGTTTAAATCGGGCGAGTTTCCCGGCCAAAGCCCGATCAAGGCCCGAATTTCGGAGCCAATCAGACACGGCTTTGGTGCGGTGACATAGCGCTCTGTCTTGTCGGAAAAACTTAAATATCCTGCAGAAGTTGCCGTTGTTTAATGAGATGTGCCACACAACGCTTTTCCAACAAAACAAAGTGCCATGTCACCGCACCAAAGCCATGTGTGACTTGCTCCGAAATTCGGATTTTCAGCTGATGGGACCGTGGCCAGGAAACTTGGAGGAGGAGCGAGTTGCTTTCTTGCGCTCTCCACCGAACATAGCTAGGTACACGCAGTTCATCTAGTACCATCCTGAGTAAGGCATCTAGTCTTCTTTTGAAGACCAACTTTGACCCCTGTAACGTTTCTAAGGTCCTTTGGAAGCTGGTTAAAAAGTCTCGGTCCCCTAACAACCAAGCTGTTTTCCTTCAGTGTTGAGGAGGTCCCTTGTCGGGCCTTTAATTTGGGAACACTACACATTCTGCCTTTCCTATTTTGCAGTGTTTGGGTGGTAATTGGGTTTTGTTCGAGGTTTGGTACCAGTTTTTCGATCACTTTTCTTGTGGTGTACATCTTCTTTCCAAGGAGTACAGATTTAATTTACGTAGTACTTTCCCAATAGAGTTCTTCGCAGCCATCGATCGATCTTGGCTGTGAAGTGTCTCTGAATATCTAGTTTATTAATTTCTTCTTGTCTGGGGACGTCAAGACTGAGTAGCAATCAAGTTTGCTATGATCAGTGTTTTTAACGGAGGAATCATTACTGTCCTGTCCCTTCTTTTAAAGGTTCTTAGTACCCGTCCCGCGACTCTGCTTTGTTTATCGCTATCTGATTTTGTGTCTCGAGTTTCGCATCATCGGTCATTATAACCCCCAAATCTATCGCTTTCACGCTTCTCTGAATTTCACACACACACACACACACACACACACACACACACACACACACACACACACACACACACACTACGAATTTAACTCCCCCATTCTTCTTAAACCAATGTTATTCTAAAGGTGCCCTCGCCGTAGGCGAGTTTGTGAAGCACAAGCAGTGCCCGTAGGGCAGTGAGCCGAAGGCTCTGCTTGTTATATTAAAAAAAAAAAGAAGTACGCACGTTTTAAAGTGCTTCATATATTTAATAAACCTACATTATATACCAAATTGTAGATTTCTAGCTTCAAATGGGTATGAATTATCCCAGTTGCCATGGCAACCATTTTTTTATTTTTTTTTATTTAACCATTCCCATTTCATTCAAATTTTGTTCATGGTATTAAACGTTTAATTCAAATTCACTAATAAAATAAATAAATAAATAGAAACAAATCCAACTGGGTAAACCCGCCAAAGAATGTCTTTTTCCCAACCATTAATTGGCTGCAGACAAGTTTTTAAAACGTCTCGAGTGTTTTCATTTTAAAACTAAATTTACTTTAAATGTCTTTAGTCGCCATAAGAGGAAGAACTCGTGCGGTGTTCGCAACCAGTTCTTATTTCTGTTTAAACAACTACGTCGGAACGTCATCAAATGTTCCCTCCTATATTTGCGACCTTGATCTTTGGTGCTCGTAGCACATCGTCTTGTAATAATCAGTGTGTAAAGATTCATCAATGTGTGTTAAAAAAAATTATGGAGTGTACTTCCACTTTACCTCTATGACATTGGCTTCTGATGCAGGGACCCCGAGTCTTACTCAAACCACATCGTTTTACGATCATCCATGCATGCGTTTAAGTTTCGTAGATTTATGTGGGGTGGTTACAAAGTTAAGGCATGGACTCTCATATTACCTTTGATATAGGGACCCCGAGTCGTGTGATGTTCCATAAGTGTGCGAGGTTTCATTAACATATGTACAGCAGTTCAAAGGTTGTGACATCGATTTCCACTTTACCTCTATTTATGACCTTGACCTTTATAATGCAGACCCCCCGAGTCTTGCTCAAAAAATAGTCTTGTAATGATCTATACACGTGTGAAGTTTCATTAATTTATGTAGAGCGGTTCAAAAGTTATGGCATGGACTCCATTTGACTTCTGACCTCCAACTCCAAATTTTTGCATTATAGCATCTTGTGATGATCCATGTATGCGAGAGGTTTCATTAATTTGTCATGGCATGGACCTCAATTTGAACTTCGATGTCGGGACCAGAGTCTTGCTCATGACGCATCGTCTATTCGGGATCCATAGGTGTGTGGAGTTTCACTAACTCCTTCAGTACAAATAGATCATTTTTTTTTTAACTCTTACATTGTTTTAAAATATCTTGAGAAGCACTGAGGCGCGCGCGCTGGAGGGTATCTACGAGCGTAGCTGTCTAGGAATCACCACTTTAAGCCTCCAAACTAACAAAAATCTAAATACATTTCCATTAGTGAATTTTTTTTTACTGTCCAGAAAACCGCCCAAGGATACTGAAGGGGTTAATTCATGTTGAGCAGTTAAAAAGTGAAAGCGCAGACCAGACATGGGGTAATAGCAATAGACTATTACAGGATTTTTGGATAGTAATAGATCATAATTTTTTGGCTGTAATAGTAATAGAAGGCAAAGTAATAGATAATAGTCTATTACTTTTCTATTACAGACAGTGGCAATGGACACTGAACAAAACTAAAAAATGAACTAAATCTACCCTAACTAAAATAAACATGTATGTGAACTAATATTGTGGCAAATTTTTCCTTCAATGAAGTAAAATTTATCAAGACCTATAGTCTCTGAAATTGTAATGATTTAGTTAAAACAAATATTTGTTATTTGGCTGCCGCTCAGCCTCATCCTGGATCCACGAGTGCAGAACCCTCTGTTTCTCAGTCTTATCCTGGATCCCTGAATCCAGACACTGCTACATCGCCAGCTCAATACCATCTCACACAGGGTACCCCCCAAGGGGCCTTGGTGAATTGGGATGCTGGGAATGCAGTCGGGGGTCATGAGGAGGAGGCATCTTGGACAATGGTGGTAAGAAGGGGCCGGAAGCGAGCGACCCCTCCGAGAACTGCAACTACTGCAGTAGCTAATGGTGGTGGTCCCTCAAGGGGGTCTGGTCCCACTCATGCACCGGCTGGAGGGAGTCAGCCTGTGGCAAAGGCTGGCAGAGAACGACGGGATATCATAGGGGGCTGCCAAAACAGATCGTATGATGGCTGTACCAACGAAGACCGCAAACATTTTCGTCTCGAGATGACCTGATCTTACGGCCGAGGAGCTACAGGCATTTGTGGAAGATAAAGTGAACCTTCAGGTTGCATGTAGGAAAATTGACTCCAGATAGACTACGTACAGTTCCTTTCAAGTTACAGCAGTCTGTGATGATCCAGAGGTGTTTATGGATCCAGCAGTATGGCCGGAACGTATATATGTACGGCGGTTCTATCAGAAGGTAAAAAAAACACCTGCAGCCCCTCTCACAAGTGCTGGAGAGGGTAATTATTAAAGGTGCGCGATTCGGATATTTTTATTTCGACTCGACTCCGACTGTGCACTGCACTCACGTATACTTTACAATTTACATGCACCAGCAACATACTGAAAAGCGTAATAAACAACTGAAACTAAAGAACTGGTCCAAACTGTCACACCGCAAGGCGTGCGCACGTAATTCTGTGACATCACAAAATCAAAAGCTGACCATGCGCTTTGAACGCACTCAGATCTTTATAAAAGCATAATCTTTCAAATATATATCCAACTATTTTATAACGTTATTATATTATATACAGCGTGATTCAAAAGTCAGGTTACATAGGGCTTTTCTGTTTCTTTGTAGGTAAATGAGTTATGAGATATTATCGAAGGAGGAGCACATTGATGTGATATTCCTAGCTGGCTGCACAAGTGCATTGCCGTTAACGGTGGCCATATCGAACATGTGATGTGACTATTCCCCTGTATCATTACATAATACAATATTCCCCTATGTAACCTGACTTTTGAATCATCCTGTGTGTGTGTATATACTGTATATATATATAAGGGTGTGTCTAAGGCATAGAGTGAGAAATTCAAAAGCAATGTTTTACATCGGCCAGGTCGAATTATCATGCCACCTCATGTAAAAACTATATGTGAAGTTTTATCACTATAGCAAAATATTTAGGACTTGCCCAACGCAATCAAAATTGAGAAGCAAATGTTTTGTGTCGATGATTAGTTTATGGCGACGGTGTGCCTAGTGTACTGGTTTTATTTCAAGCTATGTTTGGATTTCTGACATCGCAACCGTTTTAAAATATGTTTTTAGTTTAACCTTTCAGCATATAAATTTTTTTGTTTCACTTTTAAGTTTTCTTGTGGTTGAGAGATGTATTTTAATTTATTGCGTAAGCCTTATGTTTAACACTTCGGGTTTGTATGTAATATTCATTTTAACAATTTATTCTTAGACTACGGTTACAGGTACACATCGCCATAAGAAATTATCAGGGCAATTTATATCGACTTGTTATGGTGTTATTTTTTTTTGCCTTGGAATAATTACCTATATAACGACGAGTAAGACATTTGCTGCTAATTCATTAATATTATCAGTCCAATAAAGTGAATGTTTTTATTCCGTCACTATTTCAGATATTTAATTATTTTTTCTACTTTACAGGTAAAATGGCGGAGGCAACAAGAAAGAAGACAGATATTTGGTTGATTGGTGGTACAGAAGACCACTTTCATCCTTCTAAGCTACCTTCACGTGGTAAGGTTTTAAAAGTGTTGTTCGATTTTCATACACGTAAGAAATTGAAGTTGGATGAGAGCATAAAGGAAACTGTTGCAATGATTCTTCCAATTTGGGAACAAGCACGGATACCAACAAGGGCGAAGAATCATGTCTGGGATCAGCTACGTCGTCTTCACAAGGAATGGCAAAACCTCAAGAAGCGTCAAGAATGTCAACAACTGAAGAGAGAAATCGTGAAACTTTAAAAAATTTGTTGGATGATATCTCTGATATTGCACATCAAGATGCCATGGCTATGATAAAGATAGAAGAGGATCGACAGTTTCTGAAAGCTCAACGTGAAAAAGGACGACGTGGTTTCATGTCAGGCATTGATGTTAACCTCGCAAAGCAAAAGGCCAAGGCCTTACAAAGATCAATAGCTGTTGCAGATCGTGAGGAACGAGTTCGTGCAGAAACAGACAGAGTGAATGAGGTTGCAGTTCTTGAATCGTCAAGTGAAGAATCTTCACCTTCAGACACTACTGAAAGTGAATCTGAGCTATCAACATCTTCAGGTCCGCCGCAGCGACGGAAGGGAACCATCTCTGTAGTTACGCAGGATGAAGCAGCAGCTTTAGATCGCACAAAAACAAGCAGCAGGAATGCCTCATACATTTTCTCTGCTTTGGCTGCATTTACATCCAATCAGTTTAAAGCACCAGTTGGTGAACTTATGATTAGTCCATCTGCAATTCACCGAGCGAGGAGAGATAGACGTGCAGCCTTAGCATCTGATATCAGAGAATCTTTCAACCCGCAAGTGCCACTAACTTTGCACTGGGATGGGAAGATAATGGCCGACTATACAGGAAATGAGCGAGAATCTGTGGATCGTCTTCCGATAATGGTTTCTGGGAAGGATATAACCAAGCTACTCGCTATACCCAAACTGCCATCAGGCACAGCTGCAGTTATGGCAGAAGCTTGCATGGCTGAGATCAGAAGCTGGGGTCTTGAACAGAGAATTGTAGCTATGTGCTTCGACACAACGGCATCTAACAGGTTTGAAAGGTGGTGTTTGTATGAAACTTGAAAGTGAGTTAGAGAAGGATCTTCTAAACCTTGCCTGTCAACATCATGTGTCTGAAGTTGTTTTAGCAAAGGTGTTTTCGCTACATGCTACTGCTAAGTCTCCAAATATTTATATCTTTTCTCATTTTCGCAACTTTTGGCCAAAGATTGACCAAACAAAATATCGCACGGCTCTGGAGGATGCCGAAGTAGCAGAGCGCATTGAAGGAGTTAGAGGAACTGTTATAAATTTTGCCATACAGCAACTGAGCACTAAACATCCCAGAGACGACTACGAAGAACTTTTGGAGCTGACAGTCATCTTTCTAGGAGGAGAACCACCGAAAGGAATAAAGTTCAGATACCCAGGAACATTTCACCGAGCGCGTTGGATGGCACGTGCAATATATGCTATCAAGATGTGTCTTTTTAAAGACCAGTTTCCCATTCAACAGCGTCAAAGTATAATGAGGGCATCTCGACAATCATACTCTCAAACGGTATGGAAGCACTTAAATCGAGTGGCACTATTCACAACTACGGTGTACATCAAGCACTGGTTTTCCTGTCCATCACCAAATGAAGCCCCACGGAACGATCTTCAATTCTTGAAGGCGCTGCACAGTTACCCAGATAAGGAAGTCTCGGAGGTCGTCGCCTTCACGGCATTTTCTCGACATCTTTGGTATCTGTCTGAAACATTGGTGGGTCTCAGTCTTTTCGATGATTCAGTCACCGTCGATGAAAAACGACTCATGGTCCAGAATATACGCAAGATTCAAGGATCTGATGAACCTCCAAAGAGAGACCCTCCTGTACATGATCCCTCTTCAAAATCACTACACCACTTTTATACCACTTCCACCAAGAACCTTTTCCAGATCCTCGAATTGGATGGAGCATTTTTAGACCTTGACCCGCAACAATGGGGGGCAGAGAAGTCATATAATGAGGCAAAAGATGTCGTTTCATCCCTACGAGTGAGTAATGACTTGGCAGAAAGGGGAGTTGCCCTCATGCAGTCTTTCAATGAATCACTGGTCAGAGATGAACAGCAGAAACAATTCGTCCTGCAAATGGTTGAGTACCACCGGAACAAATTTCCCAAAGCTCAAAAGCAGTAAATAGAACAATTATAGTGTTTCTCTTTGTTTTAATATCATATTTGGTTGTTAGGCGTTCATTTTGTAGCATTCATTTGGAAAATTGTAATATTGCTAATTTTGTCTAATTGTATAATTTTCCTAAGCCTTGAGCAAGTCCTAAATTTAGTCCAATTTTTCTAAAAATTGGCAAATATTTTTTTCTTTAGTGGAACCCAATAAGAACCTGGCCAATATAAATTTCAAAACTTCATAAAATAGACACCCTTTTATATATATATATATATATATAAACATTCCGCGCAAGATGAGGAGGGAGAACAAACAAATGAAAAAATGAGGTAACCACCCGGGAATCGAACCCGGGATCTTCCGATTGCCGGTCAGATATGATAACCACTACACCATGGGCCTCACTCGATTCCCGGGTGGTTACCTCATTTTTTCATTTGTTCGTTCTCCCTCATCATCTTGCGCGGAATGTTCTTCTATACAAGCGTCGTTCTTTACGTTAATTATACTGTGTTGTTTGCAGTTGAAATATATATATATGTGCGGCATGCGGGAGGTGCCCCCTCGGGGCATTGGTTTCTGCGCGTATGTAGGAGAATTACTTCTGATCGAGTGAGGCCCATGGTGTAGTGGTTATCATATCTGACCGGCAATCGGAAGATTCCGGGTTCGATTCCCGGGTGGTTACCTCATTTTTTCATTTGTTCGTTCTCCCTCCTCATCTTGCGCGGAATGTTCTTCTATACAAGCGTCGTTCTTTACGTTAATTATACCGTGTTGTTTGCAGTTGAAATGTGTGTATATATATAATTTTTTTTTCAATTGTTACTCCACGGTTTCGACATTCCATGGTTTTGGGGGTAGTGCCAGTTTATCATCTCGACAGGTTACAGTTAGCGAATCGAAGAATCGATATTTTTTTTTTTTTTTTTTTTTAGCTCTAAGTCGGGTCGGGTTTCGATTCTTTTACTGAATCGACCCGAATCGACATTTTCGATTAATCGCACAGGGCTAGTAATTATGGAGACATCATGCGTCGTACTGTGGAGGAAAATTCAGCTGGGTCTAATGCTGTAACTGCTGTGCCTGGTATAAGTGGAATTCAACATGTAGAGATGGCTAGCAGAACTCTTGCATCTTCCTAATTGCAACATTCAAGGTAATCTCATAACTGTAGAGGCCTAAGCTTAAGCAATAACAGCAAACACGCGGATCATAATTGACAAGCTGTTAGAGGATGCTGATATTCTCTGTCTGCAGGAAACATGGCTATGGGAACGGGACTTAAAGGACCTGAATAGCCTGTCCAGTAACTTCCCTGGGATAGGGGTGGCCACCAGAGATAAACAAGATGGTCTCCTTGCAGGCCACCCACCTGGTGGGGTAGCTATTCTATGGAGGTTGGGGTATGAGAAATATATTAGCGAATTAAAACTTGGTTTGAATTGGCTAAATGGAATAGAAATTTGTGTAGACAAAAAAATTTGTAATACTGTGTATCTATATGCCTTTTCAGGCAGTTAATAATAATGATGATGATGATGATGATGATGATGATGATGATTACCTCGTTAAATTGGGGCAGGTCAGCAGTATTATTGATGAGTTGGACATGACATGTGTAGCTATTATTGGTGACTTTAATGCTAATGTGCTTAATAATAATAATTCTTTGTTTAGCAACCATTTAAAAGCCTTCTGTGAAGATAATAACTTGACCCTTTCATCCATGTGTAGTCTTCCTGGTGATAGCTTTACTTGTTAGTAATAGTTGGCACACCACCTCATGGTTGGATCATTGTATTTGTATGTTCATTATACACACTAATTCACTGGCCTAGTTAGTCAGTGCTCCAGACAACCATCTCTTAAACTTCTATGGACCTCTTGTATAATGTTTGTACCTGTTGAGTCTGAAATAAAGTAAGTTTGTTTGCAGGGCTGTGGAGTCGGCACATAAAAAACCGACTCCGACTCCTCAATTTTTTGTCTATCCGACTCCGAAGGTATATTAATTCTAAATCTGCTATGATGATAATTACACAAGAGGCATTTCATCACCACCACGTGAAGCATCATCATCTGTGATCATTGTTACGGTAACTTTGTCTGTAGTAAAGAATCTTGTAAGTGGTGCTTGTCGTTCAGTAGATTTCTGATCTTTCGTTAACTTTGAAGTAGTTGGAAGGTTTTTATTACTATCTTTCTCAATGACAACTTCTAAAATTTTGGGATGGAAACACTGCAAATGTCTCTTCAAATTTGATGCTCTGGTTGGTGCATTTTTATCAGAGCCAGTAAAACCACTGATTTTTGCTTCACATAATTTTTCATCATCATCATCATCATCATCTTCTATCATACACTGACACACGAAATGTTTCCCATCTGTGGTTATTGTAAAATATTAAAAAACTGCAGACTTTGTTGGAAGTGTCTTTGCCATTGTGAAAGGGGTTTTAGACTTGAAAGTTAAAAACTTATGAAATTTAGAAAGAACTCGAAATTAAATAAGCATTAAAAATAAAAAATATTATCTGAAAAAAAAATGAATTAATGGCATTAGTGTCTGAAATGGAAAACATTGTGTTTATTATTTAAGTGGTTTAACCACCATAGCTGCCAGTGATATCACACAAAAACATATTTTATTAAAATTTATATTGAGGTCGGAGTCGGAGTCGGTACATTTTTACCGACTCCGACTCCAGCACCACCAAAATTGCTTCCGACTCCGACTCCACGACTCCGACTCCACAGCCCTGTTTGTTTGTTACACACTGCTTTTAATTGCATTTAAGTAGACAAAGATCCTTTTCAAATGAGTGAAGTACCCCACATACGAAAGTAATAGTAATAGAAACCCAGTTACTGACCCCATGTCTGGCGCGGACAAATGAAAGCTTCATCTGACCTTTGACCTCTGTTTTTACCTTGACCTTCGATGCAGAAACTTTTTTTCCTCATAACACATCGTCTTGTCATCGTGTGTGTGTGTGTGTGTGTGTGTGTGTGTGTGTGTGTGTGTGTGTGTGTGTGTGTGTGGTTTCATCAATTTATGTTGAGCGATTACAAGTTAGCCCAGACACAAAAAAGCTCCAACCAACCTTCGATGTAGGAACCCGATTTTTCTAACGTTGGGCTGCGTTGCGGCTGCGTCGCAACACCCGCTGCCACTTAGATTAGCGAGGTTAAGCGACGTTCGTTAGGTCTATTCAGTAGCTGGATGGGTGGCCGTCCTGCGAGTCCCGGTGATGTAACGACCCGTGGTTTGGATCCCATGTCAACTGGAAGAAGCCGGGCCCCAGGGGTAAGGGGTGCTTCAAACAAACCAAACCAAACCAAACCAAATTCGTGGGAAAATGGTTCTTGCGTGCTATCATCTTTCTTAGGCCTAAACTGAACAGGTCAAATCTAGATTTATAACTTGTTCTTTTACGGATGACGTCCTTCACGTCGATTTCCAAAGGGTAAACCATTAGGTCACAGTGCTATTCAACCTGGGTGGACGGTCCACCCTTGGGCTGGATGAGATTTATTTTGGGGTGGATAAGATCAGCAGAATTGCAAAAACTGCTTTATACAAAACATTTAATTTTATAAAAAAAACATTACACGTTCGTGCATAATATTAAACGTCCTTAGAATTTGACCAATTTCGTACTATGGTTTTGTTTATCGCTATTTTAATGTGTATTGTATTGTCCATTGTTATATGACGCGTTCGGTGGAGAAGGGGCGAACGCAACATTTTCGAATTATGCCACAAAATGCAGTTAAAGTTTGTAAACTTTAAACCTTTGTATTTTTCCGGTTTATTGAAATGTTGTATGAATTTGAACACATATTTGAGTAAAATATTGTTGTGTAATATGTCGATATAATAAAACGCCAAGAAATTTCACAATATTATTTATTGATAGCTTCTGATGTTAACTGGTGTAATCCATTATTTGGTCCTCTTTGTCGAATGTTGTATTACCTGCTTCAACTGTTTCGGTTTCTTCCAGTTCCTTTAACAATCTTGTATAATAGTTCACTGCAGTTGCAGGCATTAGGTCTGATAATTCTTTGAGATCTTTTATTTTTTCCTTAGTTATTGGCAGCAATTGGGAATACTTTGGTTGCAGTGTCTGCTGGGCTAGATTGAATAAACTGACACTGTAGGATTTTTTCCTTTCTGCAGTCTGACGGGATGGCTATTATCTGGGGTTGTGCGGTATGCAGTAGATATTACGTAGCCTTCTTTGTGTTGAAAGTCAAATATTAACTTTCTTGCATCTGTAAATTTAGTTGTTGTTGATTTCCTAATGACAATGCACGTTTTTAGGACGTCAAAATTGAGAAAATCAGCCTGTTTCATTTCTACAACTAGGAAGCGCTGCGAAACGGCTGTAGTTATGGCCGTAACATAATCTTTTTTGGTGTAAATAATATTGCTTTAATTATTTTTTATATTTTGTTCAATTTGGACAAATTGAGCATCACAGGGCATTGTCGAGTGACCAGAAAGTAGATAGATGTGTTCAATGTGAAGCAATGATGCGGAGTGAATTTCTCTGAGATACATTAAAACCTAAATTTTACCGTGAAAGAGTGCAGACTAACATCTAATTTTTTGCATAGGTAAAGCAAAGGTTTTAAAGAATAATTATACGACAAAAAACTCATTTTTCGAATTTTGTGGCGTTCGCCCCTTCTCCACCGAACGCGTCATATGCATTGTGCTATTTGATTTATAATTTTATGTTTACTTTTCAGTTTTTGCTCTCGTGATGTCTTTGTATAATACTTCAAAAAAATCTGTCACCGAAAGTGAAAAGGTCATCGTTGGAGAAGAGTTCTAAGCCAGTCGAAGAGCAGTCTGAACACAGCAGTGAAGAAGAAAAATCTAATAATAGGCCTTCTACGACTGGAGCGGTAAAACGGAAGAAGAGACCTCAGCCATCGAAACAAACTGCAAAAATGGAACGAGGACCACATCAGGTTTGGGTTTTTCGTTCGGAGGAGGAGTGTTTGAATCCTTATCCATCAGTGAACCGTCTTTTCTGTCCTACCGTGTACAGCAACGCCAATGTTGTTCCGTCAAAACTTGTCCTTCACCCGAAGTCAAAGCACCCAAACATCATACAAAATCAAAACAATTCTTCGAGAAACTTTGTCTTCTTACTGGATGCAATAATCCTCTTTTGAGAAGAAAGTGAACACGGAGACAACAAACTACTTGTTCTGGCTTCGCTGAAGATGGAATATGTACTTCTTAAAACGAAACCCGTACATTGAGCCGGAAAGTGGTAACTGCCATGTCTGGAAAGCTGCAGACCTCGTTCATGGGGAAAGGCGGCAGTGGAGGTAAAAAAGATTCCCCTGTCAGACACCGCGACTCGTCGGCGATGCACGAGTATAGCTGAAGATTTGGGTTAATGTGTTTTAAATGACATGGGCTGGACCTGTAAATCGAAATAACTTTTTATGAGGTAGTTTTAGTCGCTTTATTCAAATTTGTCACTCATTTTTTGTGTGCAAACTATTGTAGGAAAAAAAAAATAATAATAATATATTTAGTGTATTTGTAGTCGGGGGTGGTATGACGTCATGTTACTCTGCTACTTAATTAGTTTGTTGGTTTCTGTTCTGGCTATTTTTTTTTCTAATTGGATTCAGTTTGGTGGTGTTTGTGATAGAATTATGACGTGTCGTTCGTGTGGTTTCGACTTTTGAGAATTTAATTCGTCATGTGCCCTAGATGAAGACAAAGCATTGGATGTTTTTATCAATTACAGCGTTATTCTCTCATCCTTAACTTGACCGAAATGTGACAGCAAGTGCCTAATACGAAAAGATCAGAATATATTTAGGTGAAATAACCAATATTAACCCGTTTGGTCAACTGTACGCCCTTGATGATTGGTTAGGTTAAGTCGTGATATTTTCGTTAGTTTAAACGAAAGTGACAAAAGCAAACTTTTCTGGTTAATTTTGAGGGGTTTTGCACGTTTCCTGTGGTAATGCGTCGTTTACGAGATCTCGTAACATGAACACGTTAGGTTATGCTTTATTGTATAAAATGTAGTCAAAAATACATTTTTCAAGTGTATTTTGGTATGCTTTGTTCGAATATGACTTTCTCGCGCAAATGAACAGAAATACAGTTGTCATTGCATGGCCCAAACACGTATTTCTGTTCATTTGGCACAAGAAATGAAGGTTATATTTGAACAGAGCACACCAAAATACACTAGAAAAATGTATTTTTTATTTCAACTTCAGGCCATGTCATTTGCAACATAATTACCAAGATTTGAACGATCAACTTCTCCATAAGTTGGAACAAGCACCTTCATTCGGCATCCAGCTCTTTGTTAAAGAATGTTTTTCTTGAAAGAATGTTCCGTTTTATTTTATTTAAAGTTTTGGTTTATTTCCAAGCTGTCTATTAATTAATAAAACTGTATTAGTTTTACGAGTGCAATTATTTACCCGACGAGTAATTCTAAGTTAAAAGTCCGCTAGCCTTTGTTCCCTACAGAGGATACTAAGGGATAAAAATATTTAAACGATAAGAGGTGTCTAATTATACCTCTAGTTGAAGCTTTAATAAAAAAAGAAAAATTTCGTTTCGAAAGACAGGGGTAGATGAATTTTCTTAATTGTTCGGCAAGGATAGATGACCCCAGAAAAGGCTGAATAGCACTACATTAGGGAAACTATTACCACAATAGGAATACTAAATAGGTAATACTCAGACCCAGAGGCATTCATTCTTTAACCACCCGTACCCTACACGTTTTTTTTCCTTCCATATCAAACGCCTTTCGTTGCTACAAAACTTGTTTTAAATTAGTTTCTTTCACCTTCTCCGTAAACAAATTTAATGAGATTGCACGAAGCTGTTAACAGTGAAAAGCGGACGTGACGCGATGCCTTCGACAAAGCCATAAAATCTAAAACTTTTCACACTACGGTACGTCTGTCTTCGTAAAACTGGGACTTATTTTAGCACTTTCGATTTGGCTGAACGCGGAACATCGAGAAGGAATTAAAAAAATTCTCTCAAGCTTCGTACCTGAAACAATCGGACAACCTTTTACTCCTAAATTATTAAAAACTTTTATGTAAAAGGTACGCAAGACCAATGCCCATAGTTAAAACTAAAGAAAATTATTCAAGGATATTCTCAATACTAATAGTTCGGTTAAACAAAGCAAATTGGATGTACGTTTCTGTTCAAATGATAAATGAGGGGTCGCGCGTCTTACGGTACCTAAGCGCCACCACAGGCGAAAACGTGTTTTTGATGGATATCACTATTTTCACCCTTCCTCTATCGCGTGGTTTGGGTTTAATGACCTTACGACACTAGGAGTATGGTTGAAAACCTTATGAAGCGAACTACTTTTTTCACCTCTATCGCCAGCCAAAAGTTCACCCAAAGTTCGGCAGAAGAAAACCAAAAAATTTAAAAAATATATATATAAAATATGAAAATCTATTCCAAAAACTCGTCAACATCTTCATTAGCATACTTAGAACTCTAATTTAGCCAAAAATGAACGTTCTAGCTCAATAACAGATACTATTGTGAGAATATTGTTGAACTTTGAAGGCGATTTCTTGCGAATTTTAATTTTGGCGCTTAGGTACCTTAAGACGCGGGACCCCTCAAATATTAAACGAAATATTTAGTCCAATAAGCCTCTGAATTCAAATCCAACAAAAGGTCTGCAAGCCCAAATGCGAACTCGTCTGTCTGTCTGTCTGTCGAGTATGCTGTGCAGTTCTGGTCGCCCACCCTCAACCTGGAGTATGCTGTGCAGTTTTGGTCGCCCACCCTCAGGAAAGATATTGAGAGGCTGGAGCGAGTGCAGCGAGGGCCACAAAATTAATTCCTTCCGTTAGGCATATGGGCTACAATCGACCGTTACACGCCCTGAACTTGTTTTCGCTGGAAACTAGGAGGCTGCGGTCAACTGGTCGAGGTTTTCAAGCTCTTACGCGGTTCAACGATGTCGATTTTAGAAGCAAGTTTAGTTTAATGATAACCCAACTCGCAACAATGGTTGGAAGTTGGATTTGAAACGGTTTAGGACTAGTGTGTGTGGGAATTACTTTAAGTATAAGATCTGTGACACGTGGAACAGTTTACCTTCAGAAGTTGTGAACAGTTCCTCTGTGGATCATTTCAAGAAAAGGTTAGACCAAATCTTGCACACTATTTGAATGTGTACAAAACTTTCCCTGGCACCCGTTGCCATTGGTACCTCCTCGGTATGAGCCGCAAGGCCTTTTGAGGTACTTCTTTTCCTTGTAACTCTCATATATATTCCTATATATATATATATATATATATATATATATATTACAGTAAATGTTCGTAATCAGGAAATACACGTATTTCCTAACAGTAAATACGTGTATTTCCTGATTCACCCAGGAAATTCATGTATTTACTAAAAATGCTAGGGTATACGTGTATTTCCTAAAGTTAAGGACCAAGTATTTCATGAATTTACCGATGCGAAAACTATTAAAACTGATTAAAACATGAATATGGCCATTTATAAATTCGCATTTTATATGTGCATTCCCCCCCCCCCAAAAATGCTAAGGTATACGTGTATTTCCTAAAACAGAGGGGTGTGCAGTGATGTCATACTAAAATCACGTGAAGAACCAACCAAATGTTACCGTGATACTGCGGTCACGTGACCAAGCCAACGGTGTCAGTGAACTGTGTTTGCGGTGAATTGTGTTTACGGACATTGCGTCAATATGTCTACCGAAAGCATTGAAAAGTTTTTCAAACAGGAATTATTTAAAAAACACAAGGAATGTAAAACACTGTTGATCCCGAAAGTCGAATACTACACTCTCCTGGATATGTGAAATCACAGCTGCAAAGTCCACTAAAGAGCAGGAATGACTATTATCCGCTAGCAAAGTAAGTTATTTCGATGTATTATTATTAATTTAAAGTATTATTAAATTAAGAAAAGTTTTTTTTAAAGTTATTTCGAATATTTAAACTATTGTTTATCATTATATTAATATCATTATATCAAATATTTAATGTTATTTTCAGGTATGATGTTCTCTTGTGCGGTGATGTTGAGAAACTTATTAGAAAACGGAAGAACCTCACAGATCCACCTATCTACTATGCCACCATTGAAGATACATTTCATATTATTAAGCGAGCCCACGTATCTACTGGACATGGGGGACGTGATAAGATGACTAAAGAGTTGCGGAAAAAATATGCCAACATTACTATAAAAGCCTTGGAACTGTACAAATCCCTTTGTGAAGAATGCCAGAAGAAAAGGAAGAGACCCATGACGAAAGTAGTAGTAGTAGTAGTCCGGCCGATCCTAAGTAAGGAGTTCTCATCCAGAGGTCAGCAGATTTAATTGACATGCAAGCTATGTCAACTTCTAATCACGAGTGGATTATGGTTCATCAAGACCATCTGACAAAATTGTGTGTTTTTGAGAGCACTAATGACTAAACGAGCAGCTGAAGTGGCATTTCACCTAATAGATATCTTTCTTCTCCTTGGTGCCCCAGCTATTCTCCGGTGATAATGGATCTGAATTCACATCACATGTCATCAGTGAATTGAAACAGATGTGGCCATGGACCAATAATTATTTTATTGGTCCATGGCAAGCCTCGACATCCCCAGAGCCAATGGAGATATCAAAGACATGTTGGTCGCTTGGATGGCCGACAACAACTCAAGATTGGTCTGTTGGCATCAAATTCGTGCAGTTCCAGAAAAAACACTGCTTATCATGCGGGAATAAAGTGTTCGCCATACTCTGCTATGTTTGGGTGTGATGCTCGAGTGGGCCTGACTACTACTACACTGCCAGAGAAGTCATTGAACGATTAGATGATGATCTCCATGCTCTTGTGACTGCCTGATCACCCGATCCAGCCACTCATTGATTGTCAATCAGATCAACCCAGCCAGCCACTCCCTGATGACAACCAACCCGATCAACCCAGCAAACTACTCTCTGATGAGGACAACCATGCTGCCCGAATTATGCTATGCCATCTGTTACACCGCAAGATGTAGAGAAAACCACAAGAAGCGGATCAAGAAGCGGCGTGCTACTGCATCTGCTGGTCAATTAGGGCAAGCTGAGAGAATGGTGAAGCGAAGTCGCTTAGACTGCAAAACTGCGGAGCCTGAAGATAATGTTGCTATTCCTATTCCAGCTGTAGACCGTGGTAGAGGAGACCCAAGAAATATACTTGGTGTTGTCATCTACAGAGATCTAGAAACAGATAAGTATAGAATAGCAGTTAAAGCGGGATTTTGAAAGGTTTATATTCTAGAAATCAATTTGATTTATGCCCTCATCGTTTTTAACACTTGTTGATGTTTGTCAAGACAAGCAACTACCATTGCGGTCGGCAGTTATTGCCCAGTCTACATGTGGTGGACAAAGATTCACTAAATGTAACTGCAGTGGCTCAAAGAAATGTAAGACAAATCGCTGCAAGTGTTTTTAAAGCCAAACTTTTGTGCAATTCTATATGTCATAGCAACATAAACTGTACCAACAAATGAACAATTAGTCAGTGAATGTCCATATCCATGTTTTAATCATTTTTATCGAGTTTTATATGTTTATCCATGTTTTAATCATTTTTACTATGTTTTAGTAATCATAGTTTTACCATGTTTTAATCATTTAATTGAGAATACATATTGAGTTGAGAATAAATGAGTTTTCGCATTAGTAAAGTCATAAAATACTTGTTCCTTAACTTTAGGAAATACATGTATACCCTAGCATTTTTAGTAAATACATGAATTTCCTGGGTGAATCAGGAAATACACGTATTTACTGTGTGTGTTAGGAAATACATGTATTTCCTGATTACGGACATTTACTGTAACACACACGCGCGCGCGCGCGCGCAC
The DNA here is from genome assembly GCA_023014485.1 of Bathynomus jamesi. Taxonomy (NCBI): domain Eukaryota; kingdom Metazoa; phylum Arthropoda; class Malacostraca; order Isopoda; family Cirolanidae; genus Bathynomus; species Bathynomus jamesi. The sequence goes on along the minus strand of JAJOZX010002918.1, from coordinate 474,480 downwards.
ACACGCGCGCACACACACACACACACACACACACACCACACACACACACAGATGAGCATCTTAAAAAACAAGTAATTTTTTTCGAATTCAAAGTGCAGCTGATCTGTGGATATTAGTTAGAAATACTTGAGTACCGCAGCTGCGAATTTCCCTCCCTATCTTTTATATTTTCAAATTTCAGGATTGGTTCAGGAAATCAATTTTAACTTTATTTCTCCTCTATCGCTACATTAACTTTGTTCAGGAAACTCTTTTGCGAACACAACTATAAGAATTTTTAATTTGGAAAGTTGTAGCAGACATTTTAATTACAAATTTATTTCCTCAAAAATGAAGCGCAAATATTTAAAAGTTTCGCGACAAATAATGAAGAAAAACTTTCCCGAATTCCCGAAGTAAAGAATCCAGACTAGAGTCTTCAAGGCCGAACCTTCCTACAGGAATGTAAATAATTCACAGAATCAACAAACGGTCCTAAAATCAATACCATGCCCTCTTTTCCTCATGAATGCCAATTCAGTGCGCCCCCCCCCCCCCCCCCCCCAACTTCTGCGACAACAAAGGTTAAAATAATTTACCGGAAGAGGACTTCATAAACTAAGAATCGCTTAAAAACTTTAGAAGGTTGTTTAAGAATCTTTTTAATTTTTGAAAGAAGAGGGCCGAGGGGATAGACTCGGTTGCCAGAGTACCAAAGAGTTTTCCCTCGAGTGGACGGAGATCAGCCGAAAGTGAAGGAAATATCTGTACGATATCCTAGAGACGTCGAGGAAGATGGAATAAGGAAAAACAAGACTAGAAATTAAAAAAAAAAACTAAAATAAGAAAAATGAACCGCCCTTCGGAATAGCGACGTTTCGCACCTAATCCCCGTTGGGCTTCTTGCCCAAAGTAGTCTCGCAGTTTGGGTGTGAAACGTAGTTATTCCCGAATGGCATTTCATTCCCGTCAATATTTTAATATCAAACTTAAGACATAACCGAAGACTCTTATGTCTAATAATTAAAGAGAATGCCACTCAAACTACGAATGAACCAATCACGGGAAGCGGGACAATGCCGCAGTTAATCACAATAATTTCTACAAAGAAACAGTTTCAAACTATTAAAACTTTACCCGAGTTGGGTATGTTTAATAATAACCCATTTTTAAAAAGAAAATAAGCCTTAGACCTTAAAAGATAATTTAACTTAACCCTAGAATGCATGCCCCTTTAATTTTACATCAATGCATGAGCCGGCAGAGGCCCGGGTTACGCATTCTAGGGTTAACCGATTAAAAACTTTAATCGAGCTATTCAAAGTACGATACACGATTACAACTTTTCTATTTACTTTTGATTTTTACTCCTGCGCGCAAATATGTCAATTACTAAGCAATGACAAATTAGTTTCAATTTGAATTAGAGGAAGTGCTCACTAAATCCATCAACAATCACCAGGTGACGCCCTCTCCCCTCCTAGTTAATTAGCTGGGGCAGGTAAAGGGGATAATTGGCTTAGCATACATGATTGATCGGCCAAGATCATTACGGAAGAGATGGAAGAAATATAGTAGTCCATTACCGATACCATTTCTTTAATGTGAGTGAGTGAGTTTTTTTAACAAGTAAACTGCATTAATAAAAAGTTTCAAATCGCTAAATTACAATATATTTCTATAACAGAATCAATAAATTGGCACTGGTTTTTATAAAAAATACCGTTTAGGCACCTTTCAGTGCCGGAAAAACTTTAGAATGCCCGGTCGGCGGTTACACTGCAATATTCAGCAGAGGAAGTCCTTATGAGCCCGGTCATCTTTTTTTTCTCCCCTTAAATCCTTTTTCGCTCGTTTTACTCTCACACAAGGCATCGTACAGGCACAGTGCCTACACAACGAATATTAACTGAAGTAAATAACGAGCGAGCGTAAAATTGGAAAATAATTTTGTTGCATTCATGACAAAATGTAACGAATGGAAACTACCGCTGCGCAATTGAAGTTTGGGAGTGAGCGGCACTCAATTATTAGAGAGGAATCACTTGCGTATTGCTCTTCATTTACTCCATACCAAGACGTGCACCCCTACCCCTGGCCCCAAAGGGGAACCTACCTATTTATTCCTACTGGAAAAATTGGTGCAATTATTAACTGGGTTGAAAATGAATTAAATTGCGCTATGTTATTCAAGCATCTGCGAGCAGACAAGGCAGACGGAAGGACGCTCTCCAGGATCGATATCTCAAATGGAGTAGTGCCAGTGCCAACCGACCGCTCTCACACGCTCTCACTCCAGCAGGAACTCTCTGTCTCTAACTCTAGACGCTCGCTCGCTCTCTTTTTTTTTTTTTTTGCTCTCCTTACAGAGTGACTAGTGAAAACTGTCTTTATATCTTTGAATGCGTCACACACACACACACACACTTCTGGTTCAGCTTTAGAGATTTACCTGGTGACCCATTAAACGTCTTTGCAAGACATTAATTTTCCAGAAAATGCAGCCACAGGGAAAGGACTCTAAATGTGACCTACAACGCGAGGTTCTCGTGTCATTTTCATCCAATTTGTATGCGTACGTGTTCAGACTCCCTAAAAAGCTTCAAACTACGGATAGGAACGGACAATGGCAATAAGTCGCGCATACGTCCGCCAGCCCTTTACGTGGACATGAGCCGCAAGAATCTCGTCACCCTCCGTTCGGATTAGCGTTTGAACAAGGAGGCAGACTTAGCCCTCTTCTAAAAGATATGCTGCTGTTCCCTTTTGTCGAAACGTTAAATCAAGCCCCCCATTAGAGTGCAAGATAGAAAGCAATGTGTTAAAATACAAATACATTGATACGTAAGTGTTATATAATAGCCCCTAGCAGTAAGCCTTCACCTAATACTAGGTTAGGCTTGAACGAAAGGAGGATGAGGATACGGCATCGTACGGAGTGTACAAATTAAGCCAAAAAGGCAGCCTACATACGACAAGTATCGTAAAGTGGTTCGTGGGTCTTCAAATAGGATATTTACGCAAGGGTCGATAATAGAAAAGCCAATCACTTTGAACTAACTTCAAACATTACGAAACTATTTTAGTTAGAGAACAGAACCAATTAACGTAATTAAAAAATTCCAAAACAATATTTCAGTCTATTTACACTATAAAATACTAACTAAAACTAATGGTGAAAAAAGTAAAATAATACTAGTTTCAGGTTTTTTTCTGTACCATAACCTAACGTTACAAAATCAAATTCACCTCCAAAGACCGAGAATACGAACTAATACTATCGGTATTTAATAGGCAGTTTGGCAAAACGAAATATCTTTTTTACATGGTTTTACCTACTTATAAATCCCAATATAAAAAAAATAAATTAGTTTCCATTTCAAATTACCGCACTTTTATTTTCCAATTTGAGAACACGATTGAGAACTTAAGCAGAAATAGAACGAAGCAACAGGACAAACAAGCACAGATGTACGTGGATGTAAAGAACAGAGGAGATCGTCTCACTTAACATTAACTGGGGTTTATTAAGGGTTAAATTTGTATCGACGCACATCACGCATTCGCACATGTACGTACACAAATTACAATTATACACTCGTAAAGTACACACACACACGCTTAAAATTCGTGAAGTCGCGCGAGGAAGAAGGAAGGAGAGACTAACGCGGGCCTAATGGGGCTCCACGGGGCGCAAACGAGGAACGAAGAGTAACATAATTAATAAAAATAATTTCCTTTTAGCTTAAAACTGACAATTATCATAAATGTTCAAATTACTTTTGTCGCGTATCCTTTTAAACAAGGGGAAACCGAAGCCCGTTCACGAATGTAAATAAGTTATCCTACGGGACTTCGTTGGTTCTATACGATCCTGACCAAGACTACCAAATTCACGCAAATTGATATTAATAAGATTTATAAAACCGCTGATGGAATTATGGATGACATCAAACCCGATGATTAGATTAAACCTTTCAACTCGCCAAAGTGCCCCAAACAAAAGTAGGCTACTTGAAATGTATAGATCCCCTCCGTCAATTGACCATATTACGAAGGAGGTTACGCAACTCCAAACATTAATATGTATTATTATTACGCTATTGCAACAGACATACAATGCCTACAACAGGAAAGGGCGGTGCTACTTCTGATTTTGGACCATTTCAGATGAATAACTTTTTCTTATGACTTTTTTTTTGTTGCTAATCCAAATTACAGTAAAGTTATTAAGTTGTGCTCAACAACTGAGACAGAACAACAAATACATCGTCCTTCACAAAATTTCATTATTTAGAGAATAATAATTAATATTAATCGATATATGAAGTTATCCAAAATAGAAGCGGAGACAAATTAAATTTTGTATTAACGACGCCACATCCAATCTACTCGTAGGAGCCTACTCCTACATAGGCACTGCCGGCTCTTAAGATACGCTTCGCCATCGGAAAAGAACTTCTTCCGGTCTCGAAAGGCTCGATGGGGGTGGTGGTGAACCCTTTCGAGTGTGAACACGAGGTGGTGACTTAAGTAAAGCGCAAAAAGCAAAGTGACTAATCCAATGTCGCGCTTCTCCGGCTCGAATCCGCTCGCAAACGGACGAACCACCAACCGCTTTCACTTTTTGTTCGTTGTTTCTTGCCTCCGACCGGTTACTTCCTCTCGACGAAGAACAAACCGGAACGGATTTGTTCGACACGCAAACGAGGACGCACTCGTGCTTGGCGAAACGTTTTTATCATCATCTGCTTCCACTCAATCGAGAGACGACAAGCATCTGAGCGAACGAATTAGTCATCAATCAAACTTTAATCTGAACTTGAATGGATACAATTACGACCTTACTCCTCCTCCCCGAAAATTGCATTCAATTAACAATTTTATCAATGAAACTACATTAAAATCCACGAGTGACGGCTTTTCTACCTTAAATTCCACCAATTTTCTTCGACGAATAACCAAAATCCGTCATTTTCTTATTCAGATTTCAAAACATCTTTAAACTAACGGTACACCGCGACAGTCAAACTAAACCTAACAAAAGGACCAACCCAACGCGATACACGAAACCAAGGACGTAGAAAGCCGTGTCAATCCCTCGTATATTTCTCGAGGGAAAGTGAACAGGATCAACTTGGCACCTTCATTATTGGTCACAGCAGCGGCGGTTTTCCCTCTGGAGATGCGAAACTCGTGACCCGTCAAAGCAGTCTATTGTCTATACGAAGTTTTAAATGCGCAAAAACATCAACCTCTTTCTTAACTCTGACATTTACCAAAGTGCACGTCGCTCTGCCCAACACAAACGATTCCTACGAGGCTCGACGATAAACCAAAACGTATAATCAAACTTCCCTACTCTAATCTCTCGGCCTACGAACGCATTCGAGAGAGATTCTATTAACGATCTTCCGTAAACAACGCTTAAAGGCCATATCTGCCACACGAATTTGTCTGAAAAAGTATGAAAAGAAAAAAAGTATGGGGGAGTGTGTTGAAGGGAATATATTTATTTTTTGGTATTCCAGTAATGGAGTTCCGCTGTTGCCTTAACAGACACTGATACAGTAGGCCTATAAAGTCACTTCTCCAAAGTACTCTGACAGTAATATCCCATACAGACATTAAATCTCTCACACTAATCTGATATATATACATACACATATATATACACTACTATTTTTCGGACTTGTGCCTTATTAAAGGAGACAAAGATAAAAACCATTCTTCTTCTGTTCGTTTTGAAAATCCTTATTCATAAATTTACACACACTTGTCAACAATTCTCTCCCTCCTAATAAAATCCTTTCCCGACCCCACTCGCAGGGGCTAAGGGGGGAGAGAATAAAATCCCCTTAGCAACGCTAAGAATCAACGTATGAACCCCGTTGTAACGAGACTTCTCTCGGATGGGATGTGCCCCTGTATCGCCAATTCCTCATCCAGTTTCGAAGAAACAATTAAGAGTCTACAGGACACTTACGGTGCCAGCTTCGGTGCCAACCACCGCTTCACCCAGTGCCAATGCCATTCCAGACACTCCAGCGTCTGGAAAACGCTTTAATGAGGAATGAGCACGAGATCAGGGACGGCGGCGAATTGACTGTTAACGCGGATGCGAATTCACCACACCCGGATTCGCATCTATTTCACAGCATTAAAAGTGGCGCGCGAAACGGAGAAAATGCTACGAATCTTATTCCCGTAATTTACGAGGAACACCAAAGTTATTATAACAACAGTTCCACTTCAAACAAAGGTTTTCCCAACTAATCTAAATAAGAAATCAACTAAGGGAGGTTATGCTCTAAACTCTACAAGAACACTAAACTTATTTATAAAATGGGACACTTTACTCTCGTAATATTACACCGTTTTTTTATACGCTTTTGAAAACCGGCGTCACTCGAAGATGATGATAAAGTCGATAATTATTACTCGACAATAGATCGAATCTATTTAGTAACCAGTCGTAATTGTCTAAGCTCGATGGAAATGGGGGTGGGAAGCGTGTGGAGGTGAAAACTGCGGGGGGATACGCGTCGATATACCGCACTCTATATAAAGAGCTACACTGTCTTACGGGGTTCTCCTCAATCTAGGTCATTCCCGTTCCAGTCTTTGCCCAAGAATGACGAATACTAAAATAGGAATCTCACGCGAAAAATGTAATTCTCAAATCCGCCCATTCCAATTCAGATTCCCATTCCCACTAAGCGACTTCCCTCTTCCGAGTCAGATTTTTCATAGACCCCCCCCTTCGAGCCCGGAAATGCGTCACAATCCTCTCTTTTACCCTTACCCAAATCTTGAATACCCACTTTCGGAACGAGAATGGGAATACGAATGGTTCCAAATGGGCATTAATCGTACCTAGAGGGAACCCGAATGAGGGCCTCGAACGAGCGTCCCCGAAAGGAAGGACCTCCGTATAAACGCGCTTTAAAATGATACTAAAAATACAAATTAAAAAAGTAATTATGAAAATGATTCAAACTTCGAAAGGTTTTGATGACGTCACATTTTCCTATCGATCGAAAGAAAATGAATCACCTGCGAGAAACGCATTTCAACAAAGAAAAACAACAACACGCTTTCCAAACATTACCTTTTTAATTAACCAGCCACCAATATATTATTTATTAACATTCCATGCTATATATACATATATATACTGTACATTATTTATTTATATATATATATATATATATATATGTAAGTTTATATACAGTATATATATCAGAGATGAGGTCAAATACTATCTGTATTTACAAATACAAAACCTGTATTTATATTTGAGACTTCGTACCCAATTTGTATTTGATAATGCATAAATTGAAATATTTGTAGGTGATATTTCTTGTAGGTGTGTGTTTGTATTTGCTTAAATGTATTTGACCCCATCCCTGACAATAAATAAATAAAATAAAAAAATAAAATAAAAAAATAAAATAAAATATATGCTGCAAATCCACAAGGAAAAAGAAAAAGATTCCAAGGCCTTCCGTGTATTCAGAGCAACACCGTCTTTTTCCTTGTGGGTTTGCAGCATTCATTCATTTCACGTGTTTAATTGCGAAATTCATCCCATATTATATATATATATATATATATATATATATATAAAATAGAAAACTGGAATGAGAGAAGAGGCAGATTTTGTACAGTCCCAGCTGCGGTGGGACATGGGGCTAGTGATGTTAAAAAACGGTTTTTTTTTATGTCCATGTTGTTTTTTTTGTTTTTTTGTCGTTTTATTTGTTTTTTATTGTTTTTTTTGTTTTTTTTTGTTTTTTTTAATAATTAATATAGATATTGCCAATTTAATTATAAGGTATACTTTTGCAATGATATATATTATAAAAATAAATAAATAAATAATAAAATAGGCCATATGGTACCAGTATAGAATGTCCTTTTCAGCCTATTTACAGAAAAAAACTGGCCTCTTTCTTGCACTGAAAGTCTTGTATCTTAGATCCATTAAACTTGCGAGAACACTGGCTGGGAGCTGACTGCCCATTGTCCAACCTTTCCAGGACTCTCCCATCCATGCCTTGGATTTTGAATCTCCCACTTAACTATCCTTTAGACCCGTGATGACATATTTTCCCCCCGAGACCATCCATATACAGTATATACATACACATACACCCATATACATATATACCAATATATACATAAATACTTATATACATATTTATATCTATTATATACCCCATACACACGCATACATCCAGAATTCCAGATACATACGCACGCATACTCACATATATACCTACACAAACTCATACACCTCTATTTCGCCCTTTCATTACCTCCGAAATCATTTAGCACATCCAGTAATATCCATACAGCCAAAAGAAACCGATTAAGCACAGACAGAGCAGCAAAGCTAGTATTTATATCCCAAAATGCAAAATTCCAAGAAAGTGAAGTAAAACATGGTGCTACATTGGCTTCGTCAACATCCAAATCTGCAATAAGTACCAGTACCTATGATATTGAAACTATATGCTCTAATCAATCTAGTGATAATGATTCTTCAATGGAAATAGAATCAGATAATGAAAGTTAAACAGCATTAGGTTAACACAAAGGTTAAAGAAAGAGATGAATATTTTTATTTTTTTTATTTTTCTATTTGGAATATATATATATATATATATATATATATATATATATATATATATATATTATATATATATATATATATATACTGGTATTCTTGCCAATCACAATTATATATATTGTTTTATACCAGTATTATGTATTTTTTATTATGTATATTATACCAGTACCTGTGATATTGAAACTAGCATATATGCTCTACCCAATCTAGTGATGATTCTTCCATGGAAATGAAGGTTAAACAACATTAGGTTAACAAAAAGGTTCAAAAAAGGTGAATATTTTTTTTCTATCTGGAATATATATACTGGTACTCTTGCCAATCACAATTATGTATATTGTTTGAAACAAGGAAGAATGTTTTATGTTCTAGTTAAAAAATATATATACATATAAAAAATGAGGGTTTGTTTTTCCTTTCTATTATATACTTTTTGCGTGATTCAGTTTTTCTAAAAGATGACTATATATGTATACTAGGTATAACTGTATAAGCATGGTAGTATAGTAAATTATAGGTAATACTAATATTAGATTAAAGGAAGAAAAATATGGAATAAGTTTAAAACAATAAAAAACAAAAAAAACAAAAAAAACAGACTATCTTCGTTTTAAACAAAAAAACGACAAAAAAAACGACAAAAAAAACGACACAATAAAAAACGACTTACATCACTACATGGGGCCCATGAAAACAAAGATGGAAAATACCCTCAGAATACGAGGCCCAAAGCTTTTCAATGTCCTACCAAACGCGAGTAATCTCCAGCACACCGACCTCAATAACTTTAAGAACCAGCTCGACAGATTCCTATGCAAAGTCCCTGACCAGCCATGCGTGGCTAGCTACGAGGGCAGGAGAAGATCAGACAGCAATTCCCTCCTTCACCAAATCCTGCAAATGAGGCGGGATGCTGCAGAGGGGGTCGACCGCAGGTCGATCCTGAACCGTCGTTCAAACTCATGTAAAGACCGAAAGATACGCGCCTCGGTGGTGTAGTGATTAGCATCGCTGACTACAAATCCATCGGCCCCGGGATAGAGACCCGGTGACGGCAGCCGACGCGCAGCAAAACCCAGCTGTTCATCCTTCCACACAAAAAGAAAGTGGTTGGTAGATAAATGGGTACCCTGGGTGGCCTAGACGCCGGGTTGCTGATACAGCGTGGTTCGGATTCCACATTAAACTGTAGGTCTAAGGTGGAGTGAAAAGCTTGACCTTCGTCAGAATGAACAATTTGGGTGGAAGCAAACCAAAGATTACATTGGTCAACCAAAGGTTATATACCCAAGTAGTGCCAACAGTAAGCCACCTTTTTTTACCAATTAGGTCTAATTTTATAAAAAAGCAAGATTTTCTTGTACGACCTATTTTGGGTTAGGTTAGTTTAACTCGGGTTAACCTGACCTAAAATAACTCAAAAGTGTATGTAAAATCTGAGGAAGCATGAGGACGACTTATTTGACTTTCTTTTATTAATTAAACTCCTAACAGGTAGATGAAATTAAAATTTAACACGATATAACTCGTTTGAGCTACTTTGTAAAAAATGGTCACGGACGAAAATTTACATAAATGTTCGACCAACTTGGGCATTTCTTATATGATGTTTAAATTCCTCCGCAACATCTAAGGTCATATGATGGAGGGGACCTACCGCTTTACGTGGGATCCGAACCACGGGTTACTACACAATCTGGACAAGAGGATGGTCTCCCATTCCACTACACTCCAGACCCAATGTCCCTTAACCGCTGATTGACGGAGAGCGGTGCGTGCGTGCGTGCATATATATATATATATATATATATATATATATATATATATATATATTTATTATATAAACGAACTCAGAATGGTCCCCTGAGTTTTTTATGATACACACAGACCGTGCATGGAACAAGGAACTCTTCTGGGATAATTAAATCCAATATAGTCTGAATAAGTAATGGTAAATGACAAACACAAGTTTTTTCTTTTTCATGTTAGCCCGACCAGAACCTCAATGTAAGCAAGACTCGTTGCATTCGCGTCAGACTGAATACATCAAAGAAAAAGGGGTAACAAAACTATAGTGTTTGTTATTTACCATTACTTACTCGGGCTAGAGTGGATTTAATTTTCCCAGGAGAGTTCCTTCTTCCATGCACGGTCTGTGTATCAATATACAGGGGTTAGACAAAATAATATGAACACCCGCCATTTCACCGTTATCTTTACGGACTGCTCAGACACAAAGTAAATGGCCAAATGACTGGCAAACCTATTTAAATGTGTAACAGTGTATACGTCAGTTATAACCCTCACGTTGTTTTTACAGATCTGAGTGAATTATGAATTAGCAGTTATGAAAGACCTGTCAGACTTCCAAAGAGGGCAAATTGTCGGAGCGCGGATGGCTGGTGCATCGGTGATGAAAACCGCTCAGATGTTCAATGTATCCAGAGGAACTGTCTCTATGGTCATGTCTGCATACCAAAACCATGGAAAGACAAGCACCGACAAATGCAATAGTGGATGCAAGAAGAAGCTGTGTGATTGAGACCACCGGGTGCTAAAGCACATTGTGACAAAGAACCATAAGACCACAGCTCCAAAAGTGACTGCAGAGCTTAACCAACATCTTGCAAGCCCGGTATCGACCAGAACTGTATGTCGCGAGCTCCATGGAGCTGGATACCATGGGAGGGCTGCAATTGCCAAACCCTTCCTTTCGCACATCAACATTGAGCGCCGCAGAAAATGGTGTAATGACCATAAGAATTGGTCAATAGACCGGTGGAAGAATGTAGTCTACTCTGACAAATCCTCCTTTATGCTATTTCCATGTTCCGTCAAGTTTATGTCTGGAACAGCCTAAAGATGCTTATGACCCCGACTGCCTGACCCCAACCGTTAAGCATGGAGGATCTGTGATGGTTTGGGTAGCAATATCGTGGAATACTCTTGCCCAGCTGTAGTACTGCATGGTAGGATTAACGCCCAGGTCTATCTGTCAATATTGGCTGACCAGGTCCATCCCATGGTCCAAACGCTGTTTCCCAATGGCGGCGCCGTCTTCCAGGATGATAATGCACCAATCCACACCACTGGGGTCGTTAAAAACTGGTTTGAAGAGCATGTTAGTGAAGTAGAACGCTTGGATTGGCCTCCACAATCCCCGGATCTTAACATTATCGAGCATCTGTGGTGTCAGTTGGCATGACTCCAGATTCCTGGGATCTTGGGAGCATTGCTCCAGTAAATTTGACCATGAGAAAAAGTAAATTTGGGTTTGGGTTTTGTTCATCCGCTAGACGTTATGCAATTTTTTTGCGTATACGTTCTTGTACAAACCAATTTTTTTAAATTACAAATTTAGTTATTTTAAGTTTAGTTGGTAATTCCATATTTAACAATTATTTTTATTTTTTGTTAAGCTTCAATGTTTTGATAATTAAAATTTTATTAAAACGTATATTTTTTTAATATAAAATTATCAGGATTGGACTATGTTCCATTGATCTCGGCCAGGTTTGATAAATTGGCCAGATAATTACTTGTGCGGTTTTAAGTAATCCACCATGACTCTAGAATTGAAAAGTTTAGTTAAGTTTAAACTTACTTTAACTTACCTACTTTTACTTACTCTTCCTTACTTTTACTAAGTTTAAAGCACTTACTTTTACTTACTTTCATTGTACTATATTTACTTACTTTTACTCACTTTTACTATTTACTAACTTTTACTTATTTTGTATTTTTTCAGGTAGTCAATAATCAATAATGGATCCTAATATTGATGAAGTTGGAGAGAAAAGTGAGGGTGTTAAAAGGGGTTACTTTTGTGGTCAATGCAAGAACAAATATTCAAAGAAGCAAAACTGGGAGGAACATTTTAATTCCAAAAAAATATTTGTTACAATACAAGAGGTCCCAGAGTTTGGGCCCACAGCTTAGATATTGCAGTAAAGAAATACCAGGATGAAGTGCAGCAAAGAGATACGGCAAAGCAGTCATTTAGTTTGTTCACAAAATGTGCTAGTGCTAGACCTCAGAAAAATGAACCAACTTCATCAACTGCTAATCTAGAAAATGAAACTTTTTCACTAGATGTTTCACAGACTGAAGAAAGTGCTTCTCCTCCACCTAAGAAACAAAAGGTAAGTGAGGAATCTGCGCATCAGACTAACAAAACTGCTTTACAGGAATTTGAAAATTCCCAAATCCAGAAGACATTGAATGCAATTTTGCGCCTAACAAAAGAAACTCACCAAGCTGTTGTGGTTAATAAAGAGAAGTCAAAATATGCCTTCAAGTTCAAGTGTTGCATCCAAATCTAATAAAGCAAAAAGCAACAAATTTGACATTTCCATAGCCCATTTAAGCAAGTGTAAATCAATACAAGAAATCCTGAACAATGATTTGATCAAATCTACATTCAAATTGGTGGAAAAGAAGGATTAGGGCATGCTGATGATTCATTTTCAGTACCAAGTGATATAATGGAAAACATTGCAAATAGTGACACTAATATGCCTGATGTAGATATAGCTGTTGAGGATGAAGATGATGATAATCAAGAAGATATTGATGATGCTTCTGATGATAAAATGTTTACATTATATTGCATAGCTTGCACAGACCCCAAAGCATGTGCTTCAGACAAACATTCTAACATAAAAGGTTACTTCAATGTTAAAGATTTAACCTATGTATGCAAACAAGGAGAAAATCAAGAGAGATGGTTTAGAAATCTGAAAACCCACCTGAAGAGACATTTAATTAAACTTCAGCATCATCAAAGAGCTGCTGTTTATGAAGTGATGAAAACATCTTCTCGGAACTACTAAACGCATAGAAGACTTATGTGGCAACATCTTATACTACATAATGAAAACAAACACTGCATGGGCTCTATATCCAGTACTTCTAGCTGTATTACATAGGTCAGGTTGTGAGGTTGGAAATTTGAATCATAGCACACATGCGTGCGAGACAATTTGTGAGCTATTAGATAATCAACTTAAAGAACAAACTGTAAAGTGGTTCTTAGAACAAACTTCAGTAACAATAACAGCTGACATTGGAACAATTTTGGGATTAAGCATGCTAGTTGTATTAGTTATGAGTGAAGAAGATAAGACTGTAAAACTTGCTGGGATAAATTTAGTACGCAGCAAATCAGGAGTTTATTTGGCCAATGAAATTTTTGATGTGTTGAAGTCTCCTAATCACTTGAAACTATCTGAAGAAGCAATTAAATCCAAGGTATCTGGAATGGTTGGAGATGGGGCTTTTTGTAAGGACAACGAGCCATTTAAAAACGAAATGAAAAAGTTGTTTGGAGAAAATTTCAAATTTCGATGGGACTTAATGCATCTTGTGAACAGAGCCCACGTTGATGCATTGAAGAAAATTTGTAAACTAAGTGAGCTTTTAGACTTTATTCAGAATCACTTCAAATGAGATCAGGCCTTGACTATACCAATATGGTTCTTGACAATATCATTGGTTTTAAGAGACCAAAACTCAAATCTGATACTCGCATGGTTAATTACGAATTTGATCAATTTGACAGATTTGTGGAAAATTGTGTTTTTTATCATCCACAAGAGAAAGAAATTAGTGCCAAGTTCATGTATTGATTTCCTATGTAACAAAGATTATGTTGCAAGTAGCTCAAAAAACCACAGTTAGTGCAGAATTTGTAGAAAATATATTTTATAAAGAGGAGGGAAAACTGTTATGTTAAGAGTGATGGAAACAATTTCCAAATTAGCTAATGGAGGAAATGCAAATGATGTAGTTTCTGAATTTAAGCATGATACCACAGGGCAGCAAAAGGAACTAACAGCTGAGGATTACATCCTAAATGAAGTTTACAAATACATCAAGAAACGTTCTGATTACTACCAGGTTGCTGAAGTTGCTAGACCATCCAGAACCAGATCTGAAAGTAGTTTTACAAAAGACTCAGTGATAAATTGGCTGACAGAATATATAGAACAGCTGTGGAAAGGAATCACAGAGAGATTAAAGCATTTTGATAAAGATGGATCAACTGCCTGGAGTGAAGCACCAGCTGAAGGGACATTCTCCATTCTTGGTTACATTGTTGAACACAAAGGATCCATTAAGCCATCTCATTTGACTAAGCTGTGCAGAATTGTGAAGGAGGGTCCAGCTCCAGGCACTAGATCTGCTGTAATGATCACACAGAAAGCCATTGATCAGTGGCCAAGCATACATGGCGGTAAATTCACAACAAATGCCTACATGCAAGGTCTAACATCGTCCACTGTTGCTGCTGCAATGAATAAATAAACTTAAGGTGAGTTATAAACTGTACATTATTGTATTATTATGTTTAGCTAAAACAATTTGTAATTGGTATGTCGTCAATTCAAGAGTTTACTATCATTAACCTATCTAGTGGTGTAAGGGGAAAAAAAGTAAATTCAGAGCTGTGCTCCAGTAAATTTTTTCAAATCTGGAGTCATGTCAGTTGGAGCAGCAGGTCAGAAGCCGATTCCCACAGCCGGCGTCTTTGGAAGAACTGGAGCAGGGTTTGCTCGAAGAATGGCTCAGGATTCCTCTAGCCACTGTCCAAAAGCTGTATGAATCAATTCCCCGACGCATGCAGCTGTTATTGCCGCTAAAGGAGGACCAACTCCATATTAAGAATAAAAACCGCCATTTATCAAGGTGTTCATATTATTTTGTCCAACCCGTGTGTGTGTGTGTGTGTGTGTGTGTGTGTGTGTGTGTGTGTGTGTGTGTGTAAATTATTTCACAAAAGTCATTTAATAGTGGCTTGAAACGCATTCTCAAAGATCATAAGGACTTAATTCCGCTTTTCATGTCCACTTCACCTTCTCTGCCCTACCTTTACGGTCTTATTAAAACTCACAAACCTGGCAACCCTATGCGCCCTATTATTAGCTCGGTGGGCTCTATTACTTATAAACTCTCCAAATGGCTTGTCAAAGTCTTTTCCCCCATTCTCGGAACTATCTCTGATTCACATGTAAAAAATTCCATGGATCTTACTGAAAAATTGAATAATGCACGTACTGAAACTAACGATAGATTGATCAGTTTTGACGTTTGTTCATTGTTTACAAAAGTGCCGATTGATGATATGCTTGACTTCTCTCCCAAGAATTACATAAGTATGACCTGCCACTACCTTCACACATTGTTTTGGAACTTATTAAGTCTTGCATCAAAGACCTGTAAATTCACTTTCAATAACGAGTATTATCAACAAGTTTGGAATGGCCATGGGCAACCCCTTGTCGCCCCTCCTCTCCAATATTTATATGCAGTTTTTCGAAATTACTTACATTCCGAGAATCCTGGGGTTGGCATCCCTTGGTTGCGCGTACGTCGACGATATTGTGTGTATCTGGCCCATGAATCGTGACCTGGATAACTTCCCTCCAGTTAAATGATCAAGTCCCTCCATTAAGTTTACTTTAGAAGTGGAACAAGACAATTCAATTCCGTTTTTGGATGTGCGTGTACATAGGGAAAGCTCAGGTTTTAAGTTCAGTATCTATCGGAAAAAAACAATTTGTCCTACGTACACTTTTACTCGGGACATGACACCCCCACTAAGAAAGACATTTTTTCTTCAATGTTTCTCCGCGCCCTTAGGATCGCCAGTCCGGAATACATCGATGCCGAATTAGAAAAAATCAACGGTATTGGAAGTGATCTGTGTTATCCATCTGCGTTTATGGAATTTTGTCTCAACAAGGCAAAACGAACTTTCTATTGGGGCAATAATAACACTCGTACTTTGTCAAAAAATATTTTAGTACTTCCATTTTTCCCGGGCTTTTTAGGCATTGCTAATGTACTTAAACTTTTGGGTATTAATGTAGTATTTTCATATAACAATATTGTGAAAAATATCGTAGTAAAAAATGGCCCTACCAATAATTCAGGCATTATCTATAAAATTGGTTGTAAACAATGTGATTCCTTTTACATAGGTCAGACGGGAAAGGATTTGCACACACGTATAAAACAGCATCAATATTCCGTTAGAACAGGACAGTCGTCCAGTGCTCTTTTTGTCCATTTGTCAGAGTTATCCCACTGTATTGATTGGAATAATGCTTCAGTTTTATTTCACTCTGGCAACATTGTTAATAGAAATATTCTTGAGTCTGCCATTATCCAACTTTCAAATAACTTCAACAAGCAAAGGTCTTTTTCAACTCGATCCTGTTGTTTTGAATTCCTTCAGAAAAAATTAGATAAGAAGGGTAGAACGCTAAATCTTTGGTAAACTTGTATGCCAAACAATTAATTTAATCTTGTGCTAAAAATCGATAGCGTTTCCTTACAAAGTTGTATGCCCATCCCACAATCTTTTAATTTTTTTTTTCCTCCGTTTATTGTATATGTATATATGTATGTATGTGTGTGTATATGTGTATATATGTATATATATATTTTTTTTTTGTAACCTTCTATGTACTTCAGTGTTCCTGAGGATGTCATTAGACGAAAGCGCTTGAGCACCTTTGTGTTTCCTTTCCTTCGTGGTTTTATTCATCATATATATATATATATATATATATATATATATATATATACAGGGTGCCCCATAAGTCCGGTCTCACGGGTGTAACTCTTCCATATTAGTCATTGCGTATTATTCTACCTGCAGCGAAAAATAGGTCCCAAAACAAGACCAATTTGAACATTTGTTTTAGTTCTACTTGTAAATTTAAAATAAATTTTTCTAACGAGACCGGACTTTTGGGACACCGTGTTCCTTTGTGAAACCATTTAAAAAAAAATATTAAAAAAAAAATAAAACTTTTATTCAATTTTTTTCCTCCACTCCAATGAACGTACAACCAAACTGGTGGACTGTGACGAGCTCGTGTGAGGTAGAACACGGCGAACGACTCGGTCCATAAGATGGCAGTATCTTACAAATTAAATTCCTCCAACAGTTCCTATTTTTCCAACACGCAACAACGTTACTCGCAATAACCGAAATAAAGTTTCAAAACTTCATACTCTAAATACTCCCTCGCTACCCGTGATGGACGTAATATAAACAAAGTAGACCTTTCTTACGTCCTGTAAGAGAATACGCACCCAAATGTAATAATCATTATTTGAATCTTTAAAAACAGACTAATATTTAAAGTGGTTCTTTCGCAATATTCGTACGAATCTTTTAACATCTTTAAGATAATCGCAAAATGTATCTTATCCTTCACCGCAGTAATTATACATCACTCGTCTCGCTTGTGTAAAAATGCTACGAATCAACATTCGATCAAATATATTATTGCGTCTTCGAATCCAATCTACGCCTTTCTCACGATGCGTAAATCGCCTTATTTAACCCTTTTAGCCCTGAATTTTTTGTAGGGTTAAGTTATGAATGCGTGTATTTGAAACGTTAGCAATTGGCATCTTCAGTCCTTAAAGGGTTAAGGGAAATGCGAAAGGAAAAACGAGAAAAAAAAATTTCATCCTTGAAAAATGCTCGAAATGACGGACGAAGGAATTGAGTGAAAAAGGAAACCAAATTAGAGAATCCTATTTTATCCGCAAATTAGATCGACGCGTCAGGATTTAAAGCTCGTCCATACGGATTACACGAAGAGGAAGGCGGTAATTTACTGCCTTGACACCCTCATCAAGGGAGAATAGCATGAGAGAATGGCGCTAAACGCGTAACCCCGCGGTACTGGGTCACGATAACATCGTTCCTCGAACGCGGTGTCCGAATTAACCACTTAAACTTATTTCTAATACGCGAACTCGCGTCTCCGGTAAAGACAGAACGTCGGCAGATTGGCTCGAACCTCCCGAACCTGAGGCTACGCCATCGTTCTCCCACCTGAAAGGATCGGATCAGATAATGTCGTAGAGTGTACAATTTCACCGCTAAAATTGAATACCGCAGTCGACGAACAGAATAAATATACAACGCTGCTGAAACAATCCCTCACGCAAATACAAGCATTAATAAGGCCAACACAAGCTGTACACTGCAATTTACGGAGAAACGACCTCTACCCACAAGTATAACCAAAGCTCATGAAAACGAAAATGGGCAAATATAAAATACACTATCGTATGTCAGTATCACACACACACACACATATATATATATATAATATATATATAATATATATATATAAAATTGGGGGGGGGACAATTGGACCGGTCCAAACGGAGCTTCAAAAGAGATGGTCCGGACCGCTATTTTTTAATCTTTTCATGTATATATTATCAGAGTTAGTCCGACTGGACCCGACCCAATTGTCCCCGGTGGGTTTTTTTCATTAAAAAAACAATTTTTTGGGTTTTTCACAAATAAATCAATGAGTCACTAATAAATAATGTAATCGATTATTCTTGCACAGTACTCATTACTGAAATATGATATATGGGTCAATAAAGATTTCACATTCACACAACTTGACAATATTAAAACATTAATTATTTGAGCATTTTATTTTCAAGCAAAACATATACCTGACTGACTAATGAAAAATACAACTCGGTAAATAGTTATCTTTGTAATAAGCTCTCAGTTATTTAGCTCTATTCTTATACCATTCTGGCAATTGAAAATATTGAAAAGCCCGATAAAATCCGAAAAAACCCGGTTGGGTTGGGTTTTTGCCAACCCTGATATACAGGGTGTACATAAAGTCAGGATCTATTTTTGTGAAGCACTTGGAAATTATATGGAATTCAATCATAAAATGATAAAGTGGTAACATTTATTAAATAATTAAGAGTAGGATTCGACGTGACGCCCATCAGTATCCCTGCACAGCTCAAATCGTTCCGCAGCATTTCTAAACACATTCTGGAGCATTTGCCGGGTTATGTTATCTGCAGCAGTTCGTATACGTAAGTTTTCAAGACTCGTAATCTTCGTCTGATAGACGTGCGATTTGATAAAGCCCATGCAAAGAAATCTAAAGGGGTTAAATCTGGTGATCTCGCTGGCCAAGGTCTGTTGCTTCCGCGTCCGATCCAGCGATTTGGAAAACGTCCATTTAGATAATCCTGAACAATTTTGGCATAGTGACAAGGAGCACCATCATGTTAATAGACGACGGTACTAACAATCCTATCCCCAATCAGGACTGGTTTCAGGATCTCGGGTTGCATGATATACAATATATATGTAAAGCTGTTTTAATTTATAATCTATTAACGAGTTACAGGTTACTTCAAAAGGTTCGATCGTACTCCGTAGATACCTAAAATTAGTGGTGTATCGATTCTTGGCATCGGTATCGGCCAAATTCAACCGATTATTATAAATTTTAAAATTTTCATTACAGAAAAATCAATACATATTTATAGAAAATTGAACAGACAAAAAAAAAGCTAAATTTTACTCATTTCAAAGTGTAAAATTATATAAAATTATTTTACATTCACGAAAAAGGCAAAGCTTAAGTTAGGTTGCCCATAAATTTACATTTTCTCTAACTAGCTAATCTCTAAATATTATGAACTAAGTTGTAATCTCCTACTCTATATTAATAATAATTCTATATTTAGTAGTACTTTATTATAATTTATATATTAAACAATCTTATATATTAACTCTAACTATTTTAATAATTTTATAAACCGAAATTGTATACCCATTTTTTTTTTATTCAATTTGGCCACCAGGAACTTTAAATTGTAATGAAAAATTATTATTGTTGTTGTTGTTGTTGTTGTTGTTGTTGTTGACGACATTGTTTAAGAAAAATACGTTCAAGATAAGGAAAATCAATTATTTTAAATATTGGTATTCAATTTATGAAACTAAAATTGAATTATTTTAGCATTTTACTGAGTAATAAACTTTTTAGCATCATTTTAGCTTCGGTAAATGCGTAACAAATTCTGGTGCTGTTATTGTGGAGTGAGCTTAGGAAAAACAGTTTAACAGATTTTAAGTAAAAAAAAATATGAAAGTGGAAAGTCTTCAGATTAGCTTAGTAAAATTTATGAAGGGAATCGATTTTTCAAAATACAGGCAAAGAATCGGCAGTTTTTCATGGCATAGGCATTGGCTAAATTCTGGAATCTATCTCGCTACCTAACACGACCAAACTGTTGCCGAGCGGGGGGAAAAAAATACCGCTAACACAATCTTACGACAAGCCATATTTTGAAAACAGGAAAACGTAACCCTTTTAACATCCAGATTAGTTCCATACCTCACCATTATTACATCAAAATTGAATAAATTGGGGCGTATCCTTCGCTTCTGCCACACCATGTTACGTTCATAGTGAATAATGAGAGAAAATTTTTATCTAGAACTCCGACCTCTCGTTCCCTCAGACCCTTTTAAAGTAGTAAGAGGGTAAATTGGTGGAGGGAATTCTGTTAAATGAAATGTAACGATAAATCTCTGGAAAGAAACTGTCTCCAACGATCCACATTCCTCTCAGTTTTAGTGTTGGGGAAGATTTTTTTGCGAAAACGATTTCCATGTTTATGAGAGAGAGTTAGATACGAGGAAGGAGAGAGAGAAAACTTCGTTCTTTACACCATCACGAAACTTTTACTCGCTAAACAGACGAGATGGAAAGTCAATATTTCAGTAGTCGGAAAAAGGGTGGTGCCAACGAGCCTGGCCCATCATTTACGTGGGGGAGTAGGGGGGGGTGGAAGATGCGATAAAACTCCTCTCTGGAGTCAATGTACTGAGAAGCACTTAGCAAGAATGGGTCTGCCCGCTCGCTCATGAATAATAAGCGGTATATAGGCTCGAGGTACTTTCCCGCATCGCGCTTTATGACCACCTTATCGAGTTAAAACACTCGTTAAGTAATCAAAAATCAATTTACGCATACAGCAAATCCTTTAACGTTCCAAAGTTCAGTATCACTTATCGTAGGGGGTGCCCCGATCGTAGCACAGTGGGTAACATCGTTTCCCCGTAAGCAAAGTGGTAGAGGGTAGAGGGTTCGAATCCCGATGATGCTGGAAATTAAATAATAATAATGGCCCGCATCAGCTGACCTGAGCTTTGTGCCATTTACTGGCACTCCTTAATCCTTATAAGATGGCACGTGTGCCCAAATTTTTTAAGTGGGCTGTAATTATGTTCAGTAACTCGTATTTACTTCAAAGAAAAAATTTAATATATATATATATATGTATATATATATATATATATATATATATATATATATATATTATATATATATATATTTATATTATATTTTTTTTTTTTTTTTTTTTTGCGCGTTTCAAGGGTTTCATTTCCAAAAAAAAACTGCTAAAAAGTAATGTTTAAAATCTAAACTGTAAAAGTGAAAAATAATGTAAAACCGTTTCTTTGCTTTTATCACAATAATACTGACTTTTGCCGTTTCAATATCAACACCAATTTATTAAGTTTAATTTTCAACATTTAACAGAGAATCGACAAAAGTAAATAGACACTACGATGATTGTTCTCGAGAACAAGTGTCAAAATTCACGAATGGAATACCGGAACGAGTGTCGGTTTTAAGTAGTAGAAAAAGGGGAAAGCCAACACGATTCTAAATATATTCATTCAATAAATTTATTATTATTTAACGACTTACCATCAAATCGGAGACTATGGAGAGGGGAGAAGAGAGGGGGGGGGGGGGGAACCAGGTTTCTATATACTTTTGTCTACGCTCCGTATATTATATGAAGACCCCTAAAATTATATTCAAATTTAATTTCATTAAATAGGAAAAAAATACTAACCTTAAATTGATCAAATAACGCGGAAAACCTTCGTTCATATCCTACAACCACATTAAAAACTCGAATTGGTGTTGTGTTTAGGAGAGTAATTTATTAATTCAATTTATAACAACAACAACAACAACAACAACAACAACGATCCAAAATAAATATTTAATACGGCTTATGATGGTATGATTCGGATTTTCATTAAGACACGCTTCCCTTCTCATCGCTCCAAACTATCAAAAATGAAGCGGAGTTGAAGATATTAAATATCCTCTAGGGCAGGGAGTCAAAAAGGGTGAGGCAGGGGTCACGCCAAAAGTGGGGGCCGCGGTCGGGATCCGGACCGTCGGGAATAAACCCAAACACTCCTCGTAGAATTTAATTTAAATTAAAGACCGAAAAAAAGAATTTTTTTTTTTTGGTCAAATTTAAATTTAGTTTTCATTCGGTACAGGGTGCCCTATAAGTCCCTTTACCTTCACTCTATTCTAGTAACGAAAAAAGGTTCAGGGATAAAGGGACTTCCGGAACACCCTGTAAAAATAAACTTTCATTTGGTACAAACGAAACGATATAAAAACGAACTCATTTTGACTAACGGGTTCAATTTTGGCGCAAACGCTAATAACAACGACCGTTGTGTTGCTTTTCGGCTCTACGATTAACGTCAATTAATATAAAATCTTCCTTAACTTCTACACACGCATTTTCTCCATATTTTCCTTTGTTTTTTATAACATTCAACAATTACTTTCTTGGTCGTATCTTTATACACGTACTTTTTACTCAAAATATAAACGTAATTGAAAATAACAAGTTTATGACGTAAACTTAGGAGGCCAATCTCATTTTTAAAAACAACCTATTTCATGCATTTCAACTACACACAACACGACATTCTTTGGTTTTTACGACAGAAAACAAAACTTACTGTAACTATACATTTATTTTTTATGTAAACGGATTGCAACACTATCTATCTATCTATGGGTATCGAATCCAGGTAAGAAGGCACTCTAGCCTAGTACATTTAACATACCATCTTTAAATTTCCAAAATGCACTCGCCATTTGCGAGCGAGTTTAATTTTTTTTAACATATATATACAGTTTGAGCAAAAGGTCCTGCCTCAAAAATAACTATAAATACTTACGAGGCAGTTTGACTCGCACTGCGTATATATCCTTCGGCGCTTGAACAATTTTCTATAAATATAAATGCTAAGACTATAATTTTAGTTAAAGTCTTTTATTACTTAACGTAAAGCGTGAGAGAGAATATGTTAAACTATAACTAATCCCCAATTGTACATTAGAGTAGGTGAAATCCGAGTGACAGACCGCCGATCTTGGGGTTGTCCTTAATGGTCCTTCCTTCAACCTAAATAAATCGATGAATCGAAGAAATGACGCGGAGGAAGACGGTTCAGACGGCTTCGTTGGTTTGGCAAGTTTCGCAGTAAGGTTGAGGAAGAAGAAATGAAAGAATGAAAGTGAAACGAGTTGATTGGACGCTCCAATTGGCGAATCTCATTACGGCATCGAATGATCATCTTCCATTTCAGTCCCAAATCTAGAATCATTCACGAAACATAAAACAAAAGAAATGAACTGAAAATTCTCTACATTAACGGAATGGAAACGCAATAACGAAGCCACAATAACGGAATCACAATGGGAAAAGATTAACGTTCGTTTCCATCGTTCCACTAACGAGAAAACAAATGATCAGAAAAAGATAAGAGAATTGAAGCGAGCGAGTGAAGAGCGAGTGAAGAGCGAGCGCATGAGCGATACGCACGGACACGCCGATGCCCCCAGAAGCCCTTCCGGGCGTCTATTTTTGCGATTCCTAATCCTTGACACAATGAGGATTATTCTCGTCGATAATTAATCTCGTTATCAGACGTTCGGCATGCGAGACTCGTCCAAAATG
Organism: Bathynomus jamesi; assembly: GCA_023014485.1. Lineage (NCBI taxonomy): Eukaryota > Metazoa > Arthropoda > Malacostraca > Isopoda > Cirolanidae > Bathynomus > Bathynomus jamesi. Next base: position 450,209 of record JAJOZX010002918.1, on the reverse strand, counting down.
GCATAAATCAATATTTCCCTTTTAATCACTCGTCACTAACTTAAAATTTACTTTTCCTTTCATTCACGTGGGAAGTTCACGAACTTAAGTGCCACTAAAATAGGAAACAATGGCCCTAAGTGGCATTAAAAAGGCAAACATACCCTAGGTGGCTTTAAAAAAGGTAACCATGGCCCTAATTGCCATTATAAATATATCCACGGCCTAACTGATCATTCCATTAATTGCAAAAGTCAGAGTTGTTATACCTTCACGAGTATTATCCTCATCAGCCTAAAATGTGGGTTGAATTCCTAGTCGCTTTGCGTTTGCAACCATGATTCAATCGGAGACGCGTGAATATCTCTTAATTCATCATTTGGACTGTTTCTGCATGTCACAGAGCCCTCTCTATAGAAATTGCTACCTCGTACTCGGATACAAAAACGGATGGGTACTGAGGTAGGTAATGAATAACTAATAACTTAACTTAGTCTTAAAACAGATCAGGTCCATTAAAAACAAGAAAAATCAATTAGAAATTGTTGATATATATTCGTCTCACCTTTACTTTGGGCATCAGAGCTGAATATTAAGTAATTATATAGACGGTACGTGTTTATGCCGTACTAAAAATAACATTTATCCGTTTCTATTTTTTTTTTTTGCCATTTTGAACTGCAAATGGGGTAAAGTGTCTAAAATCCAGAAGGTCTGTATAAGAAAGGAAGTTGCCAATATGCAAATTAGTTCATGCACTATAAAAACTCGAGGGGAGACCCTTCTGAAGGCTTGATGGGTTCCTCAAGTTTATATACCAATCAATATATGCACTAGGCGAGTATTGGGCGTTTGTCGGTAACTTAAATAATTACAAGCGTACCATTACAGTTTCCTTTACCAAAGAGAAACACGCAATAGCTTTTGCCGTTTTGCGAGGCAAATTTGAGCGATACGCAATCACTTTCTCATTGACACTGCGAGAAGTAGCAAAGAGAGTAGCAAAGAGGGAGCCTTTCATAATCAATTTATCTACTTTGCTCATAAGGGGAAATTGCAGAGCCGCATTTTATTGAGAACAACTCGCTTTCCCCTCAACGTCGGCGTGTCAGTATTTATCTCCAATTTATGGAGACTGAACGAGGGGAGATTCTACCAGACGCATTAATGCAAATTGCTCTCTCCTCTCGCCAACCTATTCTTAATTATTGGCTTGGCAATCATCGCATTAAATTGCTCTTACCAAATTACAGACCTGGCATGTACTGCTAATATAATAGACGGCCGTAATGTACGCTTATCGCTCATTCGAGCGTCAGTTACGTAAATGAATGCGTACATTTTCGGGATGTTAACTAGTACGCGAATCCAACTCGAAGACGGAAGGAGCCTGTACGTGATACCGCGAGATCAATTCGTAGTTCCACGAGACTACAACTGTCGCATTTAGGCCCGAGCGGATACCCAGAATGGATCTTAACGCGAGAACATCGGGTCTTCTTTCCGAATAAGAACGCATCCAGTCAAAATTCCTGGCAGTCTTCCTCCGCTCTCTACAATACTTTTTACTTCCTCTTTGAAATAGGGGGGGGGGGGGGTAGATGAAGGTCTCCATTTATTTTTTTCCGTTTGATTGGATCGTGATTTCGCTTCCACATAAAAGCGCGATTCCCCAACAATAAATTGGTGTCAACAAAGGCTCCCACGACTCACGCTTCGTATAAATAGCGACGATGAATGAAAGACCATTCAAAGCTGGGGTGTCAAAGGCATAAAGGATCACGGGACAGCTCTGGATGTAATTTCAAATCATTTTCTTTAACTTTTCTTTAGCAAAAGTTCATATTTAATACTATACAAGAGGTTCTACACTGGTATTACACTCAATATTTACTTCCTAAAAAAAAAAACGGATCTTCAGGCGAATAAGTAACAGAGGAAGATAAAAAATTTATGTAATTTAAAGATTCATCGGGTTACACAAAAGCTTTTTATTTTTATGCAACACTCCTGCTCTGTAAATTAATTCCCTAATTCCCCTGAACATTATTTAATAATTAATAAATAAAATAAACACGTGAAATGAATGAATGATGCACACAAGGAAAAAGAAAAATGATTCCAAGGCCTTTCGTGTATTCAGAAGTACACCTCGTCATTCCCTGACGAGGTGTATTTCTGAATACACGAAAGGCTTTGGAATCATCTTTTTTCCTTGTGGGTTAGCACATATATATATATATATATATATATATATATATATATATATATATATATGGGGGTAAAAGGACTTCTGCCTTATATGTATAGGATGTCCCATGTGCGTGTATAACATTATACCTATTCAATCAAAGGAGTACCACGTACGGTACCCATGCGCCATTTTTTATGCAGTTAAACTTGCCTAACATGTACACCATTATACTTGGTCAATCATCAATATGCGCCTCGGTTCTGTATGTTAGCATAGCTGTCTACGAACCCACCGGCCCCGGGTTCGATTCTCGGCGAGGGCAGGCGGCATTCAGCTCACCTAGCCGCTCATCCTTTCAAATGTTCCGCGCGATAATTTCTCATTTCACGAAGGTCGAGCTTATTTCCCCTCCTTCCATACAAAAACTGGTTGGTAGATAAATGGGTACCCTGAGTAGCATAGTGGTTAAGAACGGGCTTGGAGAAACTACATTTGTAATTTCGGCTGAATGTAATCAATCACACACGTCCGTAATTGTAATATAATCCAACTCATTTCAATTAAATTAATTTTAACTTTCTTCACCGATTTGAAAATTGCGTTTTTCAGCTATTTATTCAAATGAATTCAGTTAAATTAAAATGTGATTAGCGACACTGAAGCGTTCGAGCGACTCAGTCACTCGGGAGTCTCGGACCAATCGCAGTTTGAAATTCAAGGCCATGGGCCTACGGCAGTAAGAATCAGATACTCGGAGGACGAGGAGGTTTAACGAGTTGAAACTCGAAAGATTTAAAAGATGGGAAAAAGTGTTCTCAATCGCGGGAAACGTTTATCTCGCACAACTAAGTGTTGGTGCGGAAACATTGGAAAGTGTTCTTTTTATCAAATGTAATCAGGAAGCGTTTGACAAAATTACTCCTATTTAAATATGCAAATAAAGAATATAAAGAGTTACGTAATACTGCATTTTGTACGTTGAATCTTAAATCAAAAGTTTCCTCAAAATGTAATTTTAACCGAAACAATTTTTGCCGATATTAAAATATAAATGATTCGTGATCCATTCATACTCGTTTCCTCTTTTAATATAATATAAACTACACAATAAATAAATGCGCAATTACGCGTATGGGAAAACCACGATGTTGATTTCTAATTGGCGAATCTGATCTTGCCTATTTAACTAGTTTCATAGATATAACTGTAATAGTAATTATAATTGAGACTATCGGAGCCGAAGTAATTGTAATTTAACATTTCTGAAAAGTAACTAATTCTCCCCCACAAAAATGAAATTTTTCCAAGCCTGGTTAAAACGTTGGGCTGCTGCTAATCGGGAGGTGGTAAGATCGAGTCCGAGCGAGGACTTTGTAGTTTCTGACGAGCCAACGAGCTTGACTTTCGTCAGAATGAATAATTTGGGCAGAAACAAAACTAGATATACATTTTCCTACCAATCCTTAATTAGAATATGAATCGAGTGCGAATTCATTATTTATGAACACAGTTTTTGAGGTAAATACAATTAACCAACGAAACTTTAATGATAATCCCTGCATGAAATCCCAAACAATGTTCGTCTTCCAATTTTCATTTCCTTTCCTCTTCGGCAACAATTATTAAATAAAGAAAAAGTGCCACACCCTAACACCAAAATGAGTTCGTAAAGAAAGACCGAGGTAGGCCCCGAATGGTACGTACCCAAGAATTCCAACAAAACGCGAACGTGCGAATATATATTAAGCAGAACGAGGATCCAACTGCTTCGCAATCCCTCTCCCGACTTCCTTTTAAAATGTACGAGAAGGAAGGAACCTATTGAGCCTATATAATTTAGCTTAATTTTATCGCTTTCAATTCCTTTCATAATGTTGCGTACGTCGTACATCATCTCAAAATTACCGTGTCTACGGCAACGTCGAGTCTCTTACGTAAAAGGGCAAACAGACAACAGTCCATTTCCTGAATTTGAAGAACCGTAAAGGCAAATACGCGTTCGTGGAATCGATAATTAAAGCGGAGATTAAACAATATCCCAGACGACGACCAACTTCCACAAACAAAGACTTACAAGACCAAAACACTAAATGGCCAACATGGCCCACAGTCTTCTTGGTCAATACGAGAAATAGGCCACCACAAGCTCTATTATGATCAAACACCAACACGTCAACAACCACAATGTAGCATTACAACCAATAATCAATAAACTAGATATTACACCTTTCAGCCTTATCTATAAATTATTTAGGCTATAAATAATTCACGAACATAGGAGAGAAGGAGAGAAGAAGAGAAGAGGAGAGAGAAGAGGAGAGAGAAGAGGAGAGAGAAATCCAAATATGGCCGGGCTGAATCAGAGGTGCGCAGTTAGGGAACTATTTAATTAATTTTTTGAGTTGGAGATAAAGTTGGGTGCTTGTGACCGGAAAATGTTTGGTCTTGATTCTTATTTGTACGTGGTTTTGGATCATCGTTGACGACTCGTTCGAAACATTTATATAATCTTACGATGATGCTTCGATAAGGGATTCTCATATCGAGTCTTCAAACTGAATTTTGTTTGCGCTTCAATTTAATAAAAGTTGGACTTCATTATTTAGCGACATATCTCGACCTATTCCTTTATTGGCCTTTATTCCATGAACGAGGTTTCACCCATTTAATTACGTCTTTTTCCAACGATTTTATCAATTTTCAATTTACTATAATTTTTAAGAATTAGAAAAGTTAAGTTAATGTAAATTTCAGCTCTCGTGAACCTATTCCGTTTTAACAAACGCTGTAAACGGGTTTTCCTGAGAACTAATTGTTTATCGAAGTTAAAATTGTCCAGTAATGCTAAATGTTTGGATTCTTCTCCATCCGAACCAACTGCGATCCAACGAGTTGAAACGTCATTCTAGGTCCTTCATGCTGTACAACACGTCTGTTGTGATCGGGGACCAACTATGAACGCGTCTTATACTTTTACTATTATCTTCCATGAATGACTGCCGCAACTAGTACCCGACTGGTGTTGAACTGATTCGTGGTCGTCAATTTCCTCCATTGGTAAAGTGGTGGTACCATGAACACTTAAGAGGGTATAATCAGCCTCGTTCGATAGATCATCATCATCATCATCTTTCTCTTATTAAAAGGATGGTGAAATCCTTTTAAAAATGTACTGGTGTTAAACATCTCGTGCCCTGTTACGCGAATGAGCTAACGAAGCTCTCGTATGCCCTCACAACATACTTCGTATCTTTTAGGAAGAGTTTTAATGCCTTTGTTCTACCTTATGATATCGTGCTAAGTTTTTTTAACGATCTATAAATAGACGAGCATAACCTTTATTTCAGTTCTTTTTCAGTTTGAATAAATTCCTTTTTAAAAAATTACAGGGTTATGGCACCACGGATACAGCTGAAAATGATGAAGTTTCAAGACTCGCATTTATTCCAGCTATGGTCATTTCAGAGCATTAATTTCTCCCGAGGACGCTGGGGATCCGCATGCCGTTCAGCATGGCACCTGAAGCAAGTTGTTGAAATAAATTCATATGCTCCGTTTTAAAAGGACCATGAAACAACCTATTGCCGATGTACCAACTTCTAAAGCTTTTCTATTTTTTGTCATCAGTACATTCTAAAATTCCACTTTGATCACGTACGCAGACTCTTTAATCTTGAAGTTACACTCTGGACAGTCCTATTAACGTTCCATTTGTATTGCAATATCGGGAGCTCTTAAGAAGCCCATTATACGAGGCCCAACTAGAAAGAAGTGGCTAAGCGACATAACTTCAAAAGTTATGGCACTTTCATATTTGGCACAAGTTTAACAGAGTTCACTGGCGCTTTTAAATTTCGTCGCTTAGCCACTTCTTCCTAGGAGAGCCTCATACGCTTCATGGTTACGCTTCCTTGGCTATAATGTCTATGGGCGACAAGATGGTAGTGACCTCTCGTTTCATTGACTTCATTCATTCTCTTCCTTCGACTGCGATGGAGTCCGTTTCTTTCACTTGATTGGCAGTGCGCGTAATGCTACGACCAAATAAACCCAGAAAAAGTATCTCGTACTACAAAGAATTTGATCCAATTAACTTCCGGCCGATGTCTTTTGTTTTAATTCCGAAATTCATCTCATTAAATTGGGTGTCTGATTACAAAAGGGGTGCCAGGATTCCCTTTGGTGTGCCAGTAGCACTATAGTGCCACGACGTTATTCAATAGTTACTACGCCATGACCAATCATCGAACTATCAACATTCGTAATTCTCGACCATAAATGTGACCTCTCTATTTCCATTCTTGAAGACATTTTCCGCACTAAGTGTCCATAATAATGCGATAATAACGGTCAAATACCCAATTTTTACAAATAACAAACACCAAACTGAAATTTTAAACAGAAAGAAATCGTTTTGAGACGTAAAAAAAAAAGTTTCCTAACGTGATCCTTTTCACATTTTTGAAAACGTTTCAAAACTTTGGTCTTTGAAAATAATACGAGTACTGTATCTGTAAATTCGCGTGACTTCCACTCCCATTGTTTTCTGGAAAGCTCATTCGAAAGATGCCAAACATTCAGGCAACGTCCGTTTCACAGAATTGAAGCTGCGAATTCTGTTCTTTCTTCAATGCATAGTCCGGTGGGACTGTTTCCCCAGTTAAAACCACATTATAATATAGTAATTTCAGTGTGTGTTGTGTGTGTGTGTGTGTGTGTGTGTGTGTGTGTGTGTAACGCAAGTGAAGAGAAATCCGATTTCACCTGGTTTAAAGTGGGTTGTCTTTTTTTTTTTTAATTTGTAAAAACATTTTCAACCTCTTATAAACCATATTATCGAATTGTTATGAAGTACATACAGTACGTGTAATAAATATTACTCGTCCATGTTCACTCGCGTTAATATAATTCAAATCGGATTAGTCTCTTCACTCGCGTTACTTTATAGTATAGACTGTATAAGCATCACGTTAGGACAATTATGAACGAGCCAAAACCAAAGTTTTGAAGAAAATGGTCTTAAAGTTTGTGAAAGTTTAACTAACTACTCATAACTTTATTAAAACAGATTTAATTCGATGGGCTTTTTTTTTTATTTTGTAAGTAATTTTGTGAACATTGAATGAGTGAATGATTAAATTACGAGAGAAGCGTCTAAATTTGTTATAAGGTTAAATAGCAATAAGGGTGATTGGAAGATTATAGCAATAACTTTATAAAGAATGGACGAATTTGGATTGTTTCAGATGCATTTTTCACGTAATTTTATGGCGAATAAACGATAAACGAGTGAACATGTAAATAAATAAAATGACGACAGACCTGGTAACGTGATGGAGGAAAGGTCAAATTTTTTTTTATTGTTCATCAAGTGCCTGAAGTAAAACGTGACAACTAAAGCGTTATAAAGAACACTGAAAGGTGGCTCTGCATAAAAGTATGATGATTATGTTTTCCCCGCACCCAGAAGAAGCTAGTCCTAAACACAATAAATAGACCTACAGGGAAAAAAAGGCAATATTAGAGAAGACGCCGCAATAATGAATAGGATTCTGCCGACAAACTATAAAAATCCAACTCTCGTTCAGGACCTAAACGCACGCTTCATGTTTGTGTGAGGGAATCCTGATCAAAGATCCTCTCTAATCCCTTTTATCTTCGAAATCATCCTACCTCTCACATGATTAGCGCGCGCTCTAATTAAATCCCAGTTGATTCTCGATATTGGACCAATAAATATAATTAAAATGGCTTAGGGCCATATCGGGTCATATTTCACGACCCTTACGGCAAGGGGGGCACCTTATCCGAATGGAGAGTCCTGAGGGGCCCTCGCCTCGGCTGAATACCGGTACTCTCTCTAGCATACGACGTTTCTATGCCATTTGTTACGTATTGCATAAACCTAATTGAGGTAATAATTTACCGCATTAATTGCCACTTACAATAAAATACACCGTTGTTGCGCGACGTTTTCAGTCTACTCCTGTTGAATTCGGCTCTTCTCCCCAGGGATGACGTCCGTTCTCCCGGTGATCCCCATGAATGAAAATAATTCATTCATCCGTTGCTCCTATCGTGGGTGGGTGTGACGAAGTTGCATTTTATAAATGCACTGATATTAATTAATGGGAAATACGGGTTAACACTTCATACCGTAGCCTTCGTATTAGTTGTCACTTAACTAATACAAAGATAAACAGCAGACCATGATACGCTACCGTATTAAGCGTAACCCGTATTTGCGCACTAATATCTAACATTAATAACTAGCATTGTTCATCGTTATATTTTCAAAATTTACTTTTAACTACCGTTATAAAAACGCACATTTTTACCTTTAAAAAAGTTTAAATAATTAACCTAAATTTACTTTAATTATGAAACGCCATTAAGTTTTTATAGGTTTAAATCTTACACGGTCTTTCGCAAATTAAATTCACTTTACAATCGTTATACAATTAATAAAAGGGAATAGGTTTTGGTCGGAATTCAAATAGACGTAAGGAAATTAATAATATGGCCTAGCACGGGAGTAAAATAGGCCTAGGGCCAGAAGGCAAGATTCCTTCAAGTACCGTATGCCCTACGAGAAAATTTAATAACTTACTAGCCTTAGTTCATCTTAAAAGTAGGCCCCATTTCCCACGGGCACGATGGGACTATTAAAATAAAAATTACAAGGGATAAATCAAAAATGAATTTGATGAACTGATACGACCTCCCTCTGTGACAAGCTCTTCTCCACTCAATCCACAATGACTCCCCCTCTTCTGGCTCTGTTTCCACTCGTGCGTGGCTTTCCATTTATCATTGCGTTTGGCGAGAATATTTTTAGACTTTTCCTTCATAAACCTGGAACTACACAAACTTTAAAACACACTAGACTAAAAATCTTACCCGATTCCTAATTCTTGTATATTATTTAACGAACTTATTTAGCCTATTTTACAATATTAAATCACTTATATATACATCTAGTGGTTCTTCGAAAATTACTTGCATAGTTTATTAATAAAAGGTGTGACATCACGTGACTGCTATATTTGTTTCCTATTTGTGGAACCTTTATTCAATTACACTTATGAACGTGTTTAAACTTGTCTGGCTGTTCTCGTGCCACACAAGTCACGTATTCATTTAAATTCACCCGAGGCCTATTAGTATTTACCCTTGGTTAACCTTAGTTTTGCTTCCGTTCAAATTTTTCATTCTGACGAAGGTCAAGCTCGCTGCTCACCTTCACCTATTTCCTAACTTAATAATCTATTAAATCTAACTTTACGTTCTTCAATTAAGTATCAGAAATTTATAATTTTCTATTTAATAAACCCCAATTTTGCAATCCCAACAGTACTGCAAGTTGAGTATATACATGAAGCCCAAATTAACTTGCCCAATTCTTTTAATAAATATAAACCGGTACAAAAACGTATATTGAAGGCATGACGAGGCCTAAATCGATTAATTACAATGTAAATTATCTACAAGTCTAACCTCACTGTAGTTTCTAAACATCCATAAATTATACGCTAAAAAGAAAAACGTTCCCCCACAATAATGATCCCCCAATACTTTGGCTGTTCAATTCAGTCGAACAAATGTCATCAACCCGCAACTCGAAAATTAATCGAGCCTTTGTATCGTATTTTTAAGAACTTCAGCCTAGGTTATACAGGGTGTCCCTAAAGTCTGGACACACAGGAAATATCACTAACTATAACTAACTATATGTTGTTATTATTATTATTATTATCTTAAATTCATGCAACTGAGGGCTACCTCAGGGTTGCTGATTCGATGTGGGCCTACCTTAGGCCTCAGTTGCATGAATTTAAGATAATAATAATAATAACATATAATTAGTTATAGTTAGTGATATTTCCTATGTGTCCAGACTTTAGGGACACCCTGTATAGAGACCTCTAACCTCTACCTCAGCCTTTATGTTTTTACTATTGTGACTCGTGAAAGGGGCACGACAAGTGGTGGTACCGTAAATACTTTAACTACTAGGCCCTAGGTTGTTGTAAAAATAAATAAATATATCAATGAGATTCCGACACTTGCTAGAAAACAAGGAATTTTAATAGGCCTATTTGGCGTTACAAAGGATTCTTGCCCAAGCCCAGAGATAAAGTACAGCACTTGAACAAATAAAAAGGGGAAGTTGTCAAACTACATGCCGTAACACCATTTAAAATGAGAAGCGAAAACGAACCCTACAAATATTTTGAAAACTCGTAAATGAGAATCGAAAAACAAATGTTCTCAAATTCATTGAATATTTTGGCACCTTCCCCTCATACAAAGGGGACGGGGGGAGTGTAAACAAAGTAATAAAAAATCACCCCCTTTCCTGCAGATCCAAGGGGGGTAATTAATGATTTATATTTTCATCAGAATGAGGTCAATCATCAATGGCGTTCTCCATTCATCATGCTCGCAGACGGCAAACAAGATAGGTAATGGAACAGTCGCTTCTAACAGCGTTCATTCAAGCGTTATACGACCTTCACTCCTTCTGGATGGAGGAGGCGGAGCCAAAAACCAGAGAACGAACCCGAAATTCCTCTTTAGATCCGAAACGATCAAGAGCCGCGATAATGCTTCAAAATCTGCCGCTTTCCATCTTCCGGACATTCGTTCACTCGCACCCATTTTCTCGAAATGAGAACTAATAAAGGGTCTCCAGTAGGCCTAAAACCTTAAGCAAGGCAATTCTGTTTATATTACACGCTATTCACAGGAAGCCCCCCTACACAAAATTCCTTTAATTGCTCGAATACAATGAAGCAAGAGCGGCTCGCTCTTTTTTTATAATGAAAATCTCTCCTTTTTTTTTTTTAACTCAAAAATGAAGGGAATCAAGGTATTTTGATTACGAAAATGAAAGTGTACTTGAATAAAGGATCGGTTTGTTCATTCACATAAACAACAAAACATTAACAAAATCTGCATAACTTTTTCTTTTGGGACTTCGGAAATCAGTAGGGAAGAGAGAGGGGGGGGGGGGGGGGGGGGGGTTTCGATCCTTCTGAATGAGAGCAATAAGTGACCAAGAAATGGGTTGACGATGCAGTGTGTGTGGTGTGTGTGTACTACAAGTTACAACAGTGCTTAGAAGGATTTTAACAAAATCTCTACAGTAATAACAGCTATTGAGGCCCAATTTTAGTTAATTACCACCGGGCCTTTGTTTACCGCTCGACGAGGGTACCCGAAAAAGGGGTGAAATTTTCTCTCGATGATGTACGACCAATGTTAGCAAATTGAATGACATCATAAAGGAAGAGACACGTGACTCCGCGACGAGGAAGGGTTAAAACATATTCGCGGAATTGCCCATAAAAATAATTAAAAGAAAGCGTCACGTGACTTCGTACGGTAATGAACGAGTGGTACGGGGTTGAAATTTAAACTCTATAAAATCGTTCAAGTTTCACCAAACTGCGTCAATGAAGGTGTATAAGGAAATTTCGAGACCTATTATTTTTATTTTTTTTTTCATCAGTAGTACCCATACCATAACAGTGAAATATTAGTGTCACTCTTACATTTGGTTTCGAAGAAACATCCTTATTAAAAAAAAAAAAAAAACAAGCGACAGTTTTATAATACTTTTCCAATACTTTTCTGCAATTTAAATATTTGATATGGCATTAATAATTATATTCACACTATTCTAATCTGAATATGCCGTTAAAAGCATGGAAGCTTTTTAGGAAAAATTAATGCAATTCACTATTTATTACGCAAGAGAAGTGAAAATGGCAAGTAGTAGTAATAAATTTTGCAAAAATTTATTACTATTCGTAGTAGTAGTAATAATAATAATAGTAATAATAAATTGTAAAAATTTACAAAGTAATATTTCAAACATTTTTAAAAATTGTATATTTAGTAGAAAATAAATCATGTTTAATAAAAAAATAAATAAATTAGGAGATTAAAAATGTTAATAAATTATCATACTTTAGACCAGTGGTATTCAAACTTTCATTGGCATACCCTTGAAACATTATAAATGAATCTCGTACCACTTTGGGATAAAACTTTGGTCGCTAATTAAATCGACTTTCGAGATGTGGTGACGCGTACCTCGAGGAAATAGCGCGCGTACCCCTATTTGAATACAACTGCTTTGACAGTGATGTAGGACTCGAGACCGGGTGCTTAGGTCTCGGTCATGGTGGTGGTCTCGACTAGGATTTACTTTACTTCCCCATCAGAGATGCCAGTCATGCCACTCCGAAAATTTAAAATAAAGCCGTTTTAAAGCCATCCATCCATATTAGGCTATAAATTACATACTGTATAATATTGGTACATTACAGAAGCTGTCACGTTAGAACTTAAGTAAAAATTTTTTATAAATTCCAACGAAGAGGCCAAATGAAATTGAAGGGAAAATAATTCAAGTGTGTCTTTGCTTTATATATTTGTATATGTATCCGTTCTAATTGCTTTAAATCTGGTCATATGTCTAGTTAATTCTACGAAAAATATTAAGAGTTCTTATTACATCTAAAGAGTGGGTGCCATTCAAAATTATTGAAAAATAAAGGGAGCAAATTTTGTAAAACAAATCAAAATTATTTAATTTAACTTCTACTAAAGATGTTATTTGACCAGAAAAAGTACGTGACATTTATTCAGAGTAATTGGTCTCTGGAATTAAGTTATAAAAAATGTCGTGTTTTCTTAAAACAAAATTTAATTCTTCGGAATAGACGGAAGCGCGTAAGCTAGTTTTCTTGAAAATGTATATTAAGTATCTGAAATCAACAAAATATATAACGTCAAGTTTCACTGAACACGGAACATAACACTTTCTGGATGGAATTGACAAACCAGATAACCTTCAGCTTATGGAAACAAAGCATTTATATTCTTTGGAATAAACAAAATTCTCGGTTAAAGCCTTTTAAAACTCTCCAAACCAAATAAAGCTGTTTTAAAGCCACTTTCGTAATTTTCAAAATTTAAACCTATTTAAAGCTTTTTTAAAGCCACAGTGGCAACCCTGTTCGTTCACCATGCATTAATCCTGAAACATGGAGAGATTTCCGATTTGTACAGGGTGGGGCACGGGAATCAAGTGTTTTTTGAATAGCTAGTAATCGGCCATTAGGAATGGGAGGGGCGTGCGGTAGGTAGCATTCCATTCCTGGGTTCATAGCATTTAACTTTAACTAACACTCACCTTTATCTTTCAGGTGCCATCGCAGTGGACGTTAGAACACCGCATGTTCGCGTATGATCATTTTGTTAGGAGTGGCGAGTCAGTGACAGCAGTTCAGCGTGCGTTTCGCCGCAGATTCAACATTCATCGAAATGACTCTGTTCCCGCTCGTGACACAATCTTACGTTGGGTTAACAATCTTCGAACAGGAGGCTCAATAATGAAAACAAAACCGAAGGGGCCGCAACGCACTGTGCGTACTCCAGAGAACGTTGAAAGGGTCAGACAAGCGATGTTGCAAAGCCCAGGCCGCTCTGCTCGGAGACATTCAGCTGCACTCGGAATCAGCAATCGTACTGTTAGACGGATTTTGCATGAAGAATTACATTTTCACCCATACAAGTTAGCGATGGTGCAGGAATTGAATGTAAACGATTGCCCCCAACGACTGAATTTTGCACAGGAAATGCTTGCACTTTATGAGCAGAATGAAAACATGATGGTGGTAATGAGTGATGAAGCCCATTTCCACCTTAATGGGGCCGTCAACAATCAAAACTGTCGGTATTGGGCTGCTGAAAATCCGCGACAACTCCATGAAAAACCGCTGCATAGCCCTAAGGTTACAGTTTGGTGCGCGGTGGGAAAGTTTGGCGTCATCGGTCCCTATTTCTTCGAACAAATGGGGTTACCGTTACCATAACATCTGGGCGTTACATTGAGATGGTGAACACCTTTTTCATCCCTGAGTTACGAAGAAGGCGTATTGCTCGTCGACATTTGTGGTTTCAGCAAGATGGGCCACGCCACACACCGCCAGAGCGTCAATGGCTGTTCTTCGCCCCCTGTTTCCCAACCATCTCATTTCGAGATTTGGTGACATTGCATGGCCCCCTCGGTCCCCTGACTTGTCCACATGTGACTTCTTTCTATGGGGTACCTCAAGTCACGTGTCTACGAGGACAAGCCCCGTACATTAGATGCATTGAAGGAAGCGATCCGTCAACAAATCATCCAAATCAACAGAGACCTGCTGGGAAGAGTGGAGGCCAATTTTCGTAAACGCCTTCAACAATGCGTCGACGGCCAAGGACATCATATGCCAGATATAATTTTCGGTACATGATTATTATGACATGAAATGCTATGTTCTTACGAATGTTGTTCTACCAATATATTTTCTTTACAAAAATAAATATCATTTTCCTGATTATTCCAAAAACACTTGGTTCCCGTGCCCCACCCTGTATAAAGAAAGCACCATCCATGATTTTAATAATTTCACAGTTAAGTACAGACTTACACGAAACATATTTTACACTATCTCGGATGTGATGAGTATGTTGATGTTTCTCGAGTGCAATGAACACTTCTCTCGTTTTAAGTAGTTAGTTAACTGCTGAAAAATGTCACAAACTATGAATTTGTGAATAAATTAAGAGTAAATTTGCGAGCGTCACTAGATAACCTCTTTAGAATCTCTATTCCTGAATTCATAGAGCTTAGGAATTAGGCATTACGCAATAATGAATAGGCCTACTGTATATGCAAAAAATGCGTATGATCTCTACTACATCACTGACTTTACATTGTTAATTATGAAATGGGTACTTAATTACTATATTAATACTGGCAGTACCTAGTGAAAACTTTTACACAATTCATTTTCACTGTCAAGGTTTACCGTACATATCATTTTCACTGTCAAGGTTTACCGTACATACGGAGGGTAATAAAAAAAGTAATATGAACTCCACAGTACATACCATAAGATCAACATAGACTCGTTTCGCATCCTGTCTAAATATTACCTACTGTAAAAAACTAATACACCGTCTAGTTAACATAACCTTTAAAATATATACGCGACATTTTAATGGAAAATAATAAAATGTTTGGTGTTATTTAACCACTTTCGTAAGAACTAGTCACGTAACAAAGGGAACCTACAACTTTAGCTAGGATCCGAACCACGGGTCACTACATCTGAACGCGGAGGACGGTCCCCCATCCAATTACTGAACAGATTGAACATCGCTTAACCTCGATGAACTAACGGGAAACGCGTTACGACTAGAGGTGGAAAGAGTACCAGAACGAGTACCAATACGATTAAGAATACCTTATTTTTTTGAGTGGTCGAATACGTTTCTTTTTAGTGTTTGAGTACGAGTGTAAGAGTGTGGTTTCAAACTTTAACTGGTGCTTGGCTACTAGCACTAGTTTTGGTACTCTTTCCACATCTAGTTACGACAGACCACAAAACGTTATTTAAATAAAGGTCATATTACATCCCACAAAACTACATTAACCTTACAACGAACTTGTACGCATTTTTTGGTTCCCGGATGGTGTGGTGGTAAGAGACGTGCTCGGGACGTTGCCCCGCAACCCGACGACGAACCATCCTCTGCGCCGCACGTTTTACTTCAGTCTTCGTACGAAAGTTCTATTAACCTAATAACTCTACTAAAAACAGTACCTTTTGTATAGGATTCTGCGTACTAACAGGTTCATAGGTTAGGCCTAATGTACCACTCGAACTTATGAGGTTCTTGCAGTGCCATTTTTTAATGATGTTTCTCAAATACTTTAACCTAACCTACTGCCTATTTTAACTGCTGGTCCTGAATAAAGGACCATGCCGAAGGACACTCAAACCGGAGACTCCCACTACAATACCAAGAAATATATGGTTAATCGAACTGTAATGAAATGCGTAGGAACGTCACATCGTAAGAAAATGGGCTCCGTTTTATGGTAATAGGCCTTGGTCTACGTTGTCAAACAGGAACAGAATAGGCCCGGGGTCTAGTGAACCTGAAACGTGATACAAACGCTGACAGACATTTAAATCACGTGGTTACGCTAAATTGAAGATCTACTTTAAAACTGGCCACAGCACACGTGGACAACCCACGTACGCACAGGGCCACAATCTGGCACACTATACATCTAGTACTGAGCTCCTCAAAAATTACTATTATTATTGACCAAATGCAATCCGCGCCTACTTTATTTCTCGTTGTACGACTAAGTCTACAAAGCGCCTAAAATTGGGGTTCTTTCAGCCCCCATCCTATTCTCCCCTCCCCCTGTCGGGGAGCAATGGAGAGAGGAAGCCTTCATAGAGCGAATAAAGGAGGAGGTCTCGTTGCCATCGAATGGAAAGAAAGATTTTAAATATACAAAAATTTATGGCATTCAAAAAAAAAGGGGGGGGGGGAGTGCAATGGAGGGCCAAAAGGAGAAGGGGAGACGGAGATTAGGAATGGCATTATCCGAGGGGAAGAGTGAGAAAGCGAGTGAGTGAGGAGAGACGGTTAAGGATAAATACGATTTCTAAAGAAATCATAAAAAGTGAAATGAAATTATTTGCGACGATTCGAAAATTCCTTTCAAGCAATTCATAAAGCAAATAATATATATACGAAATGAAAAGGTTTATTGGCAGACTATAGTCCATATGACAAATATTATTAATACAATGACAGCTCATATACTGAGGATAGAAATATATTCAATTGATTAGAAATAATACTGCACTGTCGAAGTTAAGTGGAGCTACAGACAGACGTTTTCGTACCAACAAGTCCATAGCTTAAAGGATAAATGGCAGGACTCATGGATAGCTTGGATGATCGGGTTGGTTGATTTTTTTAATTCTTTGCATTAGACTGTGTTGAGCACGTTTTGTTACCTCTGGGAAGCTCGGGACATTGCGGTAGCAAACATTTGCGAAGCTGAGCATCTCGGGGGTAATTTATGTAAGAGTCTAAAAGACCTGTTGTACGGCAAATTTAGGGTTCTGCCAGAACATTTCTTACAATTCACCCAGAGTTGCTGACCGTATATATTACTGCAGAAAGTACGAAAGAGTCTCTTTAGCTTCACTTGTACAGAAACGAAAGTTCCTTATGGTCATACGGTATTCGCTTTAGCATACAGGCTTCGAGATTGTTTTCTTATATCCGAGTCATTACTCAAGGAGCTGGTAATAGTTTGACCCAAATACTTAAACTCTTGTACTTCCTCAATTACTTCACCATTCATTTTAAACCTTATATCAGCTGGCTGAGTACAGCTTTTAGGATGAAATTGCATAACCTTAGTTTTTGTAACGTTAAAAAGAATATGTTTCTGCGAATACACTTCGCAGACATTTAGTAGCCGATCCAGACCTTTAACAGAGGGACTTATTAACACCATATCATCGGCATAAACTAAGTTATTTAGCCTTGTGTTATCTATACAACACCCTACTGTTGCCTCATTAAGTGAAGCAATTAATCCGTCAATATACACATTAAACAGCATAGGAGAGAGCAAGGAGTCATGCAAGAAGTAAATAGACATCCTTAATTTTATGGTAAAATGTATGCATCCAAATTGTTTTGCCATTATTATGACTAATATTCGTTTCCTACATTTCTATCCTTGAAGAAGGACTTATGCCAATATTCTCAAGTGGTCAAATTGAAAAAGACAGCTGCCTGTTCATGGAAGATGGAGCCCCATGCCACACTGCAAAAAAGACGAAAGAATGGGAGGAGCGAAATGGTATCAAACGACTTCCTTGGCCGAGTCAGTCCCCTGACATGAACCCCATAGAACACGTGTGGGCAATACTAGACAAGACTTTACGTAAAAAGCCCAAAAAAGATCAGAATTGTTGAATCTTTTACGCCAAACATGGTTAGAAATACCTCAAGCTACAATTTCAGAACTCATTAATTCTATGCCTAGGCGAGTTGCTGCTCTTAAAGCAGCTAAAGGAATGTCAACAAAGTATTAATAGCTAAACCTTAATTGTTCAAAAATTAAAATTTATCGGTACTCTAATTTTCAAATAAAATTGTTACAGCAAAATCTGGGCTGTCTATTTACTTCTTACATGTCTCTGTATATGTGTGTGTGTATATGTGTGTGTGTGTATGTGTGTATGTGTGTGTGTGTGTGTTAGTGATGGGACGATTGTCATATTTCATACAATCGCTGTTGCGATTGCGATTGTCAGAATTTGAAAATCGCGCGATTGCGATGTTTTAGCTTTAGCCTCACATAACGCTCATTTATGCTTTAAATATACCTAAACGCGTTACCTACCATAGGGTTAGCTTGATTTTTTAACATTCCAATTTTACATAGAGCAAATAAAGAGGTGTACTTATTGTTATTATTAAACCAATTTTTTATTCTGTTTTCAACTAATTCGCAACCCGTTTTCATTTCTGTTTTTGACTTATTTATTATTTATTTATTATTCCGTATTGTTGTTAGCTAAACGTTCCTTTAAGTACGCATGAAAGAGCAGCTTTCATAGCAACTTTTGTAGAGATTTAAATCTTTTGTCACAATCGCAACAATCGCACTCATTAAATGCGATTGCAATTGCGATTGTTAAAAAATGTGCGATTGTATCGCGATTGCGATTGCGATGCATCGTCCCATCACTAGTGTGTGTATATGTGTGTGTTTTGCCGTTTCATTTATATAAATGATATTGTCAGTAAGATCGCTAAATTCGCTGATGACACCTGGGGCCAATGTTGGAACGCCCGAAGCGATTGAACAACTGCGTGCGGACCTACGTAGGATAGGAGTGGTCCGAAAAATGGCAAATGCCGTTTAACTTTGGTAAATGCAAGGTCATGCACATTGGCTACGACAATCCCAAATCGGACTACTGCATGTTGGGGAGTAATATCGAGGCCACTGATTTGGAAAAGGACATGAGTGTGCTAATTAGCAGCGACCTTAAGTTTACCAAACAGTGCGTAGAGGTGAAAAGAAAGGCCAGAATCTGTTGGGTTATATCAGGAGGCAATTTCGATTTCGGAACAAGGAGATTGTGCTGTCTGTACAATTCCCTGGTTTGGCCGCACTTAGAGTACACTGTGCAGTTCTGGTCGCCCACCCTCAGGAAAGATATTGAGAGGCTGGAGCGAGTCAGGCGAGGGCCACAAAGTTAATCCCTTCCATTAGGCATATGGGCTACAATCGACGCCTACGCGCCTGAATTTGTTTTCGCTGGAAACTCAGAGGCTGCGCGGTCAACTCATCGAGGTTTTCAAGCTCTTACAGGGGTTCGACAATGTCGATTTAGAAGTAGGTTTAGTTTAAATAACTCAACTCGCAACAATGGTTGAAGTTGAATTTGAAATGGTTTAGCACTAGTGTGTGGGAATTACTTTACCTATAAGATCCGTGACACGTGGAACAGGCTACCTTCGGAAGTTGTGAACAGTTCCTCTGTGGATCAGTTCAAGAAAAGGTTAGCCGAATCTTGCACACTATTTGAGGATGCGTGTTACTATCTTCTAGGGTGGCTGTTCGAGAAGCTAGCTGCGACAATGTGTAGGAATTTTTCTCTGGCACCCGTTGCCATTGGTACCTCCTCGGTATGGGCCGCAAGGCCTTTTGAAGTACTTGTCCTTGTGACACTCTCGTGTCAAATCCCATAGTAGTTTGAACACTCGTAAACTTTTGCCCGTACCCATTTCTTACCCAGTAGATCGAACGGGTTATACATTTTATATTTTCGAGATTTTATTCCTTTTCGCTTGTATTAAAGTAGGGTGGGGGTCTATAAGTAATCATTGTATACGGTAAAAAAAAAAAATTAATCCGCGTTACGATTTTAAAAAACTAAGTGAAGCAAGTCGTAGTTTATACTACCTCACACTTTACACACCGTGATTTGTTTTAGGTTAGTTTAGATTAACCTAACCTAAAAAATTTAAATCGTACAAATCAGACTTAATTGGTAAAAAAGGTGGCTTACTATTGGCGCTTCGTGTGTGTGTGTGTGTGTGTGTGTGTGTGTGTGTGTGTGTGTGTGTGTGTGGTTGACCACGAATCCACCGGACCCAGGTTCGACTCCCAACGAAAGTAGATGGTGCACAGCCTATCCTGCTGTTCATCCTTGCAGAAAAAATAGATTGACAGATAAATGGGGACCGTACCCTGGATGGCATAGTGGTTAAGATGCTGGGCTGCTGCTCATCGGGAGATCCAAGTCCGGGCAAGGACTTTGTAATTAGTGACCATCCGTGGTGGTTTGGATTCCACGTTGAGCTGTAGGTTCAAGGTGATGTAACAAGCTTGACCTTTGTCAGAATTAACAACAATTCGGGTGGCGAAATTAAAACAAGTTAACCAAGATCAGATTTCAAACTTTACTGGCAGGAGATAAATCACAAAGTACAATATTCATGAAGGTTCTCAACGATACGATTAATCCCCCCCCCATATATAATATATATATATATATATATATATGGGAATGAACTCAGAATGGTCCCCTGAGTTTTTTATGATACACACAGACAGTGCATGGAACAAGGAACTCTTCTGGGATAATTAAATCCACTATAGTCCGAATAAGTAATGGTAAATGACAAATACCATAATTTTTCTTTGCGAGTGACCCGTTGCCATGTCGGGCTAGCATCATGAAAAAGAAAAACTATGGTATTTGTCATTTACCATTACTTATTCGGACT
Organism: Bathynomus jamesi; assembly: GCA_023014485.1. Taxonomy (NCBI): domain Eukaryota; kingdom Metazoa; phylum Arthropoda; class Malacostraca; order Isopoda; family Cirolanidae; genus Bathynomus; species Bathynomus jamesi. The sequence goes on along the minus strand of JAJOZX010002918.1, from coordinate 429,346 downwards.
ATAGTGGATTTAATTATCCCAGAAGAGTTCCTTGTTCCATGCACTGTCTGTGTGTATCATATATATATATATATATATATATATATATATATATATATTATATATATATATATATACGGGTGAGTCAAAAGTAGCGCCCGATTTCTGACAGTTGATGTTTGTTTGCCATTTGTATTTCAGTGTACAAGAAGGTAGAAATAAATGAATGACATGTTTATCTAACCATTTATTCGGGGGAAAATTATTATGGAACTGTACCAAGCTGTTTTACTTGCAATTTTCATGACTTCCCAGAAAGAATCAAAGCCGAAAAAACAGAAATCGGGCGCTACTTTTGACTCACCCTGTGTGTGTTGTGTGTGTGTGTGTGTGTGTGTGTGTGTGTGTGTGTGTGTGTGTGTGTATGCTTTGCAAATTGCGTGTAATTTACATAGGAAAATGCATCAAATGTGGACCAAGGAAAAGAGAGTTTGATTGCGCTAAAGAGACTATACGACCTTGTCAATTCTTAGTCGGTGCCATAAATAACCAAATTATCGCCTCTGCAGCGGTTTTAAATCTTTATTGAACAGCCGCGATTTCCTTTTGAAGCGAAACTCAAAAGGACGTAACCAACACAGTTTTCAAAAACGGATTACTGAATTAAATCCATTTACCGTTAATCGGCTTCAAGACGTTTCAAAATGCACCATACAAATGTAAAAATAAATATTCCGAAGACAGAAAAATCCGGCGCAATGGCTTTTCAAATTATTAAAAATAATTCGTAAAGTATGCAGCAGTTATCCCTTAAAAACGAAAAGCCCTCGAAAAAATGAAAATGAAAAGGAGACGAGTTGATACCTCGACTCTTCACAGTTATTCTATCGAAATAGGCTTTAATACCGATGTCTTCAAAGGTGATAATAACAGCCCTGTATCGATGGCTTACGCCTTTAGCTCTTTTTAAATTAATATTAGACAATTATTATCTCATTTTCATAGAAAACGAGATTTAAATTCAACAAATACAGGGAGACTCGCGTGAATAACGAGTTCACTTATTCTGAATATTTCAATAAGCCTATTTAAAGTTTTAAACTTTAAAGCCTGCGAGGGAATATGGAACAATTTCAATAATATCAATGCTGAGAATTAAAAGATAATTACATTACTCATGTAGGTCACTGGTTCCTACAAAGTTTAACATGGTGCTCACTGAATAATTTTACATTAGGAACCAATACTCTCTCTCCTATTAAATTCAGAAATGGCCTTCGAAGCCGAAGCCGTTTATTTAGAAAGTCATGAAGCCGAATCTTATAGAAGGGACCGGAAGAAGAGTTCCATAGTTAACCTATTCTAAAATAGTTAAATAAAAAACGAAACCCCTCAAACTATACAAATAAACTGTCGAAGCCGGCCATTTTCAAATTCTCGAAGCCGAAGCCGGCTTCAGCCCCATGTTTGAATTATTATATTAGAAAACTTATGAAAAAGACACTCAACTTTCAGTAATCCTCTATGACGAAGTGTCCTTGAGCCTACACAAAATAATGGTGAAAGCCTATCTCAAGACGAACAGAATATGCGAGAGGGGCCCAATACATTTTAGTTTAAAAGTAGTAGTAGTATTTCAAGCGAGATCAGCAATGAATAAATACGATCGTCATGACTTAAATTACAGTTAGTGTGTTACAAGCTTAACAAAGACCTTAAGATTCACTCTAGGTTAGCCCAAGAAAAAAAAAATGGAAAAACAAATGAAAATAAATACTACAAATTGATACTATGCTTACACTCGTAGACGCGTAAAGCATTTATTCAGACAAAAATAGTAAGTAATATTGAAGTATAGAACAGCCAAAGCTCTCTCCCTCTTCCGACAACCACTGCTGACAGTAAAAGTTATGAAAGATTTATAGGAAAGTAAGAAAAAGTATAATGAAAAGAACAGTTTCAGAATTCATTCACACCGCGCAAACACTTATCTCGTATATTAAATTACGTATTAAATGATAGTGTAAAATAAAGTATAGCATGAAACATTAAAATACTTTAATCTACACCATTTTTTAGAGAGCGCGAGAGGTGTTAGCATCGCTGACTACGAATTCACCGAACCCTGGTTTGATTCCGGCGAGAGCAGGCGGCGGGCAATTTACTCGGCTGTTCATCTTTCCATAGAAATAGGTTAGTTGATAAATGGGTACCCTACATGGCCTAGTGGTTAAGACACTAGGCAGCTGATCGGGATATCTCTAGATCGATTATGAGGAAAGGACTGTAATTTCTGACCAACCGTGTTGGGTCGTGGTTCCAACTCCACTAAGCTGTAGGTCCAAGGCGGAGCACCAAGCTTGACCTTCGTCAAAATGAACAATTCGGCCGGAAGAAAAACCAAGGTAAGGTGTGGAAATTGAACAAGTTAAAACAGAAAATTATCGAAATGATTGATAATTAAATCATTAAATTCCTCCGATTACAATCAGAAATGAGACTGGTTCGGGCCCGCCATACCGTTAGTGAGGCGAGCCCGATTTTTAATTACGCCCCGCAGGCCTATTCAGGATTGAGCAGATTAATTAAGGCGAGCCCGCAGTGGCATACAACGCAATAAATATTGAGAGAGAATGGGACAAGTCATCGCGAGAGTAGCCAATGAGGTGTGTTGATTTACTGACAGATCGCCGGATCGCCGTTAAAATCTTCGATAAAAGGATCAGGAAGATGATAGCCAGACCCTGGGTCCTTCCGAAGACCCCTTATAGAAAATATTTAAATTAGCTACTCCAACTCGCGAACAAATCCCAACTGCTCTTTAGCGTAGCTCCCTTAAGACAACCTTTAAGATTTTACGACCTAAATGTTATTTACAAAATGGGGACACTTAAAATTCTAAAAGTGAAAAGTGCAATTTTACCAATTAAAAAGGGAGCAACATTATGGCCTACATTCTACAGGATCTACAAAATCCTTAATTACAGATATCGTATAGACCTATCGAACTTAGAACTTTGATGCTTTGAGCGAAATTTAAATTTAAAAGGAATTACGCCTAATAAACAGACACTCGTTATAAAACCAATGAAATAACTTACCCTGCAAAAAAAAAAAAATACAGGCCCAAGACCTATTCAGAATAGGATAACCCCTATTATAGGCATAGGCCGCAATACAGTAATTGGGAAGAGGGTAATAGTCTAAAATAGGCCTATATGCCCTACAAAATTATAGCGAAACCGGAAATGAGTTAATTTCTGAGCCTATAATCGGGCGTGCACAGCCGATTACCCATGCCGTTCGAGGCTTGCAGACTCAATAAGCCAACAGTTATTGATCAAGTCTTAACTCGTTTTTTACCGAAAGAGAAAGTCGTAAACAACACTAGTGATAAACGAATCCAAGTCCCAAATAACCAACAAAATAATATAGATTCACGAGTCATCATTACGTAATGTTTATATCCAATATTCTCTATATTTGGAGATTGAATCGTGAATCCGTCTCGCGCGTATGTCCACCATACTATCTACAGAATTACAGAAATGGCGACACGCAACAAGATAGCGACTATGTTAACTCGCACTTATTATTGTCTTCCTCTCTCCAATGACGAAACATGACGCAGTCTACTTTTGAAAACGAGGACTCCACTTAATTTTGCAATTGTAGGGGAAGCTATTGAGAAAGGTGCATTGCTAAGTTTCCTGAATATGGAAGGGAAAATGGGGTATGGAGTCTTTCTAAAAATTAAATACGACCCAATTTAAAAGCCATGCGAGGATATCGTACGAGAGTCCAGGTCTCGTGGCGAGTAAAGTAGTATCCTCCGTCCCCGAAACGTGATTGCATCGAATGTTTGAGGATTTTTCTAGATCCGAAACGAGGGGAAAATGTCCTCTTTATAGAGACGTCGTGACGAAAGAAATTGTGGGAAATTGCTCAAAACCATCTTGAAAAATGTTAAAAAAAGTTCAGACTCGCATTTCGGTCAATCATGAACAGCGATGCAATCTTGCAATGTAACTTAATTCAGACTAAAAGGACGTCGGGCCTATCTCCTTTCAGTACTGAATTACGGTCAGCTATGACGTCATTCACGCTAAAGGGCTGTGCAGCTGCGCTTCGCTGAGCGGTCCTTCCATGGAACGGGGAAAGAGAACGCGTGGAAGGAAGTTAATCTACACCGCGACAAACGTAAATGGCGGGCGAGCCACACCAGTAATTTTAAATGACCTTTATTGCTCTGAATAATGCACCCTATTCACGGAAAATGAAAGAATTAAGCAACTCCCTCCTGCATAATTAAATAGCCCGCTCCCCTTATCAATACTTTAAAAAATCATTCGAACTTCACAGACACTAATATCAAAACATATCTCGTCTCTTCACGAGAAAGGCCGTCAAATTTTAGTTAAAGAAAAGAGGGCTTAGTAAGCCTATTAATAAAGACAGTTCCTCTAATGATGTTTTAACGGCTCTTTTCTAAGTCTCATAGTGACCTTATCTTTCGAATAATCAATTACTACTTACAAAGTGAGCCTACTAAAAAAGAGCAAGTCTACCTTGATTATCGTCTACCACAGTCAACCTCAGTGGTGGTTTCAGGATTTCCCCATGGAGGGGAAGACGCAGGGGTTATCAATCAAATCATCATGTGGCACTTTCATTTTTTTTAATATTAAAAACGTTTTCATTATACATTTCTTTCCCAGGGGGGTCCCAGCACCCCTAGTTCCCCCCTTGAATCCACCACTGGGCAACTCTTTCAACCCTCCCCCTCCTTAACTGGGAGGGTTCTTTGGCTCTTACTGCTTCCACCCATCCAACCCCCACCAGCTATAAACTACCCAAAACTTTTGTATTACGTCATTCATTCACAGCTTTGCTTGACGCCACGCTTGCACGGCTAGACCAATCCCTGGAGTCTCAACTCTACGACTCCTGCTATTTTCCGAACACAATTTTTACCACGACAAACATATCGGATATTTAAGCAAAATTGCAGATACAATAGGCCGATGACGTTAATATTACTGCATAGCCTACCTGCAGTCATTTATGGGCCTGTAACATTTACTTAAACAAAAAAACAAGGTTGGTGCATAACTACCTCCAAAACAATTAAAAAGTAAATGAAACCCGTTCCACTCTGGCTTATCTTCGGCTACGATTGTCCAAAACGGATAAAAATGAATTATTTTAGTACAGCTGGTAAACAAACCAACCAACGCAATTCATTTGACTAAATATATTTCACAAATAATTTTCGCAAAAACGAATATCCAGTTAGCATTTTAATTGCCGATATAAAGTTTAATACCATTTTTTAGTTTCACCCGTTATAAAATACGTTTAAATGGATATCAAATTTTAGTTAGACTTGAAAATTATTTCAGTTGCTTCACTTTAGAAGCGAGTTTCCTTCAATTTTGGAGCGAATACTAACAATAAGGAGTTCAATAGACTGATTCCCTTTAAAGCCAGACCGGCTTCACTCGCTCGAGATGTCCTAAGACCTAAGACCACCAATACATAATAAACCTAATTAAAATCAAACCATAATTCACAAAAACTGCGAATCTGTGATTGACCTTTACAGAATGCTAAAATCTCGTGCATATTATTCATTCCAGATGAAGGAAATAAGCCTACTCCAAATAGGGCCTAACTTAAAGTTTCAGCTGCGGTACCGCATCATATATGGGAGGGCCTAATCGTATGGAAGATACTCAACTGAGTAAGTCCTCTTGATCTTTAAAACAAACACGTCCTTAACAGGTTCCCCAAACTTAAAGACTTTCCCAAATAAACAGCGAAGAGGGCGCGATTTAATGATCGGAACGTGGACACTCCATCTATTCGTGCGTCTGTTTTGGTTCTTCAAAGGATGAAGCCATCCGAATTAAAGAAAAAAAAACCTCCCCCCCCCCTATATAAAAAAGGGGGGGGGGGCGAATACTATACAGATATTTTGCAGAATTTTTTTTTGGAAGAGTAAATATTTTTCGCTTCACAAAGTGATGCGTAGGGGAACGTCAATCAAATGGCTTTTCGCTCATTTAGTTTCCGCGCATGCGCACCGACCCAATTAGATTTCTGCGAGCTGCGAGGACAAACGACCATTTTGAGCAACAACAAAAAAACTAAATGTAAATAAATGCAAATCAGTGTAATTCCTCGAATAACATTCACACGACAGGGCATAAGTTTCCTGAAGGGAACCTAATAACCCTAGTCCTCTTGCGTTGGCTCGAGCGTAGTTTAGGCCTATACTGTATACGACCATATATATCGCGCCTATATTCCACTCGACCTCCTCTTTTTAACGTTATAATAGGTCAACGGTAGAGCAAACGGGTTGAGATTACAGTCTCTTCACCAGTAAGATTGCCGAAACTGATCTTTTAAGAATATCCAATTAAAGAAATTACAAAATGGACTTAAAATTGAAATTCTCTCCATCAGATTCCCTTCCAATTCACACTAGTTGAAAACAAAATGTCCAACAAGCAAATTAATCCAAGTTACTTAAAATAATTAGAGACCGGGCCTAATTCTGTCACGCCCTGCTTTATCTAAAAAGAAAAATTAGATACGCGACATTCCGTGCACAGTGCTTGAACCTACAGTAGTACATTATATGGAACTGGATCAAGTGGGTCGATGGGTGGGAGGGGCGTTGCTAAACTTCTTTCATGTACGGTTGTACCTTATAGTTCATGACTCATTCAGTCACGTTCATGATTGCATGCGCGATTGCATGACTCGCACGATCGTTATGGATTCACGAAAGTTATTCTGTAAATAACTACCTTCCTTATTCCATGTAGAATTCGTGTCGGCGTTCCAGCTCTGCGTGGTTTTCAGTTCGCCTGACGTCATGCCACTTAAATTATGTCTAAACATAGGAAGTGTCTCGTGGCTCGATCAGTTAGGACGCAAGCTCCGCAGTGCTGAGACTCCTCTGACTCGTGGGTTCGAAACCTAGAGCCGGGCGGTTACCTTTTCTGTACCTTATTGTCGCGGCGAGGCGGCAGGCTGGCCACCCGTCTTTAATTGACCGTGGCTAAGGTAGCCCTCGCTCGACCCCTGGGGATATGGAACACTGGATGTTACCTAAATACGGGAGTAACAGTGTCCGACGAGTATCTATCCAAATGGAACTACATAAATGTTCGGGTCTCACCCCATTCTAGGCCATTCCCATTTTATGTAATTTTCATTCCTATTCACGGCCTTTCCTACTTTGGTCCGGGTTAGGTTGTGATTGGTTAGGTTACGATAAGTTAGGTCATGACTGGTTAAAATAAGTAAGGTTCGGAAATATTAGCCGATCATTTCCCATCCTATGCCATCATCATTCCCAGTCCTCAAATGAAAAATCAACATTTGACAAAAGCGCGTCTTGATTCGGGAAATAGCGATGCTTCCGTCGCTGAAACGGCACTAAATGGGAATGGCTAATATTAGCCATTCCCATTTGGTGCCGTTTCAGCGACGGAAGCATCACCGTTTCCCAAATCAAGACGCACTTTTGTCAAATATCGGTTTTTTTTTTCAATTTTGGTGAATTTCACTCGATGACCAAAAATGGGAATAGCATAGAATAGAAAGTAATCAAATGTTGAAACTGCTTCCCATTCAGTTCAGAGCACATTAATGTAATTACTCAATGTAACCCCCATTGCTAAAGATTATTCAAAAACATTGTATTTTACTTTTACTTTACGTACTTTACTCGCGAAAGTACTTAGAAATAAAAGTTTTGTCTTAATTGACAATTCAACTACTGTACATAAATATTCCGTATTTATGAAAGCCAAGTTCTCGAACACATATCCCATCCAACAGAGAAGTCCTACACACACGGTTTATATGGGTTCCTTAAATTAAGAAGGTTGGTTAATGTTTGCGAGATGTCGTTAGTGTCGCTGTTAAGCGAAATACGACCTTGAGTCCATTTCAACTTGTTTAGTCTTTTTTAGTCGAAACCCTTCTTCGCTCACGGACTGAAATGTAACAGAAAGAAAAATATCCTACAAAGGATGGTGTAGGACAACGAAAATAAGGGTCGAAATGATCTACATACAGGCGTATATTGGGCTATAACAAACTTCGTGCCTTCGTGCGTATAGGCAAATAGGTTGGTGATCCATACGACCCAAATAGAGAGATTTAAGAGACCATTCCCCCAATTGATCCTTTTATTTAAATCAGTTAATTACCGTTTTAACGCCCCTTTTAACAACGGAAATAAACGGGATGAAACGAGTAAGCAAAAAGTATGTCACCGATTAACCACAAACGCTTCATCAACACTGACATGAAGTCGCGCCAGAGTGAATTCATTTGGACGGAAGTAAAATTAAAAAAATCACCGCCCTTATTTTAAGTTACAGTATATATATACACACTAGTGTGTGTGTGTGTGTATTATATATATATATACACACACCCACACGTACGTACAATATATACGTATTAACCTAAATTCGATAAGAATCACTGGTGTTAAGGCCTAACCTTTTTTAGGCTGCGACCCAAACTGGTCGCGAGGCTAGCGAGGCGACCCGTGTCTTCAAACAGTTCACTCTTAATAGATAAAGTAATTAATGGTGAAATGATTAAGGATAAAAATAAATGACAATTTAATGACCCAATCAAAATGGTTTGGCGGCCCAAGGGTTAAAAACCAATTCTTCACACCATGTTCCTACAAAATCACTTTAGGCGGAGTTAGCTACACTATAAAAATTAAGTTAACAGCATTTTACTGTTGAATTTACGGTGAATATTTCATATATGCAAGTTCCTCTATAATGAAAAGTTAATAGTAGCTTAGAAAATCTGTAGCTACTCTTATTTTCTAAATTTATTCCTAGCGTCAAATTAACTTTTTACTTAATAAAAAACACCTTAATAATAGCTTATACGGATTCATTAGCCATTTTAACCGTACCAGTAGAAATTACCTTTAGTGTTGAACCAGCAGTGAAGTACGGGTAATTTAATTATCCCATTATTTTTTTAAAATAAGCACTTTAGGTTTAAAAGGAGTAATAAAGCGTTATTTAAAACGACAGTGTCGAGTTTTAGTTAGTGTCACCCTTAAAACAACGGTGCAACAACCGTCATTACAAACATTCTTCTGGGGAATCGCGTCGAGGTCGCTGCAGTGCGCGGGGTTCCCATTCTGTCAATGTAAAATCATACGCGACTCGAATCGTCAGTAGTGAATCGCGAGACGATCCCGCGTGTGGCCGATCTTAGTGCGCAATATTTCAACGCAAACTCCCCCCGTTACCAACAATTTAAGTTTTTAACAATTAATTAGAAACAAAGGCAAACCAATTCCAAAAATTACGTTCCTCCTCTTCGGCCATTTTAAAAGTTTCCATACTTCTTCCCATCCACTTTACCTTAATTAAATGGAACACAAAAAAAAGTTTCGTCTCCGACAGAGGCGACGGATGATTCGAGACAAGGCTACCAATTCCCTTAAGAGGTGACAATTACAAAAGGACAGATTCCAACGTCACAAAAGGGATGGGAGTATTGCAAATACGCATCATCATCAATCGCACGTCGGTTTGAAATTACGATTTAAAAAAAAAAAAAAAAGTGTGGATTTATGGGTAATATGATACAAAATGTATTCCACGATTCGCGCGCCACCTTACTACTATATCTCGGAGCACAAAAAACATCGATGAAAATGAACAACTGCCTCTTAATAAAGTCACTGAACTATCGGGTAAAGACTAATCTGTACTATTATTTGTTCAATATTAAGCCTCTGTCCCGAATTGTTGGGTCATTGAGAGAAAAATTCAACCGGTGAATAGAGTCTAGTAGCAGCCAGTGGAACTAACGGGAAAACGGGGTCACGTAACCGCCCCATCGCCGCAGTGCGTTTTCAACGATACAGTTCCTCGGAAGCAGAACAGTAATAAAATGTAAAATGCGCCTATTTACTATTCCCCGAAAGTTAAAATTCACTCAGATAAAGAGGATTACCAAAATTTATTTTACCCCTATCGACTCCATTAGGACTCGAATTCATTAAATCTTTTGTCTATCCACGCACTTATTATTCTTATCACAGTCTACAAACTCGTGCGTGTGTGCGTGTGCACACACACACACACACACATATATATATATATATATATATATATATATATATATATATATACAGGGTGGGCCGTAAGTTTCCATACATAGGAAAAATAAACATTTTTTTATGGACAACCATTTTTATTTATATAATATGCTCTACATGGTTGCCATTGTTTTGAAAACACATTTCAATACGTGTTCCCCACTGTTGATGAACACGCATTAGCACAGTTGACGTTATGCTTGTAATGGCGTTGGTGATACGTTCCTTTAGATGATTTATGTCTCGTATCTTTTCCTGATACACCATGGCCTTCAAGTGCCCCCAAAGATAGAAATCAAGGGGGGTGAGATCTGGGGATCTGGGAGGCCACTCCACAGGACCACGCCGACCAATCCGGAAACTGCTGATCCAAATACCGACGCACGTGAAGACCATAATGAGGTGGAGCTCCATCTTGCTGGAAGTAAACTGGGAAGTTACCTTCCTCGTTTAGCAGGGATGGGAAAATCTCTTCTTGCAACATGTTAAGATACCTTTCGGCATTAAGATTTCCACTGACAAAAATTGGTCCAATAATTCTGTCACCCCATATCCCGGCCCACACCATCACTTTACCGGCACCTTGCATCTTCGTCGGACTCAGCCAGTTAGGGTTAGCATTACTCCAATAACGTATGTTTTGCCGATTAACCTCTCCATTGAGGTAAAAATTTGCTTCATCAGTAAACAAGATCTTACGTCAAACGCATATTCTTAGGGTATCTGAAACATAAAAACAAACGTTTAATTTTTCCTATGTATGGAAACTTACGGCCCACCCTGTATATATATATATATATATATATATATATATATATTATATATATATATATGCAGTACAAAATTTTATGTAGAAAGGTGAGGCCAAAGGCGAGCACCCGCAAAACCGCCCTCCCCCACAGAAAAAGGAGCCGAAATTAATTATATATAATATAATATATATATATATATATATATATCTCGGCCATACCACCCTTATAGGAAACCTGAAACCAAAGATGAGGGTAGAGAGCTGTGCCCTCCGTGCAACTTAAAACTTGCTAAAGTAAAAATGCATAGCCAAGAGAACCCTAAAAAAAAAACAAATTAATTTATGGAACCTTTTATTGAAGAGGAGAAAGGGTTATACCAAAGGTTTGCCTCGACTCCTTGGGCATTTCGTGGCTTTCCCACAGTCTGTGCGAGCGTGGATGGGCGAGAGGTGCCCTCCGGACGGAATCTCGCGTTCAACAACGACAATGGAGGCCATTATGAGGGTTTCCACTTCCTCGATTCCATTGGCGACCAGGGGCAGGGGGTGAGGGGGATAGGGGATGAAGGAGGTGGGGGGTGCAAATGGCGCGAAGAAGAAGGAGGACGACCAAGAACTCGCCCTCACAATGCATATCTTTAGAATAAAAGCCGAATGTACGGAAAATATTACCGTACGTCACGGATCCACGGAGAAATTACTGTATGTGAAAGTCAAATTACGGACGTGATCCAAATTCATCCGCTCGTTAATGACGGACGAAAAGACATCACGAAGGAAAATTGTGTCACGCTTAATTAAACATCAATAAAGAAATTTCAGTTATTTTTCCATTCGGCTAACATTCGTTCGTCCACCCACAAAATAAAGCAATTTAATCACCACAAAAACAGCGACACTCGCCAATCATACAGGGTGAGTCGAAAGTCCTGTCTCAAAAAATAACTATACAACGCATACTTCTGAGGCAGGACTTTTGACCTAATATATATATATATACAGTATGTCCCATAAAAAAGTACACCCAACTTTAGATTGTACTAACTCCTCCAAAAATTGAGATATTTTGGATCTGTTTGTTTGATTTAATATAGCAAATTATTCTTTGTTAAAGTTCAAATTTATTCATGTTTAAACGAATTAGTGTTTAAGCATCTGCTTTTAACTGAAAGGTACAAAAAAATGGATTGCGCAAAATTGGTCAATGAAAAAATAATGTGTGCTATCGATGTAATGAAAAGACATGCATAATAATAGATACTTTAACATAATTTTAATAAGATACAAAGCAGATTATTATTATTGTCCCACCTATCAATTTAGATGATTTGAGGACTCGCATCACAGCTGAAATCAACTTGTTAAAAGACAATCCAGATCTTATCAAAAGAGTGATGGGGAAGATGAGAGCTCGACTCCAGATTTGTATCGATAGGAATGGCGGTCATGTTGAAATAAAACGAAACTAAGCATAACTTTTGTAATAAGGAATAAAGAAAAATCTGCTTTGTATCTTATTAAAATTATGTTAAAGTATCTATTATTATGTATTTGTCTTTTCATTACATCGATAGCACACACATTATTTTTTCATTGACCAATTTTGCGCAATCCATTTCTTTGTACCTTTCAGTTAAAAGCAGATGCTTAAACATTAATTCGTTTAAACGAATAAATTTGAACGTTAACAAAGAATAATTTGCTATATTAAATCAAACAAACAGATCCAAAATATCTCAATTTTTGGAGGAGTTAGTACAATCTAAAGTTGGGTGTACTTTTTTGTGGGACATAGTGTGTGTGTGTGTGTGTGTGTGTGTATACAGTGGTGTAGTGCTAAATAAAGAAGTGGGGGAACGCATTTTGAAAGTGTTACTCAGATGCGGGGGGGACAATGGCGAGCGCGGCGAGCCTATACAGCTGGGGGTCCGGGGGCACTGTAAGCCCCCCGGGAAATCTTTTGAAATCTGACCAATTTCAGGGATATTTTGAGGTCATATGCACTGGATATTAGGATATATTCCAAGGTTGAAGATGCAGTATTTCCAGTGTCATTAGATATATGACATCCAGTACGATCAATAAAAATAGCTAACTGGAATGATTAACTAAAAAAAAGTTAACTGGTACGCCGTGGTGACTGTTTCATCAGATCTTTATAGGCTAGCATTGCCTCAGCCGACGCTAAAAGAAATGAAACAGTTAATGATTCTTTCTCATATTTCTTCTAGGGGTGGAAATTAAAATTTCATGACGTTAGAGATTTGTAAGTTCGGATTTATTTGAAATAGTGAGGGAACGCCGTTCCGTCTACCAAAAAAAGTGAGGGAACGCCGTTCCGTCTACCAAAAAAAGTGAGGGAACGCCGTTCCGTCTACCAAAAAAAGTGAGGGAACGCCGTTCCGTCTACCAAAAAAGTGAGGGAACGCCGTTCCGTCTACCAAAAAAAGTGAGGGAACGCCGTTCCGTCTACCAAAAAAAGTGAGGGAACGCCGTTCCGTCTACCAAAAAAAGTGAGGGAACGCCGTTCCGTCTACCAAAAAAAGTGAGGGAACGCCGTTCCGTCTACCAAAAAAGTGAGGGAACGCCGTTCCGTCTACCAAAAAAAGTGAGGGAACGCCGTTCCGTCAACCAAAAAAAGTGAGGGAACGCCGTTCCGTCTACCAAAAAAAGTGAGGGAACGCCGTTCCGTCAACCAAAAAAGTGAGGGAACGCCGTTCCGTCTACCAAAAAAAGTGAGGGAACGCCGTTCCGTTCCGTCTACCAAAAAAAGTGAGGGAACGCCGTTCCGTCTACCAAAAAAAGTGAGGGAATGCCGTTCCCACAGCACTACACCACTGTGTATATATATATATATATATATATATATATATATATATATATATATATATATATGCACACCGGACAAAAAATTAGTCACCCCTCTCAGAATGTACCTAATAACGTGTGACGGCGCCTCTGGCCTTGATAACCGCACGAATCCGGCGAGGCAGAGAGACTACGAGGTTGTGCATGTACTGAACATCGATTTGCTGCCACTCGTTCATCAGCCGGTCCCGAAGTTCCGCCAGAGTCCGTGGGTGTCTATTCCTGCGCTTCACTTTCTGTTTCCAGCCTGAACAACACCTTCGACGCATTCAGGATTAAAGGCTTCATTGGACCTGCGATGTACTCGTCGCCTCCCATCATTGGAGAACAAACAAAAACGGGACTCATCGGACCAAATTACACGTTTCCAATCTGCCGCAGTCCAGTTTTTGTGCCTCTGAGCCCATTTATAACGTGCCAATTTGTGACTTGCTGTTAACAGCGGCCTCTTCCGTGGTACCCTGCTCCAGATGTCCATCGCATGCAGTTCTCGTCGCAATGTCCGTTCGGAAATTGGTCGCTGGAGAACCTCATTGGTTTCTTGGAGCAATTGTTCTCTGGTTTGAAAACGATTTGCAGTTACTAGACGAGAAACATGGCGGCGGCCCCTATTGTTGAGAATTGTTTTCCGGACACAGTTACGCCGTCGATTGTCAGTTGATTGCGAACTACACCACTCTTTGTAAACTCGCTGGACAGTACGCGTTGACACACCAACAAATTGGGCTACTTCAGACATTTTGTGTCCGTGGGCTCTGCCAAACACGATGGCTCCTTTTTGCCACTGAGTAACGTCTGCCTCACGACCCATTTTGCAGACTATATCCAACACACACTTTGTTCTTCACCACCTCACGAAACAGATCTGATCCTGTGTGCTACGCCACCGCTACTTGTCACTTACCAATGCTACATCAGCGCCCTCTGTGTGACCTTGAACTTCCTACTATCGGTGCTATTAGGGGTGACTAATTTTTTGTCCGGTGCTTATATATATATATATATATATATATATATATATATACGCACAAATACATGGTACATACCCACATAGATACGCATGATGCAGCTTTAAACTTTGAATTGGATTTTTCTTTTGCTTTACTCGTGCAAATTTTAACACCCGCTGAGCTGTTAATTTGAAGGTTTTGGGTTCGAATCCCAACTTGGGGGAAGAGGATTTCAGCGACGACTCTTTGGTGGATTATTACTTCGGATCGTACATAAAAGTGTAGGACCCCGTCCGTCACAGGACCTTAAACGTTACTAAGAAGGTTAAAAAATAACCGACTATATTATTAATTATTACTATTAATATTATTACTTAGTAATAAATAATATTTAAAATAATGGAATGAATAGAAGCGAGCATCAAATAAAAACGGAAAAAAAAAAAATATCTTGTTAATACGTAAATTACTCAAATATTCTACTCGCTTGTCGTTAAATGAAATTAGGAATGCGGGCTCGAAGAAAAAAATTCGCCGAAAAAATTAAAATCCATTAGTAATTTTAGAGAATTTATTGCACCTTAAACATTTTCGTCAAATTTATTTCCACGGCCGTAAAACTGTAAACTTAACAATTAACCCTGTACATTCTCAGTGTTAAAATATAAAGAAATTAAACGTTAGAAAAGTACAATCCCCATTACAATGAAGGATAATTACGTACTTCATACACGAAATATATTTGAGGTTTACACTTTGCAAAAATATTGTGTCCGTTTCATCCACTATCTTAAAAAATCCGTTTACTTCCCTCGCAAATATTCAATTACATTTTTCTTTAAACTATCTTTCATATTACTATACTCCAATATTTCTACTAAAATATATATACATACATATACCGTATGCGCGTGTGTGTGTGTGTGTGTGTGTGTGTGTGTGTGTGTGTGTATAGTCACGCTAGTGAATATGCGTGTATACTTCACCATATTCACTTGCGTGACTATAAACACCCTGTATACATCGCTTACGTATAATTTGATATACACAATGAAAATTGACGATATATATTATGCATATTTTTTACTCTGAAATCATAGAATTATTTTTTACTAAAAGCTAATTTTAATATTTGAAATTTAGGTATAAAAAAAATAAAAAATTGCTATGTCAAAGAAGTCTGGAAGAGAAAATCAGTTTGGGATACTGCTCTGGTAACTAAAATTGAGTTCAAATAATCTGATTAATTAACTGATGAGGGAGGAAATTCATTCCCGAAACGTCTGCTAAGCTTCAAACTGCTTAAAACGTTAGTTTCTCTCTGCATAAATTGGATTGTGATAATGATAAAGTGTTCCTGTGAGCGAAACATTCGTTTAATGACATTTTCCCCGCCGGAATGGATAAGTGATCCAGGCGTGTCCCGTTCCACTTATTAATAATTGGATTGTTTCAAAACTCGCTCGTCATTCCCAACAGATAGGTTATACACACAATAGGACCTATAGATGCGGCACACTTCCTACAAGACGTCTGACTCACTCGGCAAAATTGCAATTAGCAAAACGTACAATGTAGGGACTAACCTGACCTACAAACAAGACAGTTGAATCCTTCGGAATTAATCAGTGTTTAAATACTATTTAAATAAAGAATGCTTTAAAATAGACTCGACTTCTCTATTTAACGGTAAATTAACAAACAAAAGTCCTTTCTTCGAATATAATAAAAATTATTAAAATTATACACGAAATGTATAGAAGAATGAAATTAAGCATGATAAAATCCATCAGAATAAAAATTTTAATCAGCATGATTATACATGTTGAAGTCAAAAGCCAAAATCAGACATTACGCATACCGACTAGTCAAGTCAAAATGACTGACTTCGGCTTTTATAATATAGATCCTATACGTGTACCATCACCTAAACCTAACCTAAGTCAAAATCCGAAATTACCGATTTGATTAGATTAGGTCACTATATTACACGTATACACGTTATGTTATAAAAGCCGAAATCAGTCATTTCGGCTTTTGACCAGTCAATAACGCGTATTGCCTCATCTGAGCTTTTGACTAACAAAAGAAAAATATTGAAACTTCTAGGTAAACATTAGGTAAAGGTTAGGTAAAGGTTAGGTAAAGGTTAGGTAAAGGTTAAAATCTTGCAAATTTTCTATAAATTAAAAGGAAAATGCAAGATTAACTTTTAAAATGAATAAAAAAATTACACATCTGTATGACAACATATGAGGTTTAGTCAATAAAATCGTGGAATCACCATTTCAGTTTTGAATGAAAATTCCGCGAATTTATCGACTACACTTCGTATACCCTGCGTAAGCCTATTCAATACCAAATAATGTACATACATAAACATACAAATATGCCTTCAAATTATAAGGTACACCACTGTACCAGATACACGACAGGCAAAGATTATGTAACTGACAGTACTGAAGATTGCGTGTTGCGTTCTTAAAATTTGAGAATGTATGCGCGTGATGCGGGGCTGAGATTACCGAGACAGCTAGCTGTTCAAGCGACATTTGAAACTAAAATAGGATGATACTTATTTGATTAACGTATAAAGGAGGTTATTCCAAAGTGAGGAAGTGACGAACAATACCATTCATGTTTGTTTGCTGGTCGTCGTCATTTCCGAGATGGCAAAAAAGTGTAGATATCAAATTGCAGTTTTAAGCCTTTATTTAACCAGTTTAAAGAGCGAGCGAGCTAGTGACATTTTAAAAATTATTAATTAAACTGAATTAAAATTAAAATCTTTGAACGAATCAAAGAATTTAACGTTTAAATTAAAGCATATAATAAAATATAGACCAAAAATATGAATAATAAATTGACCTGTCAATTACTTAATATTTCCGCCATTTCTAAATCAATTTTACGTACTCTACTTCTCAAATCCGAACCCATGCAGCGCGCAATACTTCGCCAACATGCATTGATTGACCACGGCCACCACCCCAAAAACCCACCGGTTCTATAATGGACCCATGCAGAAACTGTCAGAAATGGCAGTATCGGAAAATCTGGAAATCTATTTTCAAAACCATTTCCAGTGCCGACCACGACTTCGGATCCATTTTTCACCGTCAAACGAAATACTTTTTAGTCGCCAGCGAGAGTTTTTTGGCGACTCCGACAACGAGGCATGCACAGACCATCCCGACGGCCCGTATGTAGGTCAGAAGGCCCTATAAGGCCTCCAGCTGGAACTTAAAATCATAGGATGGTGTTATATATGTATGTATATGCATTATATATATATATATACACCTTAGACTTTAGCGTTCACCGAAACCACTGAAAAGAGTTTGAATAATGAAAGCGAATAAGAGAGAATCCGAAATAAGCAAGAGTTAAGAATGAACAAGTAATCAATAAGCGCCATGTGACGTCATGAGCGTGACGTCACCAGCCAAATCTGGACGAGACTTCCTTTCTTTGCTGTTCAAGAAACTAATTAATGTGTTCAGGGATGTCCCATTACATTCATTGTATAGCGTTTTTCAACGTTCCGTCTATTACTTGGAGAGGCGATAGAAGTATAAACGGGATCTTAGAGGGAATAGGGGCCTACCTCTTCCTTTCTTTTAAAAGACCCACAATTAAAAAACTTTAAAGCCGGTTCTCGAAATCTGGTTTTCCACTTTGAATACACTTGTGGTCTCTCTATTTTATAAAACGTCGATACACAATCTAATTAAAAACTTATATCTTCCTTTGAAGTCTTTGCAACCTTAAACCAGGGCTTTCACCTAGACGAACACAATTCAGACGTTGTTACGTTAAGCTATCTGTAAAGAATACTTGAACCTAAGCTGATGAAACAACTTCGAACAAGCTCATCATCAATTTCCTCCCCAGATTATGGTATGGAGCCCCTAAAGACACTCACAAATTAGGTAAACTATTGGTTCTCATTTAAAACTTGTGTTGGCTTAAGCCTACACCTAAAAGGTCAAATGTCAAACAAAATTAATAATTATATACGCGCACAACATAGACTCTCCTTTTCATGCAACATCCAAGTGTAAAAGCATCAGTTTTACCATTCTCTAATGAACTTCACAACTTCACGGGTTTGCGCGAAAATAAAAACCAAATAAGTACTAAATGTCTACGATAAAACAACGTACAAACAATATAAGAGAGAGAACATGCAAAAGCGATGGAAGAGTGTATCTCTGAATCGATAAAGAACGTATCTTTACGATAATTGAACTCTTAAAACCCCAACAGTCGTGGACCCTTAGTCTTATCTCCATACAATGAAGGGATGTCCTCGAGATTGGTATGGGTAATGCAGTTTGTTCAGTCTCAGAAAGGGAACTTAATAGCGGAGAGAGAGTGCAAACACTGTCCAAAGGGAGGATCCCTCTTTGCAAACGTGAAAAACAAACAACTTCCGTCCTCGGTGAACGATTCCTTTAGAGGTGAAATTAATTACGTGAAACTACACTGTTCCTAAGCCAGACACGACCCACAACCTAATCATCAACCAGAGACTTATTCTTCACCGCGTGAAGCGGGGGTTCCTCTTTCGCCAAGCGACATATAGCTTGTTCGGTGGATATAAACTTCAATGGCGGTGCCGTATGAAGTTCACAAACCAACGAGATAAATGACTACGCTAATTGGCTCCAACATTGGCTTCCCATTTGAGCAACAGAGAACTTTAAATCAAATCGGCTAAAAAAAAAAAAAAAAAATGGTGCACCTAAAACGCTACAAACAAAACTTCCCATACAGATATAACCGTTTAATTTTTGTTTAAAAAATCTATAATGGGTGGTGGCCTTATAAGGCAGCCCCAATTTCTTCCTCCCGCGAGTCTTTTCGTAACTTATTGCATTATTACGAGTATAAATCACCGTCGAGAGGATACCGTACAGATGGGTGTCGTATTGAATACGGGGTTCGATAGCGAATAAAAGGCTATGTTCTACGGATGTGAACTTAAAATTGAACTGTGGTTGATCTCCTTTGAAAAGGGAGTTTTAACTGTCATGGAACGATCGTAAACACAGACTCTTCGGACGAAGGGAATGGTCTGCGCTCCGATTCCACGAGTCGAACCTTCCCGAGGGAGTCGTTGATATTGTGAACGGTGTTGAAATAAGAACGTAGAAGTGGGGCTCCCCGAGAGCACCCTGAATGAAACGGGAGATTCTCCTTGTTAATCGTAGTAACGGAACGAATCATTTGTTCATAACGTGTTCTCTATCTTATTCGTACAAAGCTTCTGACGATTATAAAAAAGGTTCCATACCGACTGTTACGCTTGGCGATGTATTTCAGACATCTTTTTAAATACGTTTTTCGGACAAACCAAAATTTAAAATGTCGCTTGATCCGCGACACAATTTTACCTAGAGGAGGAACTGGACGGGATAAGAAACTGTACTATAGTCTGTAGCTTTGAATATGCTGAAGGGGAGACATATATTTCAATTTTTTTCCGATCCACATAAATGAAACTCTTACAATTTTCATTTTTATACTATTGAATAGACACGCTAACTAAAATATCCTTTTCAAACATTTATTTTGAGAATAAAATTTCAACTTGCAGTCAAGTTCTTAATACAGGGCCTACGGTGTGTGTTTTCCGATTAATCTAATCTGCCATTTATAGGACACACCGCGCACGGAATGCTAAAATAAGGCCCGCAATATTTATTTCCCAATTCTGGGGCGAAAACGAGTAAGCGCATTTAATTGTCAGAATGGATCAGGATTAATCCTTAATCCTAATAGGCTTTAGCATTAATCGGAGGGGATTCTATGGATAGGTCCCCCCCATACATTTTAACGGGAAGAAGATAGCCAGGAGGGTAAAAATTGTCTATTGTAAATGGAAGGAAACATGTGGTGACCTCATTACAGGGTGAAAGAGGGTGCCAATTCTTCAGCCAATGAATGACCATCTGAAGTCTAAATGGTCTATATGTACAGTATATATATATACACCGGACGCTCCAAAAATACAGAGCTGGGCACTTGCGTTTTTTTGCGCGTTTTTTTGCGGTACTGCGGTACTACTACCGCACTACCAAACCGGTACCGCATAATGCAGTACCGCAAAGGATCGCTGAAAGTACAGCAGTACCGCTACCGCATTCAAATTTCCCGCGGTACTTTCCGCGGTACCGACCAACACGGTAGTACCGCAGTACCGCAAAAAAAAACGCAAGTGCCCAGCTCTGCCAAAAAAGCATTCTGCTCTACCCGAAATACTTCACTTTAGACAAGTTCTTCCTCGGGAAGATGAAATAAGAGTAAACTTGATCTTTATAAAGATCACGGACGACCGCATCAAAGATGACTTTGATTTACGGCATCTTAACCGTTACGGTGTTTCGTGGCCTACCGCAATTTACGAGGTCGATAAGAGAATACTCCGCAATGGGTAGACCTATGTTGTTGTATCCTGGCTGTAGACAGTACCTATACGTACGTCTCACTAATTCACACCTCGCAAACCACATACACGAATTTGCTCGTTGAGGTTTTGCGCGACAAACAAATGCACTTCAACATTCAGGAACTCTTCCCTTTGAATAAAGCCTCGCAATGATAATACCACACGACAGTCATTCACTCGTACGACAATCAAACGAATCAGTGAGGCAAAACATCGGAGAACCAACTAAAACAGCTACACCAATAAATCTTCAAAAAAGGCTTAAATAAACTACAACAAAAAAGTTCTTTTGGTTTAGCCTTTATTTAATTACTTTCCACCATCCAACTTAGAAAAACCACACTAAGCATGAGATAGATAGATATCTCACGCATCCTAAAATACTAGTGGGGGAAGTTCCAAAATGACTATTTTCATTTCATTTTACTTAACTGCAATGCTAAAATTAAATTCGAACACTAAAAGCTTTGGAAATGGTAGCAAGGTACTGTAATGGGCTTAAACAGATCTGTATTCATTAATTAATTGAATTATAAGTAAATTGGAGATTATGAACTAACATAACTTAAAACAAAAGGACATTTTTTGAATATTGTCTTGCAGACTCGCTGTTCCAAGTGACAAATTTTAACAAAACCTTTTAATTTTATTTCTAATCGCATCTTCAGAGAATCAACTAAAAATGCCTCCTTCACTACAATTGGTCTAAAATATAATTTTAAAAATTTTAAATTAAAAAATATTTATTTAGCAAATTAGGCTTAAAAGTAAATATACTTACGAATGGCTAACACGCACCTCTTCACATTTTCAATATTTTTCCATCAAAACCGGTACCCACTTATTTCTGCTTTGCTCTTATCGCCCCCGCCCCCCTACACCCAACCCCTAAAATTCCATTTTAAACCAAATTTAAACTAATCCACCGTGTTCTTCTCATCCGCAAAACATGGGTGCCATTAGGATTAAGAAAACGTGCGCGAAGGATCATCCGAGAGAAGTCCTTATTCTCCTCCGAGAGTGATGTAGATGTGGGCGTTTCTCCTTTAAGGATTGAACTCGTCATTCAAGAGCGTTGTAAGAGCGCGCGTAAAGGTTCATTTGTCACTTTTAACGACGTCATTTCCCAAAGACGTGAATGAATACTGAAACTAGGAATGAAACGGGCGAAGAAATAACGCTGAAGGAAGAACACGAACGGCAAAAGAACTCAAATCCTCGGTTCTCGTGATCCGGATCATATACTAACAAATTCATGGCTAGATTTATACAAATTCATGGCTAGATTTATACAAATTCATGGCTAGATTTATGGAGGTAAAATAAATTCAGGTGGCATTACGCTTACAATGGCACCACTGCTCTATAGGCACATCAAATAATCAAAAAAGCGAGACTGTTCTAAATAGTTAGATGTACAAAAGGTCAGGAGAGCCAAAGTTATTCGCAAACGAGGATCGCACCCAAAGAATCGAACGTAATCTTTCATCTTCGGAGTGGACGACTTTCTTCAGTCACTCTTAAATGGACCAAAACCACAAAATTAACGCGTTAACTCAAGCTTAAATTTAATGCCAAAATAGAGTAAACAAAACCAAAATTAATGGCTGTTTTCACTGCCCAAGTGTCCGTTAAAATAGTAGTTAAATTTTTCTAAATTAAAATGGTGTTCACACTATGGTCGCTAAAAGCTGAGGAGAGTCCTAAGAACCTAGTTCTCTTCTCGCTCATATATATATGTAAAGAAACGACGCTTGTATAGGAGATATTCCGCGCAAGATGAGAGAGAGAGAACGAAACAAATGAAAAAATGAGGTAACCACCCGGGAATCGAACCCGGGATCTTCCGATTGCCAGTCAGATATGATAACCACTACACCATGGGCCTCACTCATTCAAATGCCGTAATTCCTCTACATACGCGCAGAAACCATACAAGCGTCGTTTCTTTACGTTAATTATACTGCGTGTTTGCAGTTAAATGTATATAATGTTACGGCATGCGGGAGGTGCCCCCTTGGGGCATTGGTTTCTGCGCGTATGTAAGGAATTACAGCATTTGAATGAGTGAGGCCCATGGTGTAGTGGTTATCATATCTGACCGCAATCGGAAGATCCCGGGTTCGATTCCCGGGTGGTTAGCTCATTTTTCATTTGTTTTGTTCTCTCTCATCTTGCGCGGAATATCTCCTATACAAGCGTCTTCTTTACGTTAATTATACTGCGTGTTTGCAGTTAAATGTGTGTGTGGTGTGTGTGTGTGTATATATATATATATATATATATATATATATATGTGTATATATATATATATATATATATATATAGTGGTATAGTGCTGTGGGAACGCGTGGGAACGGCGTTCCCTTACTTTTTTTGGTAGACGGAACGGCGTTCCCTCACTATTTCAAATAAATCCGAACTTACAAATCTCTAACGTCATGAAATTTTAATTCCCACCCCTAGAAGAAATATGAGAAAGAATCATTAACTGCTTCATTTCTTTTAGCTTCGACAGAGGCAATGCTAGCCTATAAAGATCTGGTGAAAGTCACCACGGCGTACCAGTTAACTTTTTTTTTTAGTTAATCATTCCAGTTAGCTATTTTTATTGATCGTACTGGATGTCATATATCTAATGACACTGGAAATACTGCATCTTCAACCTTGAAATATATCCTAATATCCAGTGCATATGACCTCAAAATATGCCTGAAATTGGTCAGATTTCAAAAGATTTCCCGGGGAGCTTACAGTGCCCCCGGACCCCCAGCTGTATGGGCTCGCCGCGCTCGCCATTGTCCCTCCCCCCGCATCTGAGTAACTTTCAAAATGCGTTCCCTCACTTCTTTATTTAGCACTACACCGCTGTGTGTGTGTGTGTATATATATATATATATATATATATATATATATTTTATTTTTTTCTGATTTACCGCCGATTCGTACCTAAAAAGAGCGGTACATATCTCGGCGAGGCGGTGAGTGGGTGGGTGATGTTACTGTGTTGGGGGTGGTAGACTAGGGGAGTGAGTAAGGGTCAGTCGCTGGATAGTGGGTAGGAGGGGTACGGTTTTAAATGCGATGGAGCAGCTGGGAGTGAGTAAGGAAGAAGAGAATCGCTTCCGTTGAAAAGTGGGGGCCGTCGGCGAGTATGGATCGTAGCCGGTCGGGTATGGGATCTTCGGTCGAGAGGGGGAAACGCCTGCGACGAAGAGCAGACAACTTTGTGCATTCCACCACGTGGTGTATGACAGTGATAGGGGTATGGCAGGTAGGGCAAAGTGGGGCTGGCGATTTCGCCATAAGGTGTCCGTGGGTGATGCGGGTGTGGCCAAGGCGGAGACGGGCTAGGATTACTTCCTTATGGCGGGACCGGTGGAATGAGGAGGCCCAGTATCCTATTCGTGGCTTGATCGTGTGGAGTTTATTTTGTGTGGCCTGGTCCATTCCCGCTGCTATATGGAGCGGAAATGGGAGCGGAAAGTCGGGAAGAAGTCGGAGAAAGGGAGGGGTCGGGAGGAGGCCGGCAGTGAGCA
The DNA here is from genome assembly GCA_023014485.1 of Bathynomus jamesi. Classification (NCBI taxonomy): domain Eukaryota; kingdom Metazoa; phylum Arthropoda; class Malacostraca; order Isopoda; family Cirolanidae; genus Bathynomus; species Bathynomus jamesi. The sequence goes on along the minus strand of JAJOZX010002918.1, from coordinate 404,637 downwards.
GGCCGTCTTTGCTGTGCGATCCGCGGCCTCGTTACCCTGGATACCGACATGAGCCGGGACCCAGCAGAAGGCGATTGTCTTGTGTTGGAAGGTCGTTAGAGAGTGGAAGGTTTGCTGGATGATACAGACGAGCGGGTGGTGGGAGTTAAATCTTTCCAGGGAGAGGAGTGCACTTTGGGAATCCGAATGAATGACGAAGGAGCTGGCAGAGTGGGTGCGCACAATATCGAGGGCCTCCGTAATGGCGAAAAGTTCCGCCGAAAAAAACGGAGGCCTCGCGGGGCAGGCCGACGCCCCGGGAAAGCGGCTGGGACAGCATCACCGCTGAGGAGGCCACACCGGCTTCCGAGCGGGAACCATCCGTGTAAATGGCGACTGCGTCCGGGTGTTGGGTTGCGTGTTCGCGGAAGTGACCTGTATATCATGGCGCTCGTGGTAGTCTTCGGTAGGGTACACAGATCTTTGCAAAACTTGATAGGGGTGAGGATCCAAGGGGGGTAGATGCTGAATGAAATGGGGATAACTGAGGGGGTGGGCATGTTGAAAAGATCAAGGAAAGAGCGGACCGCTTCAGTGAAGTGCCAGCTGCGTCCCTGAGGTGGTAGTTCTGAAGCCACCGTGCCCAGAAGCGAAGAAGGTAGCCTCTGTGCACGGAGGTATGTCCTCATGAGGAGAAGACCCCGTCGGAGGGCGAGAGGGAGATGATCGCACTCCACATGGAGGCTGGAGGCTGGGGAGGAGCGGAAGGCACCGGTGGCGAGGCGGAGGCTTCTATTAAGTACCGGGTCCAGGATACGGAGGCGGACGGTGGAGGCTGAACCGTAAACTGCACTACCATAGTCCAGCTTCGACTGCACTATGGAAGTGTAAAGGCGAAGGAGAGCGTCGATCTGCACCCCATGTGGTGTGAGAGAGGTGATCCAGGAGAGCGAGGGGGCGTCGAAGGGATTGCTTTAGGTACTTGAGATGGGGAACCCAAATGAACCGTCGGTCTAGGGTCATGCCCAGAAAACGCGTGGAGGGTACCACCTCAAGAGGCCTGCCGTATAATGTGACAGAGGGTAGAGGAAGGGCTGTGGGTCTTCTTCTACTGAAGACCATACACTTGGACTTAGGGATGGAGAGGCGGAAACCCACCGACGTCGCCCACCTTTCCACCCGGTAGATGGCGAGCTGCATCTGTCGTTGAACAACAGACGGTTCTCGCCCTGCGAAGTAGATTGCAAGGTCATCCGCGTAAATGGAAGAGCGGATGGTGGGTGGAAGGCATTGAGAGACCGTGTTCATCACGACGGAGAAGCAGAGAACCCTGAGGATGCTTCCCTGTGGGACCCCGTCCTCCTGCACAAAGGTGTCAGAGAGGACTGAGCCCACCCGGACTTTAAAAGTCCGGGATATATATATATATATATATATATATATATATATATACTTATATATATATATATATATATCAGTGGCGTGCGGTCCATGGAAGCAATGCTTCCCTATTCAAAGAAAGAAAATGCTGTATTATACTTTAAAGTTTAAACAGTTCAATATGTGTTAATAATTTGTACAAAATCATTTTATTATACTATTTATAGCATTTGATTGGTAATCAGGTGGATACATAGCATATACATTGGTTGCCGTTCGTGCAAGAACCTTTAAGAAAGCCGACGCAAAAAATCTCGAGTTGGACAATTGACGAAATGCATCCTTTTTCCCAATGACTTTCGCTTTTTTTTTACTGTTACAAATTGTTTCTTTCCATTCTAAAAACTCTTTTAACGTTTAATAATGTAGTATTTATTGAATACAACACGTTTCATATATAGTTTTTCTACTAAAAAATTCCATGGCCATGTTAAGCGAAAAATATATATTTATCGTTATTTTATCCTTCCCTATGTCAAAAAGGAAGCAATTTAGATTTCGCTGTCCAGATCTTATAGTTAATTTTCTTGAAATATCTGGCAACTTATACGTGCTGTCTGCCCTGCCTCAGGAGCGTTCATTCTCTCATTTAAAGCGAATACATAACTACGCTAGAAATGCGCAAGGGGAAGAAAGGCTTGCAAGTTTAGCTTTAATCTCAATTGAGAAAAAGCTTCTTTAGGATATGAAAACCGATGCCTTCTACGAAGAAATAATAGATATATTTAATAAAAAAGAAAGAATAATAGAATTAACCTATAAGTAAAGTAAGTAGATGATTATGTGTTTTGTTTTTATTATATACGAGTATTTTAAAGTTTTTTATTTTATATAATCTGTTGTTGTTTTTGCTTGAATTGCTTCCCCTTGACGAAAAATCACCGCACGCCACTGATATATGACGCGTTCGGTGAAGGGGCGAACGCAACATTTTCGAATTATGCCACAAAATGCAGTTAAAGTTTGTAAACTTTAAACCTTTGTATTTTTCCGGTTTATTGAAATGTATGAATTTGAACACATATTTGAGCAAAATATTGTTGTGTAATATGTCGATATAATAAAACGCCAAGAAATTTTACAATATTATTTATTGATAGCTTCTGATGTTAACTGGTGTAATCCATTATTTGGTCCTCTTCGTCGAATGTTGTATTACCTGCTTCAACTGTTTCGGTTTCTTCCAGTTTCTTTAACAATCTTGTAAATAGTTCACTGCAGTTGCAGGCATTAGGTCTGATAATTCTTTGAGATCTTTTATTTTTTCCTTAGTTATTGGCAGCAATTGGGAATACTTTGGTTGCAGTGTCTGCTGGGCTAGATTGAATAAACTGACACTGTAGGATTTTTTCCCTTTCTGCAGTCTGACGGGATGGCTATTATCTGGGGTTGTGCGGTATGCAGTAGATATTACGTAGCCTTCTTTGTGTTGAAAGTCAAATATTAACTTTCTTGCATCTGTAAATTTAGTAGTTGTTGATTTCCTAATGACAATGCACGTTTTTAGGACGTCAAAATCGAGAAATCAGCCTGTTTCATTTCTACAACTAGGAAGCGCTGCGAAACGGCTGTAGTTATGGCCGTAACAATCTTTTTTGGTGTAAATAATATTGCTGTAATTATTTTTTATATTTTGTTCAATTTGGCCAAATTGAGCATCACAGGGTATTGTCGAGTGACCAGAAAGTAGATAGATGTGTTCAATGTGAAGCAATGATGCGGAGTGAATTTCTCTGAGATACATTAAAACCTAAATATTACCGTGAAAGAGTGCAGACTAACATCTAATTTTTTGCATAGGTAAAGCAAAGGTTTTAAAGGATAATTATACGACAAAAAACTCATTTTTCGAATTTTGTGGCGTTCGCCCCCTTCTCCACCGAACGCGTCATATACAGTATATATATATATATATATATATATATATATATATATATATATATATATATATATATATATATATATATATACACACAGGGTGTGTATATATATATATATATATATACACACACACACAGGGTGTCCGAGAATTATCTGTACAATTTTAGGCTGTTATTAAAAGTCAACCATGAAGTGTAGAAATTCCAGTGTTGTCCCATTTTACAGAGAATCTCTAAGTTTTTTCTGATACCAAGTTTTTAAGAAATTCCAGTGTGTCCGAACATTATCTGTACAATTTCATCTTTTAATAAAATTCTTGATAACACGTAAAATTCTTAAACAAGATTTAGAATCTGTATTTTCAAAAGTTTCTTTTATTAAAGTAACGTTGTTACAAACATTCGATATGTGCACCATTAGTGATTCGCAAAACATCCAATCGATACTCCAAATGTTGCCATGTACGCTGCAGCATATCCACATCAATTCGCTCAATAGCAGCTGTGATTCTTGCTTTTAAATCATCAATGTCTGTCACCCGCGTACATTTCTAAAAAACTTGTCAAAACGTGGTATCAGAAAAAACTTAGAGATTCTCTGTAAAATGGGACAACACTGGAATTTCTACACTTCATGGTTGACTTTTAATAACAACCAAACATTGTACAGATAATTCTCGGACACCCGGTATATGTGTGTTATGTGTGTATATATATATATTATATATATATATATATATATATATATATATATAAAAGAGAAAAACCCAGGTATCTAGAAGAACTTAGTCAAAAGAAAAAGGTCACTAGATCCATTCCACAAGAGCATCTAGCTAATGCTCTATCTTGTGGAAGTGTTCTGAACTTGAGCAGCTTCGAAATATAAACAACCATATATACACGTTATATAAATATTGATTAACAAGAAAAATACCCAATTATTTTCACATTATTTCTTAAACACCCTGTATCTTCAACAGTAAGAGTTAATACGATCCTAAGATACTGTGTCAAAAGGATTTTTAAATTATTACACCAATTTAACGTTTATATTCTAAGTAAAATTAGTTTTGAGCAACATTTAAAAAAAAGTATACACGTTTTAAAATTACTCCCCCCCCCCAAAGTTGCATCAATAATATATATACTTTTTTTTAAGGAAGGGTTGGGTGTTTAACCTCCTTCGCAACATCTAAGGTCATATGACGGAGGGGACCTACAGCTTTACATGGAATCCGAACCACGGGTCGCTACATAGTGTGGGCGTGGAGGACGGTCTCCCATTCAACTACTACCCAGACCCAATGTCGCTTAACTTCGCTGATTTCCGGGAAGCGGTGTTACGACATTGGCCACGACGTAGCATATACATATATACATACATACTATATATATTACAATTAAAAGCACATTAGCCTACACCTACAAAGACCCCTTCTTTAACTATAAAAATTTAAGACGAAGAGTGGATCACGTTAATGCAGATGAAGGTATTATATATCATATTTAAAACTACTCCTATAGGCCTACTGTGAGCCCTAAGCTTATACGGACTGAACCCTTAGTATAAAATATAAGTACCATAAACGCAAAAATATCAAGACTCAACCCTTATAGGTCTAAGTTCAATGAAATCTAAATAAAGTACCAAAAAGTAGGTCTACATCTAGACGTCGGACCACCGTGTACGCTAACCGCATCTTAGGGACATGGCCTATACTAATACCTATGACCTACAGTTGCTTCTCCCAGACTTACACTCCTTTTCACAGCCACGAACTTATTCCACTACTCTGTACACACCCGTTCACGAATGGCCGTCAAAATCGTTGCATAACGGGTGAATGCTAAGACAGATATCTTATGAGGACGAGATAAGAACTTTTATGTATATCAGAATAGGAACTGTGTTCAGCGCGGTGAATTCAATCAAGTTACAAATAATAAACATCTGTGAGTTACACCAAAAGCAAAACTTGGAAGAAAATGGACCGTCACGAAAGCTAAATATATTCGCAAAATGAACGAGATTTAACTTCTAATACTAGTTATGGTGCTAGTAACCAAGTGCCGGATTAAAGGTGCCGTGCGCGCCCATGGGACGAGGACAGACGGCAGACCCACGCGGAGAAGGACGTTAATTCTACGGAATTATAAACTCGTGTTTCACTCTCTCGCAGTTACGTACGACTGAGGAATCAACTCTTCGGATGAAGGTAGGTTAGATTGTTGTCTACAAGGTGGTTTGGTTTAAAACAGGTTTCTTTTTTAAAAATTAAATAAACTTTTAGCCAAAATTTATGAAAAGTACCATATTTAAATATACAAAATATCACATCTCGCTTTGTTCATAGTTAAATGTCAAAAGTACCTACCTTCCAACTGCCAAATACGAAGCAGCTGGAGAAAGACGCTAATACTACTTGTACAGAGTATTCGAAAGTCCAATCACCACTTACAAAATGTACATATTGTAATACCAATTTTATTTTTGTGATTAATTATTTAATTGTGGTAGGTGTAATTTAAGAAAAGTCACTAGCAACAATTACTTTAATCACAATAAATACAGTTACTAATCAAGAATGTATGTGTGTGTGTGTGTGTGCACCATTTTTGTAACAAAGGATTATGTGCCTCCATGTGCGGTGTGAGAATCGACGCAGCATTGCTGGAGTGATCGCACCAAATGTGATCTCTCATTTTCGACATGGTACTGCAAGTTCTCGCGATCGTTTCCGAAGTGATTTTTTCGGTGAACGAGCCACAGATGCAATCACACCTTCACACTTTTCCGCTCGCGTTGTTGGTCTTCCCAACCGTGGTCTGTTCTTGATGGAGCCAGTTTCAAACCGCTTTTTCTACCAGCGTAATACGTCTCGTTTGTTGGTGCAGCCTTATTGAATCTTGTGTTGAAATCATTCTGGATATCATTCATCGTTTTGCCAGTATGTGACCTTTCATGAGCCCATTTGCTCATCACTACCATTTCCTCCAGAGTGTAAGTGGACTGGTCTGCCATTGTTCGCACAATTCTAATACCTGAAAAAGAAAAAAAAGTCAATGAATCACACAAATTCAATTAGTCACACTAAAAATAAAATTGGTATTACAATATGTACATTTTGTAGGGGGTGACGGGACTTTTCGAACACCCTGTAGAAACACGATGGGTACGCTTGCAGCGTGCCTAGAGGCATATCCGCGAAACTAGCATAATTTAATTAGCGTTTGTTACCATAAAACACAGTTTATGGATTCTGTTATTTCAAGTAGAGTGAGTGGCATTAATTTGATACAAAATGCAAAGGAATTACGGTATTAAATATTTTGAAGTAAATTGCAATAGCAGTAGACCAGTTGCAAATGAACAGTAAAAAATTAACTTAGTTAAAGTATGGAAACGACTAAAGTCAGAATTCGTTCCAGCACATAATTGAAGTTAGTAAAACAATTATATGGAAAAGCTATTTACGAGGTTAGTTTCTTAATAAGCTCGCTTCATCCTCGCTTTCTTGGTATATATAAATTAAATAATAATTAAAGTACTAATGATGCTACAAAATTAGCAAATAAAAATTTCCAAATAATTTGCTAATATTGTTCCAGTTGCGACAAATCATATTTGTTTAATCAGAATGTATTGACAGGCGTGACTCCGCCTAACTGGTGGAAATTGGTACAATTCGAAGTGGATGATGAAGCTCGAATGAAGCATTTTTCATGGCAACTTTACCAACTGCGAGTACAAAACTATTTTTTTCCATTTGGGTTAGTGAACTCTAGGATCAGATATGGGCTCGGTATGCATAAAGCGAGAAAGTTTGAGTTCCTGAAGGAAGGAAGGAAGGAAGAAGAAGGAAAGGAAGGAAGGAAGGAAGGAAGGAAGCAAAACAAAACCAAAGATGATTAAAAGTTTGATAAACTTCGGGTAGGCTATGCTAATTAGAAAAAACAAATAGGCTAAAGTTAAAAGGATGCATTTCATTTTTGAAATTACAGGTTAAGTTTTTGTCGCGATATGATACAGTTGGGGTTTCAGTAGAGTTTATTAGGTACACATTATATTATTACGCAGAATATTTTTCCTAAGTTCTATCTAGTCATACTATGATACTATAAAGTTAACAAGCTTAGCCCTGACCATATACCTAAGTCAAACTGTTTAGTGGGTTGTTAAGTACTAGGGATGTACCGCTATATCGGTAGATTTTTATCGGTATCGGCCGATATTTCAAAAGTACGATTTTTCCAAAATTATGAATAAAAGACTATTTAGAGGATGAAATTTCCAATATTTTATCGTTTTATCACTTCACATAACTCGTTATTTTTTCACAAGGGTTAAGTTATCGTGTAAAAATAGCAGCTGCTCCGTTATGTTGCTCGGGAGAGAGCCGATTTCTAGCAGCACTGGCAATGTTTACGAGTGTAAATCCTTTGAGAAATAGGTATAAAGCATAGAAAACCAAAAAACTATCTTGTAGTCATAGGTCACAATATTAACCCAGCTAGCTAGTTAAAAGCACATTTACTAAGCCCGACATAGGCCAGCAGCCCAATTGTATACCAAACAAAACTATGACATCTAATGCAGTGTTGCCATCTTTAATGAAAAGGATTATTGCGTTGTTGCCAAATTTTCAACACAAAAATTATATGTTACAAAAATATGACAAATATAATAAACCCTAGCTGGATATCGGTATCGGTCGCTTTTTAATTATCGGTATCGGCTAAAAAGTGATATCGGTACATCCCTAGTAAGTACCATATATTATTATTAGGAAAATAGCTCAACTGCTAAGGCCGGTCGCGCGAATGATCGTCTTGCGACTCACGACTTGACTGGAATCGCGCGTGATTTTACATCGACAGAATGGGAGCTCCACACACTGCAGCCATAAAATCGCAAGACTCAAGACGATCCTGCGCGCGGTCGACCGTCTTTACTTGTTCCACTCCATTTTGCCTAAAAATATATAATTGTGTAATCGCTAACTATTAAATATTTCTTTGAAAATTTATTTTGCTTCGTTTATATTGTTCACCAGTCCAATACTAGCTTTATTGCAAGTCTAATAAATGAATACCTACTAACAATTAGTATTAAAAAATTTTTTTTAAAATATCTCGTTACCTATATACCCTAAATACTAGTTTAACAACCTTTCATGCCCCAACAATAAAATGGAATACTATTCACGTTCCAGTTCACTTCCAATTTTCTGGAACGAAATCCATTGTTCCTCATTTCAATGAACAGGGGCGATTTTACTGCTCGACGATTATTTATCAAAATCGGTAAATGAGAGCTTTCTCCGCGTCTCTGCTGCATTAAAGAATGGCGTCACCGTCATTATGAAGAATACTACCTAACCTTGATCTCCTCAACAACGAAAAACTCTGGCAGAGAGTTATGGAGTAGGGATTTTCATCGCCAAACAACGGCCGGGAATCGAACGTGGCGGCGTCACACATACATCAATCTATACACACACACACACATATATATATATATATATATAGTGTGTGTGTGTGTGTGTATAGATAGATTGATGTATGTGTGACGCCGCCACGTTCGATTCCGGCCGTTGTTTGGCGATGAAAATCCCTACTCCATATATATATATATATATATATATATATATATATATATATATATATATATATATATATATATATATATATATGGCATGGGGCAATTACTTGGTCAATGTAATTAATTACAATTACAAAGAATTGCATTTTTTTTATAAATACACCCTATTTAATTTATATCATGCTTTCCTACCTGCGTATTTCAATTCCATTTTCAATTTTGTCCATCTTCAATGAAACCTAGATATTAGGTCAATAAAAAGTACCCTTTTTAACATTGCACGGAACTATTTTTCATCAAGCAGTTCTTGCTATGGACAATTGGACATACATAATGTACGTGATATAGTGTAATGGAACCAAAGATAAGGCACTCAAAAAAATACTAAGAAACGAGAAACTAGTATTTATTTTATCAAAATAATAAGGGCAAAAAAGTGACACTTTAGTTAGGAACATTTGAAATACGAACATTTCAAAAGAAAGCTTCCTAAGACATTAACAACTAGTTTAAACTATAAGTATGACCCATTAACTTTAATATTCATGTAACAAACTAATTTACTAACTGTCAATTACCTTGGTTTCCTAATATAATTAATTACAATTACTTGCCATTTACATGAAAAAATTTAATCAATTACAATTACCCCATGCCTTATATATATATTTTTATTTTTCAGATTTACCGCCGATTCGTACCTAAAGAGGTGGTACATATCTCGGCGAGGCAGTGAGTGGGTGATGTTACTGTGCTGGGGGTGGTAGACCAGGGGAATGAGTAAGGGTCAGTCAATGGATAGTAGGTAGGAGGGGTACGGTTTCAGATGCGATGGAGCAGATGGGAGTGAGTAGGGAAGAGGAGAACCGCTTCCGCTGAAAAGTGGGGCCGTCGGCAAGTATGGATCGTAGGCAGTTAGGTATGGGGTTTTCGGCCGAGAGAGGAAACACCTGCGACGGAGAGCGGACAGCTTTGAGCATTCCACCAGGTGTAAGACAGTGGTAGGGGTATGGCAGGTAGGGCAAAGCGGGGCTGGAGAGTTCGTCATAAGGTGTCCGTGGGTGATGCGGGTGTAACCTATGCGGAGACGGGCTAGGATTACTTCTTTAAGTGGACTATTGTGGTTTTCGGGGGATCCATTAGTTGATGAAGGGGGATGGGTAAAGGTTTAGGCGCTAGGAGGTTGGAGTGTGAAGGGAGATCTGGAGTTCGCGAAATTGTAGGCTGGGTCGGGAAACATGGCTGGCTATCTACCGTTCACCAGGGAAGGAATCGGTCGGCCTGTCGAACCCCGCGGAGTTGCGGGGTCGAGTCGGCCGAGCGAGACCGGAAGCGTGGATCACGGCAGACAGAGGAACATCGTGGGCTGAGCGGGTCAGAAATACCTTGACGGGCTTCTATGGTCGGGCCAGGGGGGGGCACGTTCACCCCTAAAGCGGCGCTACCCCGCCTGTCCGGGGTCTCACAGCGGACCCTAGGCGGTGACAGGGGGTACCAAAAAGACCGGGCGGGAGGGAGGGCGTACTCAGGGTAGTTGATACGGAGGGGGCCGGGGATGTTGGGGGGGTAGGTACTATGGGGGTAGAAAGAGGTGAATCAGAGTGGTCTCGTGGAGGGGTGGAGAATATGGCACCAGGAGGAAAGGGCAGATCCATGAGACTCGTGGGCGTGGGCGCGGCCGAGCTTCCATCGGTCACACCGTGCAGCCGCGCCAGAGCCGCATCCACTGGATCCACAGGGCTGAGTCTCGTCGTACGGGGCGGGTCGTGGATTTCGGCCACTATTGTCAGAGTCTGTGGGGGGTAGAGCGGTGGGACTTCTGCGATTGGAAGAGATGGACATAGTAGACGTGGTGGGCGGTGTAAGGGTCCGAGCCGTCTTCTTGGTCCTAGGGGAAGAGACGTTGGAAGGCCGGAGGGTCTGGCGACACGCTCCGGCGTCTCCGCCTCGACGGCTTGCTCCGGGCGGCAGGTTCGGGCGTGTACAGGGAGTACTGGGAAGGCAGGGTTTGAGGTGGCTGGGACCCGGGTGCCCTGGTCCAAGACTCCTGGGGGATTCGTGGCAGGTGAGGTGCGGGAAGAGGAACGGTGGGGGGTACAGGGGACCGTCGGGTCCTGCGAGGAGTTGCATTGTGGAGTACAGGGGGCAGTGGCTGGGGGGGGGTTTCGGCGGCAGGCCAGGGCGGCGTGCCGAGATGACAGAGCCGAGAGCAGCGGCATAGGACACCCCCGGCCTCACCTCCCGACTCCGCACCCTGTCTCGTGCCTCACGGGGGCTAAGGAAGTCCGACACTTGTAGGCCGCGGACCTCCTTCTCGAACTTGTAGAAAAGGCATTCGCGGATGAAGAGGGGTGTGCGCCTTCACAGTTGGAGCATTTGGGTGTATTGGGGCACCTGTCAGGGTGAGCAAGTGTCGTCCACAGTGCACACAATTGATGCGGCTGTCGACAAACGGAGCTAACGTGTCCAAACTTATTCCATTTAAAGCAACGGGTTGGGTCTGGGATGTATGGGCGGATAGAAAACTCGCATGACGCGCGGTCTCCCATACAATGCGGCCGGGGGGGATTAGTGTATCAAAAGTAAGGAGCAGACGTGGGGTGGGGGAGGGGTGCCTCCCTGTCGGGATGTGAAACGATAGATCTTAGTGACTCCCTGGGTGCGAGGTCCTCCAGGAGCTCGTTCACTGCGATCGACAATAGGCGGGTGGCATAAATAGTGCCCTGACTCTGATTCAGGCGAGGGTGTGGGAAACGGACACGAGCATCCAAGGACCTCAGTGACGGAGAGTAGGGCTTTTGTCTCTGCGGCTGAGCGTGATTTTACGAGGAGGGAGCCATCCCTCTGTGGGCGTACGTCATAGCGGCTGGAGTTGCTGTGGGTTCGGATCGCCTGGAACGTCCGTTCAGAGTTGGTCGGGAGGGACCCAGATATAGCCGAATCACCAGGAATTTGTGGATACTTGGAAGGGAGAGGGAGGCTGTAGAGTCGAAATGTACTGGGACATCCAACGGTCGATAGGACGGCCGTGAATGCCGGCTCCCCCGTCCGCCGCGAGGCTCTCTCCGTGGGGAGGTGGGCTGACGGCGAAAGGGGGCATATGGGGAGAGCAAGAAGCCAGGTTGTGGGGGGCAAGTCCTCGGTGGAACTTGACTTGCCCAAAGGTGGCTGAAGTGGGCTGGGCGAGACCCCTGCTCCAGAGAGTGTAGGTCCAAGGGCATAGTCGAGGGACGGACTGGGGTCGGCAACGGAAAAGGAGAGTGCAAGCGTTCCGCTTCCACAGGGGGGTCAACCCCATTAGGTTGCGGTCTTCCAGTGGTAAAAGACTCGAGGGCCTGGTTGCCCACCACCCGAGTGTTGAGAGAAGTAGTAGTCCGAGAGTGAGAAGCAGTAGTCGTAAGCCGAGGGGGAGAAGTGTCCATAGCGAAACAAATAATAACTTCATCCCCCGCGCGCATCCAGCCACCGCCGACTCCAACAAGGGAAAGGCGAAGCGTGGGCACACTTGTCCCACCGCCGATAGATGTCACGCAGGGGAGATACACCCGCACCCAGTCCCTGAAAGGCGGCCACTCTCATCCAACGCGCGGTGAAAAGTGGCAGGGACAGGGTTTGGGTTTGGTTGGAAAGCGACAAGGGTGCAGGGCAACCACCTCCCACACCCAAGGGCCAAGGAAGGTGTCAAAATCAAGGTCCAAAGAACGATGTCAAAAAACAGAAGCCAGAAAGAATGCGTTAAAGGAGAAGAAAGAAAAAGCAGCAGATCAGCCGGGTCCTCAAACGGGCCCAATGGTCCACGAGGGCAGAGAAAGCCCTTACACCGAAGAAAGGTGTATTCCCACATTCGCCACAGAGGGACGCGCCCTATCGCTCCGGACAAAGCAAAGGGTTTATATATATATATATATATATATATATAAGGGTGACAACTTCTTATAGGGATAAAATTTGAAATTCAAAAAAATTTGCCGGCCATTTGTCCAATGCTGCCACTCTATGAGGAAACACCGTAGACGAAATCTCATGGAATTCGGAAAGCATTTAGGGGTGCCTCGAGTCACATGAATGAAACTCGCGCGGAAGAAATTTCAAGAATGAACGAGTTTCGACAACGCTTCAAAAACAAAAATGTTTCGAGAATGCAAGTGTATATAATTTAATAGAATTGTTTCCTTTATTTCATACTATAGATTATGCAAATCGATTAATTTATTTCATTAAATTAAAATTTTCATAAATAAATCTTTAAATAATATGATGTGTATCAATCTCCGTTCGGCGACGCAGAAAAGATTAAACAAAGGTTCACACCCAACGAAGTGCTCACTGTTCACTGGGACGGAAAAATTCTACCAGACGATGAAGGTGGTCGGTGTGACCGACTAGCCATTTTCGTAACCGGAGTTGATACCGAGAAGCTCTTGGGTGTACCTAAGCTGACATCAGGAACGGGTGAGGTCATCGCCTCGGTGGTACATGCTGCGCTCAAAGAATGGAATGTGTCAGAAAAGGTATCAGCTATGAGCTTCGACACTACAGCTTCAAATACTGGTTACTTGTCTGGGGCATGCGTAATTTTGGAGCAGAAACTCGGCCGCCGACTCTTATACCTTGCATGTCGCCATCACATCCTAGAACTTGTCGTTGAGAAGGCGTACATGGAATGCATGGGACCATCATCTGGTCCAGATATCCTCCTATTCTCCCGCTTCAAAGAGACGTGGAATACAATTTGCCAAGATAAGTACAAGACCCTGTCAGACCTTCCATCGAGTCTGAATGAGAATCGAGAAGAACTGATCGCTTGCTGGAATCTATATCTGACAAAACATCAGCCGAGGGATGATTACCGTGAATTCTTGGAGTTGTCGATTACAATCCTTGGAGGTAATTTACCTAACTTTAGGTTTCGGCGACCTGGAGCACTTCACCGAGCACGTTGGATGGCAAAAGTAATTTATTCATTAAAAATCCTGCTGCTTTCCCATCAGTTCAGACTTACAACTCGTGAAATGTCTGGCTTAAAACGATTTGTATTTTTTGCCCTGGAGTTATATGTCAGCGCGTGGTTCACGGCCAGCAGTCCTTCATCTGCTCCCGCGAACGATTTGAAGCTTCAAGACCTAGCAAAGTACCACGATGAAAAGATCTCAGCATCCTGCCTTAGTGTCCTCGGTCGTCACTTATGGTACCTCAGCGAGTACTCGATTGGTCTCGCACTCTTTGATAAAGGTATCAATGCAACGACGAAAAAGAATATCGCTCGATCAATCCTCGAAAAAGAAGCTGCTGAAGATCCTCCAAAGCGAGCCCCAATACCTGCTCTTTCTTCCATTTCAACAAAGCAGCTCTCGGACTTTGCTTCGAAAGGATCAAAGCTTCTCTTTGAACTTCTAAAAATTAATGAGGGTTTCTTGTCCAAGGAACCAGAGACCTGGCCGGACGACGAAGATTTCAAGACTGGTTTGACTATAGTTGAAGGACAAAGTCATCAATGACATGGCAGAGAGGGGAATTGCCTTGATCCAGGCCTTCAATACAAAGATTACGAAGAATGAAGAACAGCGCCAACATCTCTTGCAGGTTGTTGAGGATCATAGGAAGTCTCAGCCTGGTACATTGAAAAAGGGGTATGGCTTGAGGAAAAGCAAGAATTAATGGGTGGTCTACAATTGAATGAAAGACACCCTGGAATATATTTAGTAAATATATTATTTACTTATTACGATTGGAGTACGCCTGCACTTAAACCTTATGAACTAAAACTAACGTTTATTTACATTAATTAAAAAAATATTAATTTATTTTTACTAGGTAATGAATAATTAATTTTTGTTATAAGGAGAATTATTTACCTCACTTGAGACACCCTTAAATATTATCTGAATGACCTAATATTTACAGTACATTGTTTTCTCATGTAGTAGCAGCATTGAACAAATGGCCAATAAAAGACTCCAACTTTCTATTTTTATTGTCACCCTAATAATATTTTATATATATATATATATATATATAATTCATTCCAATTTTTATTAGCAAGTTGTGCATAGGTTTAACTACTGGTTTTTTTAATAAAATACTACTACGGTACTCAATACAAACTCATTGCCAAAAATATACAGACACCTGTCAAACATCAACATAAGGGGGTCTGTTTCTGACATGCATACAATATATTTATATTCAGACACTGGGGCTGAAGGCCCCCATTCAGAAAGTCAAAGCCGAATCTTATAGAATCGGGACTTGAACACGAGTTCCATAGTTAACCTATTCTAAATTAGTAAAGGTTAACTTTTTATTATTATTAATAAAAAACATTAAAATGGTTATTTGTATAGTTTGAGGAGTTTGTTTTTTATTTAACCAAGTCTCGAAGCCGGCTTCATCCACATGTCTGAAAAAAAGTGTACACACACAACACAAACATACATATACACACTGACAGTTCTTCAATTTGGTTAAACTTTATTCGCGCAATTATTACGTCACTTGCAATGCAGCAAAAGCATACCTTATACTTAATATTATAGGCCCTCCAACATACAATTTTCACATACATACCTCCAAAGATACAGGTAGGGTTGGCATTAAACCCCATTCCCCCAAAAATTAACAAGTAATCTTTTATTGTGTTATTTTTTAACCTAACCTCTAATAATAATTAACAATAAAGTAGGAAAACTATGAAAATTGCCATTTTGTAATTTATAATTAAATTTAACTGAAAAAAAATTGCGTTAAGGCCTATAAATAAATCTTTTCTGGCGTGTCACGCAACAGTGTGTCTCGTAAATAATTAATTTTAATATCTAGGCGAGAATAAACTCGGTTGGTGGAAGGACATTCAACTAGTTATAAAACATTCCACCAACTCTCTCACTAAAATATTGAAACACCCACAATTATTTTACAAAGTTAGTTTTTCTTCACAAAATTTGTTTCTCAATTTAGTGCAATTCCAAGTGGAGGAAAAGCTCTCTAAATCAATCAAGTCTCAGTTTGATAGAAAAGACTGCAAAGTGTATGATGATCATGCTCTCATCACAAGTAAAATCGTACTCAATTATTATGCCACACTAATTTTTTTTTGTCTTCATTTAAATTTATTTAAAAACACCCAGAGAACCCAGATAGATAGATATTACAAAAAGTATTTTAAATTATAAACAAGAAATCCATTTAGGTACATAGAAACCAAATAAATAGTTTCAATATATTACAATTTATATATTGTAAAAAACATTCAATATATAGACTATTTTCATTAAACTTAAACCTACAGGCTACAGTTGAGGCTTAACTTTTTTTTTTCATTTTCTGGAGCTATTGAAGAATACGGACCCCAGCCTTCTTTAGTTAGGCTTATAAGGATAACTAACGAAAATATCACGACCTGACCTAACCTAACCAATCGTTCGGTTAACTGTACGCCCTTGACGATTGGTTAGGTTAGGTCATGATATTTTCGTTAGTTAGCCTTATAAAGCTAACTAAAGAAGGCTGGGGTCCCTATTCTTCAATAGCTCCCAGTTTCTTTTATATTTCAAACCGAAACATCAGGGCCCCAGCCTTCTTTAGTTAGCCTTATAAGGCTAACTAATGAAAATATCACGACTTAACCTAACGAATCGTCAGGTCAACTGTACGCCCTTGACGATTGGTTAGGTTAAGTCGTGATATTTTCGTTAGTTAGCCTTATAAGGCTAACTAGAGAAGACTGGGGGCCCTGATCTTCAGGTGATAAAAAAAAGTGTGCATAGGTGTAACAATTATAAAAGCCTTTATATTAATTGATGTTCGGCTTAAACCAGAGAGCGGTGTTTCTAAACCATTTTTGTGCTGGCGACACAATTACCAAAACAAAATTCGCGACTACTTCGTAAATGTTGCAGCAGCACACCAACTACAAAAACAGTTCCTGAATTAAAATAATACAGGGTGTTCAAGAAACTGCTTCAAAAAGGAGTTATTTTTCTTCTTATAGGTACTTTTCAACCTTTCAAATGTTCCGTGCGATGATTCTTCATTTCACTAATATATACATATATATATATATATATATATATATATAAGGGATGGGAAATCGAAATCTTTTTCGATTCAAATTCGAATCCGATTTTCACGCAATTAGAAATATAGATTTGAATTCGGATTCAAATTTTTCGGTTTTTATCGATTCGAATTTTTTTCCGATTCGGATTATTTCTTTTTCGATTCGATTCGAATCCGATTCGGATCCAGGCCTAATTTTTCTTGATTTTTATGAGTTCATTTAATAAAATTATACCTATCATCGTTGTTTTAGTCAAGGGGTGGCTATTATTAATAAGTTTCATTTTTAATAAATAATACAGATAATTCTCAGTCTATTAACGATCTAAGTAATAACTTTAGATTTACTCTTAATAAGGTGCAAAAAAATCATTCATATAAGCTAATTTATTAAACAATTAAGGCTCATATATACAAGAAATATTAATTATAGCATACATAAAAATTAAAATATGGATAATACTTTAAGAAATATATCCACTGTATAGATACAAATTTACAAATTAAAATTAGCCCTGACAACTAAGATATTTTCAATGTTCGAAGGCAAAAAAGGTTATTTCTTTGAGGAGCGTGTGAAATTGTCACTCTCGGACAATACCAAAATTTAAGGATTAGGATTAGCACCTTAATGGATGGAGTATAGGATTAGTATGATTTTTGTCCGAGCAAACAGATTCTCGGAAAGGTCAGTCTTTACCTGTGGTGAAACCGGAAACGTTAATAAGCCTTATAAGTTATAACCAAATTTTTTAAATCCGGATCCATATTTTTATCGATTTGAATTCGAATTCATCGTTTCTTTTCGATTCGGATCAAAATTTCGATTCAGATTTCTTAAAAAATATCGAT
Organism: Bathynomus jamesi; assembly: GCA_023014485.1. Taxonomy (NCBI): domain Eukaryota; kingdom Metazoa; phylum Arthropoda; class Malacostraca; order Isopoda; family Cirolanidae; genus Bathynomus; species Bathynomus jamesi. The sequence goes on along the minus strand of JAJOZX010002918.1, from coordinate 386,826 downwards.
TAATTCCGATTATCGATTAATTCCGATTATCGATTCGAATCCGATTTCCCATCTCTGATATATTATATATATATATATATATATATATATATATATATATATATATATATACAGAAGCTTTGGTTTGCTTCCGCCCGAATTGTACATTCGAACCTTGGTCAAGCTTGTCACTCCACCTTAGATCTACAGTTTAACGAGAAAACCGAACCACGCCCCCCAGCAACACAGCGTCTTAACCACTAGGCCACCCACGATACCCATTTATCTACCAATCGCTTTCTTTATCGTGTGGAAGGATGAACGGCTGGGTTTTGCCGCGCGCCCGCGGCCGTCACCTAGTTTCGAACCCGGGGCCAATGGATTCGTAGTCAGTGACGCTAACCACACCACCACCACCGAGGCTTTGGATTTACATTTCCAAACTCTTCAAATTTAGAATACTTCCACATAATGGCCAACTTTCGTTGCCCAAACTTCGTTAGATCATTAGAAAGCAACTCTTGCTAAATTAATCCAATACGGTAACGTTTCATTCTTTCATGGAGTTCTGCCAGATACGCCTACCTGGATTTGTCACGATACAAAAACATTTTAAACATAACCTTTGTATTTTATCTGTGGGGGTTAAATCGGGTGATCGATGTGGCCTTTCCACCACTGAAACGCAGCAATATAAACGGGATTCACCAAAATGCAACATTTGGTGTATTATGTCACGGGACTACGTCATCGGTCCATTTTTCTTCCAACTATGGGCCACTGGATTTGACACGAGAAGAGTCATCTTTCAATAAGACTTCCCAATATGCCGTTGCTGTTCTCAACTTTCTAAACACAACCCTTCCTCGGCGATGGATAGGTCGTGATGGACCGATAGCATGGCCACCACAGTCATCCGACTTAACCTCTTGATTTCTATCTATGGGGGTATGTTATATTGTGACAAACCCGGTAGTCTGGCAGAATTCCGTCAAAGAAACTGAGGTAACTGGACCCATTCCACAAGATATTTTGCTAATGCTCTAACTTGCGGAAGTGTTCTAAACTCGAACGGTTTAAAAATGTAGACAACCATGTATTATATTGTATACATATTGATTAATAAAAAAATATCTTATTGCACCAATATTTCTTGAACACCCTGTACAGTATATTCAACAGCAAGTGTTAATAGGATCCTAAGTCATTAGGGCGGGTCATACTATGCATTTTTTTTAAATCAATGGAGGGGGGTGTTCAAGTGACATTTTGGTGTATAGAACACAATTCTGAAGAAAATACTTAATTCTGATAACCCTAACCTACATCATTTTGCAGTTGATTATTATTAAATTGTTGATTATTTTACTATTGTAGTTACCCCAGAATACAGTATGTCTTCTCACGTTATCTCTCATAGAGCATTGTTCTAACTAATTCATATAAACACACAATGTAATTCATATAATAATAATAATATTTAAATACTCAAATAAAAAGGTGTGCCATTCCACTTAATTGTAATTATCATACAGTTTGGTATATGAAATGTTCCTGAAGTTGAGCTCTTCCCTCAAACTGACCCTCAGCCAGCAGCTTCAGCAAAGGTACAGAAAAACTATGATGAGATTCAAAACATTGCCCTTGCTAGTGTAAGGTATGGCATAGGGCTGAGGCCAACTGCAGCAATAGCAACAGCAGCTCTGATTGACGCAGGAATCATCACAGAAGACAATACAAGTAAGGTGATTGATAAGAGCAAGGTCAAGAGAGCACAGGAGAAGTTGATGAGAGAGCTGGGGGAACAGTTCGAGAAGAAATGCAGGGAGGAGGGGGGGATCTCTTGCATCCTCTTTGATGGGCGGATTGACCTGACCAATGTGATGACGGAAGCTGAGGGCAGTGACCAATCTTTTCCCACAAAGATCAAGGAAGAACACTATAGTGTTGTTAGTGAGCCTGGCAGCTACCATCTGTTCCACTTTACCCCAGAGAAAGCAACTAAAGAGGAGTCACATGCGGAGAAGATTGCTAAGGTCCTGTTTGCCTGGCTGAAAGAGGGGGTTATGATAAGACCTTGTTGGCCATTGGAGGAGACTCAACAAATGTCAACACTGGTGTGAAAGCTGGAGTAATGCGGAAGCTGGAGCTGCACCTGGGGAGAAAGCTGGTCTGGTTGGTGTGCAACCTGCACACTGTTGAACTTCCCCTGCGCCATCTCATTGTTGACCTTGATGGCCCTACTCTGTCAGACAAAAAATTATCCGGGCCAATAGGAAAGCTCCTTGATTCTGCTACAGACTTTGATATCAATCCAAACTTCACCCGAATCTCTGTTGGCCCTCCACTGATCAAGCTTCCTGACAAGGTCATTCAAGATCTCTCAACTGATCAATACTATGCTATAAAATTGTCTGTGCAGTCAGGGATGGAGTACTTCCTGCAGGGCTGGCTCTGTTAGAGATAGGACCAGTAAACCACAGCCGCTGGCTCACCACAGCGAACAGACTTCTCAGGCTCTGGGTGTCAAAGCACGGACTTAAAGGAAAGAACCTGAAGATTCTGCAATTCATTGTGGAATTCATCATTGGAGTGTATTACCCATGTTGGTTCAACGTGAAGGTCAAGCACTCCTGGATCGAAGGGCCTAGGCACATCCTCTTTCAGCTGGACTGCCTCAAGTCCCAGAGAAAGGAGGTGCTGGATATTGTGATGCCAACTGTGAGAGATCTGCTTGGTATGCCCACAGTGAAGTCATCCTCCAAACACTACTCTGCTCTGAGGATCAGAAGGAGAGGATTGAAGGGGTGGAGAGAATCCTGGCCATCAGGGGAGAGGGGGACCCGGACACTCAGCTGGGGGACTCCTCTGTTAGGAGCAGAAGGACACCTGACATCAATTGTGATGCTTCCAGCATCGGTGACTTGATCAGCTGGTCAGAAGGTGTGTCAGAGCCACCTCTCACCTGCTCTCTAAGCACCTCAGAGGCGAAAAACTTCATCAACACCCCCATGGACGTGCGCAACTGGCCTTGCCACACACAAAGCATTGAGAGGGTTGTTAAAATGGTGACTGAGGCTTCTGCTAAGTATTTCTCACAGGAAAAGAGGGATGGAGGGATCAGGGCTCAGGAGACCAGCAGGAAGCTGATGTCCAAGTCTGAGTCAAAGCAGGATTTGTGCAACCTGGCAAAGTTCAAGATGTCAGGAGAATGATCTTTGTAATTATATCCAGTGATATACATGCAGTTCACCTATTAATAAATATATGTAAAGTTGATTTGGCCTTGTCAATATAAATGATTTACCTTATATCTTTTAATATTTATAAAGGGGTTCAAAAGGGTAAAATTGGCAATTTAGAAATACAAAATGATGTAGGTTAGAGTTATCCTATCCAAAAAAGCAGCTCATATTTGAATTCCCCATGTAAAAACACAATTTAGACACCCCTGATGGTAGGATTTCCTTCAGATTCATATTGTCACCCGAGTACGACCCGCCCTACTAGTCATGTTAGAATTTTCTTTTTTTAACATTACTTCATCCCTCTTAGGTTTGTTTTAAAAAATAAAATTAGCCTTTTAACCAACATTAATTTTTTTTTTGTTCTTGGCAAAATCTCCGAACCCCCAAAACGTCGCATCACATTTTAAGTATATATATATATATTTTTTTTTAAGTGGGGTTGTTTAACCTCCTTCGCAACATCTAAGGTCATATGACGGAGGGGACCTACAGCTTTACGTGGGATCCGAACCGGGTCGCTACATAATCTGGGCGCAGAGGACGGTCTCCCATCCAACTACTACCCAGACCCAATGTCACTTAACTTCGCTGATCTTCGAGAAGCGGTGTTACACATCGGCCACTACGTAGCCCATATATATATATATATATATATATATATAATGAGCAAGTTAAGCGACATTGGGTCTGGGTAGTAGTTGGATGGGAGACCGTCCTCTGCGCCCAGATTATGTAGCGACCCGTGGTTCGGATCCCGCGTGAAGCTGTAGGTCCCCTCCGTCATATGACCTTAGATGTTGCGGAGGAGGTTAAACAACTCCAATTAAAAAAATGTATATAATGAGCATGCGTGCTTTTTTGCGAATGCAAAATATCTTCCACTAGGACTCAAACTCGCGACCTTCTGTCGCAACCTAGTGGTCAGCATTAGCTATTCAGAGTCAGACGTTGAGGGTTCGAATCCTGGTGAGGATATATATATATACCCAGAAGGAAAATATCTAACTCTAGATAGGTAATCAAAAAAGTTTCACTGAAGGTAATGGAAGCGTGGGGTCGTTTATACCCCAGATTACATATCTATATCTGGGTTAAAAACTCGTCAATTTTGGTTTTGTAACTGAAAACCTTCAGAGCGAAAAACTTAACAGGTAATAAGAAAAATATATGAAGATTTAAATCGTAAGAGACAACATATTTCATAACAATAACGAAAAAAAAACAAACTTGCATAGCTTAATTACAAAACCGAAAAACAACTTTTTACAGAATTCTTTTTTGGGGTTATATATATAATATATATATATATATATATATATATATATATATATATATATATATATATATATATATATATATATATATATCTATCTCAGCGTATGAGGTAGGCTACAGGGTATAGACAGAGGTTAGCCGGAGGTTGCGGTGAATACACGGTTAAGGGAATAATGTTGCAAAGGAACCTGACGGGGTTTCGGATTGAAAAATGGATCGAATTTCATCATCAACGATAAAAAAAAGCGACTCCCACTTTTTCCTCACTTCACCGTATTCGCGCGCGCGGCCGCGCGCACACACGAATTTGCGAAGTAGGTCAGTCACAGGTGACGGACAGTAGGCCCACAATGGGAGGGATTTGAATACGTGAAATGTATCCCTTTATTTCAGGCCTCCAGTTAAAATGGTTTCCAAAAATCAATTTACTTTTGGCGAAATTCCAGATGCCAGACGCAGTTCGGAGATAAGTTCATAACTTGGTAATATTTTAAATTAGGTTACGCTAGATTGGGCTAAATTACGTTCAGCTAGGTTAGATAGTAATTAGGGTCTATAGAATGTCTGAACTGCGTTTGGCATCTGAAACTTTACTTTATTTTATATTGGAGCGTCGCACGGTTTACAAACTCTCCTTCAAACGGTGAAGCATCGAATTGGGACATCTTCAACAAAAAATCCTTCATCTTTGGAGATCTACACTCGCACAAAAAAAAAAAATTATATATATTACTAAGCGCTACTCGACACATTTTTCTCCATCATATAACGACAGGGGGGAGTAAGGGGACCCATGCCCCAAGCGAGTGTGGGGGCATAAAGGGATGTGTGGGCATCAAAGGGTTAATAAGTGGCGAAGCGTCTTCAAATGCAGCTGCTTAAATCGAACGCTTTTGAAATCAGGCCACAGATCTATCCTGATTCAACAATCCCAAATTTAGTCCCAAAACATGCTCTACTTGGGACTTAATAACTGTTACCTTTATGCAAGTTTAAGTCCTAACCTACACTAAACTCAAGTATTGTACTGACCAAAGTCGTGAAAGCAATGGCACCCTTTCATTGGGGATGCCTCACCATCACTGCCTATCAGGTTCCCAAAACATCGAGAGAGCATCAGTACAGGAAAAGAAAAGGTTTAAACTCCAATATAGGCTTTATAATTGGTCGGTCTATTACTGTATAACAGAATTAGCCAGATACACTTTTTATAGTCCAAGTCCTTCAATCTTCACTTTCATGTGGTTGGAAGAAGATTGAAGGACGGACTATAAAAAGTGTATCTGGCTAACATGAGCCTATTTTCATAAACAATCTAGGCCTACACTCTAAAAGGACTGAATAGGCCCAGTTGGAATCTACGCGTCAGTATGAGGCTGTTATTTAGCCTACATCATCCACAGTCCAAGTAAGTCAATTTGTTTTAAAAATAACAATTAGAGCTTCTAAAAATAATCCATCCATAAACTGATATTCCACACTTCTAAAAACTTCTTTGGCTGCTTATCAAGTGGCTTCATTTCTGGCATGCAAACGAACACGTTCTAGTGAACGTCTCTTTGGTGACCGGTTCGCGTAGATTCATTCCAAACCTGGCCACCACCATCGCTCGCTTCAGATTATAAAACTTCTTAAAATTTTGTAATTAAAAAGAGTGCGATCAGTAGGCCCACTTGTATTAGGCTTATGGCGAAGGGAGCAAATCCCAAGAAAACTTCGAGAATGCAGTCCGGATACAGGATCCAAAAAGTGGAAGAACGGTCTGGCGTTATCCGTTTTTCAGGGGAGAAGTGAGTTGGTGACAAACTGCAACAGAGGGGATGACATCGTCGCCTCAGGTCGGGAACAAAACCCAAATTACCGAAGAACCACTTCAATAGGTACCCTATTATGAAGACGAGGCAATGCACAGCAACTTCACTGAGAGTGAACCCACACAACTGGGTGCACATTAACGTTAAGTAGGTTTCAGAAAACATGGGTAGGCCTACATTTGATAAAATTAGCGCTAAGTAGACCTGCTGCCATTTAAATCAATAACTGGGTCAGGTCTGGAATGCCAAATAAGGAAAAACAGTGCGACACTACAAGTACCTAAATTCTACAAGTGAACTACACCTAGTTATTCAAATATGATTATATTACTAATTTACTTTATGCTACACCGTACCATTGGGCATAGGCCTACACCCTATAAAACGGGTTTATTCACACATTCAGAGGCTTTAGAGTCCGGACGTGGATCAATGATTGAGTCACAATAGATGAACGTCCGTGAGAAAAAATATAATGATACCCAGTACAAGGGGAAAGAAAAAGATGGGCGATGCCCTAAACTCAAAATCATTCGCGTACAGTTTTTAGGCCTTAAAAGCAAATGAATTTTCCTATTTTAAAGACCACACGCCTGCTTATGACCTTCAAGGACTCCACGTGACCAATCGATCGCTCCGTGCATGCGTGATACGCGATTGCATGAATCCAGTCACTCAATAAGTAGGCACACTGGAGTCGCCCTCAGCCGCTAACACAATCGCGTCGGTTCTAATTCAGGAATAGATTTTGACCTACTCTTTCTATCCTTTTCATATGGATCCTTTACAATCCTTAAATCGAGATGGAAATACCTGCCCTAGTTTGTTTAAAACCTAAATAAATTTATAATGACCAGGGAGGTGCTTCCATGTTGCAGATGTACAAGTGTTCGGTTGTGGGGCCCAAACAAATCAAATGCTTTTGCGTCTGAACCATCTGTGGTCCATCTGTGTGGTGTGGATCAGGACTCAGAGTGGGTAAGAATGCAACTCAATGCTCGCATTGCTTTGTCACTCAACCGGCATAAAATATTAGTGTAAAAATTTTGTCTAGGCTACTAGAATTAACCATTTATTCTACAAATAATGCGATAGGCCTACCTAATCTTGGTAATCATGCAGTTTACTGTTCGACTCAATTTAGGTTGGGTTAAAATCTAACCTAAAAACGTACACTAAACCGAGTCCGACCGTAAACTGTATGATTAGTTGATTACCTATTTCTTTATCAAGCACCCAGTAGCCTATCCCTGAGGCCGAAGCATACACAGAGGGTTGACAAAAGTAGATAGACGCTTTTTTTTTTTTTTTAATAACCGATTTATTGAATGAATATATTTAGAACCGCGTTGCTTGTAAAGTTCTTTCATTCCATTGATGAGCTTTGCAATTTGTTCGAGGACAATCATCGTGGTGTCTGTACTTTTGTCAACCCTCTGTATACACCCAAATTAGCAGTTGCACAAGTAGACTACCAAAGTACCCTACCCTACAAAAATAAATTTAGAAAGTTAGGCCTAGCCTACCTACTTCTCTACAGTTGCGTTGTAAGCCTATACAAGGTAGTGAAAATTATCATCTTACCGTTCGTCTCAGCTCCGCACAAAATGAAGATGATTCCAAGCAAAAACCAAGATGCACGAAGTGTTTGCTTTCCTGCGAAGTTCATCGTATTTGATCGTTGCAATTTAAGTCTAAATTCTTCGATGTTAATATTTGACAATGATGATGCTTCTTGTTTTGGCTTTACGCCTCTTCACTGATTTCATTAAGAAAAATTAGTAGGCCTATATTAAAAATGATCAACTGCGGAATCAAAGCCTGACCTAACAGGCTATGCCAGAATATTTTAACTTAGTACCAAACGGACCAACCTATCAGCAAGCTATTTGTTGGCTAATTAAAGCATGTGGATAACTACCTTAATTTACTTAGAACCCCTAACTAGGACTTAAAGTAGTACTGCTAGAGCCTACCTTTACAGTAAAGAAATTGGGTCTAACACTATTTATTTCTATGGTAGGATAAACTGCTTATGCTGCATTACAATGCTTGTTGTATCTAATATACGCTGACTAACCAAAGTTAATTAGTACGCCTAGGGTTAAGCTCTAACATACCAAAATAAAACTAGGCTACCGCTCGCCAATTTAATTTAGTAGGCTATTAAATTTCTGTAAGTCAGAGTTAAGTTTGGGTACGGTAGGCTAGCTTTCAGATATCCTTAAGCTCTCAAGTCTAAAACTGTTAATTTAAAAAAAAAAGTATATTAGCTTTAAATCTCGATGGCGTCAATTAAAATTAGCGCAAGTGCCTCTAGGCCTAGACTTACTGGTATCTAAATCTGAGGGTATACTAACATTAGGCTAGTACTATTTCAATTTGATTGGCTATAGCTAGGCCTCGGCCTATTAATTTGTTGGTTATATTAGGCCTATCCTAATGTAATCGGAAATATGGTTAAAATGTAAAACGAAAGAATTAGTAAACATTAAGTCTTAAATACAAAAATTCAAAGACAATGCAAAGCTAAAAATTAAAAAATTAAAAAAAACGGGCGGCAACGCTGCATTGAGCCTTACACGTCAAACTCCCCTCACAGTCGATGACAAACTGGTTTAGTTTTCGATTAGGAATTGTTGAGAACATGAGAATAACTCTGGAATTGATAGTTGCCAGCTTGTGCTTCTTTGCAATTGCAATGGAGGACGAAGAGTCAAGAAAGAATTCATTTAATTATATAAAATATTTCATGAAGTAAATTTAATAAAAAAGATGCTCTTACTAACTCCTTTCTCATTTATATGTGACGTCACAAGCACACGAATTTCTGACTGTCAAGAAACCAATTTCACTCATAGAAAATACTGAAGGCCGTATATGTTTTATACCAAATTTCTATGGTAATTATGGATTTTATATAACTATTTTAAAATATTCGTTGTGTATCTATTTTCCTGAAGTACTAACAAGTGAGTTTCAGAAACAAATAGACTCAGAATTAAGTTTTAACTGAAAATACACTTTTATCAATACATTTATATTTCTGATTAGCTCCACCCACCACGTCAAAAACTTAACAATGACGTCATGCAAAGGGAGTTAAATCCCTTTTGATTTTTTCAAAACCGAAAATTTAAAAAAAATTCTTAAACGTCTCAAATCCACATTTGTGATGTAGAAATTTAAAATTTAAAGTTTAATCCATCCGGGGGAGGCAGGATATTTTTCTTTTCATCTTTCTTTTTAATTTTGCAAAATATTTACAAACGTTATCGTACAGTGATTTCAGAATGCGTTTTGCAGACACACACACACACACATATTATATATATATATATATATATACTATTTGAGAATGCAGAATTCAGTAGTAGGGTTCGAGCCCGTACTGCGAGGTGTCAGAAGCCACGAACTGACCGTCTGAGCCAACCTATGGACTTGACCATAACCCTTTATATTCCATGGCCCAACGATGCCCAAACCTCCTTTTGCAGTAGGTTACCTTGAGCATAGAGCGCAGAGCAGAGATCAGATTCTCTGGAAGAATTACACCTAAATAATGCGGAAAAGAATATACTACAATGACCTGTAAAATTACGGACGTAAATATTAACGGACTGTAACTAAAGACGTATATAAATTCTTACGAAGAAACCGCCAAAATTATTCTTATGAAATAAAATAGGAAAGGAGGTGGCCTCAAACGACGCATGCGTTTCGAATGAAAATTAAAAACAATTTTCATAAGTTAAACCTTACCAGAAAAGCCTTTAAAAACTTAAGGATAGCCTGAAGAGGAAGCGGTTTTTCCGGGGGAGGAACGTTATAGCTCATTACGTATTTAAAGTTTATTAATAAGTAATACGAAGAAGCAACATTAGGACTGGATCTCGAAAGGTTACATACATACTCAGGGGACGAACGACATTTTGTTCACAAGATGAATCGGAGTTTGGGGGAGGGAATGGGTTATATCGTTAGTTTAGGTTAGGTCGGGTTAGATTAGGTTAGATAAGGATAAATTAAGCCACTATACAGCTGATGAAACTTCCCGTCTTGATCATATGCAATACACGCACTTTTGCAGATGAAATACCAAAAAGGGACCAGGCTGGCCCAGTGGGTTAAGGTTCTGCCTTTTGATACCTCGCTACATGGACCCGATCCCTACCGGATCCCAGATTCTCAAATAATCACCTTTTGTTATTATTTTTCTATTAAAAAAGTGCGTGTGTATATATATATATATATATATATACTGTATATATATATATATATATACTCAGAATGGTCCCCTGTGTTTAATATATATATATTATATATATGATCACTTGAAGATCAGGGCCCCCATGTATTCTTGTTTTTTGCTTTACAGTACCAAATATAATAAATTACATTGAATACCCGGTTAGGTCAACTGTACGCCCTTGACGATTGGTTAGGTTAAATGGTGATATTTTCGTTAGTTTTAACGAAGATATTTGGTAATTGAGGCTGGGGACCGTGATCTTCAAGTGATCCTCTATATATATATACGTGTGTGTGTGTGTGTGTATATATATATTATACACTGGTACAAAAAATTAAAAACACCTTTCTTTGCCCTTTTTTTCTCAATTTGTCTCTCTGAATACTCAAAAATAATTACAATTTACAATATTTTTCCCGATAAAATATTAAAGAAATAAAATCTCTGTGTTTTATTTTAGTCTCCGTTGAATTAAAGGAGTGAATAAATGCACCATTTTTTTTTTATAACATCAAAACATTTAATCAGAAATAGGTTTTTAAAACATATCTCTAATAAACACTTAGTTTATCACATTAACGAAGTAACGTTCTCATACCTTTTGTTTTGCCTTGCTTTTTCAATGTTCATTTCTTTCTTCGAGTTTTTGGAGTGAAGTGCGCGTACAATTCTCACAAATGATGACGATACTGACATTAACAGGTATAGTATTCGAGTTTTTGGAGTGAAGTGCGCGTACAATTCTCACAAATGATGACGATACTGACAATAACAGGTATAGTATTCGAGTTTTTGGAGTGAGTGCGCGTACAATTCTCACAAATGATGACGATACTGACAATAACAGGTATAGTATTCGAGTTTTTGGAGTGAACTGCGCGTACAATTCTCACAAATGATGACGATACTGACAATAACAGGTATAGTATTCGAGTTTTTGGAGTGAAGTGCGCGTACAATTCTCACAAATGATGACGATACTGACAATAACAGGTATAGTATTCGAGTTTTTGGAGTGAACTGCGCGTACAATTCTCACAAATGATGACGATACTGACAATAACAGGTATAGTATTCGAGTTTTTGGAGTGAACTGCGCGTACAATTCTCACAAATGATGACGATACTGACAATAACAGGTATAGTATTCGAGTTTTTGGAGTGAACTGCGCGTACAATTCTCACAAATGATGACGATACTGACAATAACAGGTATAGTATTCGAGTTTTTGGAGTGAACTGCGCGTACAATTCTCACAAATGATGACGATATGACATAACAGGTATAGTATTCGAGTTTTTGGAGTGAACTGCGCGTATAATTCTCACAAATGATGACAATACTGACAATAACAGGTATAGTATTGCGTATATTTTATAATAATAATATAAGAGAATGTATAGTCAAATTGACATTTGTTATTTCATTTGACATTTGTTTTGCATAAATCAAAGGTCTTATAAAGGTCATATCTAAGTTATTTTTAATACCTTATTTTTTCACCTTTTCATCATAAATATATATATATACAGGGTGTCCCATAAAATTGGTATCATAGGAAAATTTATTTTAAATTAAATTTACGAAATTAATACATTAAAACTGAAACAAATATTCAAATTGATGTCTTGTTTTGGGACTTTTTTTTTTTGGTTGCAAGTAGAATAACACGCATGGCTAATATGGAAGTAAGTTACACTCCTGAGGAAAAGGCGGAGGCAACTAAAAAAAAAGGTCCAAACAAGACATCAATTTGAACATTTGCTTTAGTTTTAAATGAATTATTCTTGTAAATTTAATTTAAAATAAATTTTCCTATGAGACCAAACTTATGGGACACCCTGTATATTCAGTAGGTAACACCGTTTTTTCCTATAAGTGAAGACCCTGAGGTCGGAGGTTTGACTCTTGATGATGCTGGTACTAACAGTCCAGGAAGTACGGAATAAGCCGCATAAGTTGGCCCTCTCTGGCTCTCCTCACCCATTATTTTGGAGGACGGGCCACCAGACTGACCTCCGTGTAAAGAGATAATGACGTACAGAACATCTACAATATATACAGTGTGTGTGTATATATATATATATATATATATATATATATATATATATATATATGTTGTTATAATGTTATAATGTTTCAGACCAACAAAGACCCTAGGATCCACTGATGGCTGGTCTACCTAACTGTGTTCGTAATTGTGTATTGTGCATGTCCTCCGTGGTGGCGGAGAGGACCTACAATTTTGCGTAGGTTCTGAACCACAAAGCCTTAATTTTACTACCTTAAACTATACCCAATCTATCAACATATGCGTCTAATCGATTTTTAAACATGTTTATTGACGTGCTACTAATTACTCCTACCGGCAAACTATTCCAGCTATTACTATTCTACTATCCTATTTTTACTATTCTATATGTAAAAAAGTTTTTGGCAACTGCTGTCTCGAACATTCTACTTGTCAACTTACACCCGTTATTTCTAGTCCTATTATATTGAAATATTTCGAAAAAGCTATCTCTATTTACGTTATCGAACCCATTCATAATTTTAAAAACCTGGATTAGATGACCCCTTAGCCTCCTAGTCTCGAGTGTAGTCAATTTTATATATATATATATATATATATATATATATATATATACTGTGTATATATATAGACACCCTAACCCTGAAAGAAAATAGTTTTGTTGTGAGAGGACCAAAACTGTTTATTCAGCTGTCCAAAGACCTAAGGAACAAGAGTGGGGTTACAGTGGACATCTTCAAAAAAACTAGACGCCTGGCTCAGAACAATCCCCGATGAGTCGGGCGTACCTGGCTATGTGAGGTGGAGAGTACAAGAAACCAACTCACTACTTCACCAGGCCAACTCGAGAGGAGGGACGACAAGCTTGACCTTCGTGAAAAGGAAAAAGAAAAACGATTCCAAGGCCTTTCGTGTATTCAGAGCTACACCTCGTCAGGGAATGAAGATAAAAGACGAGATGCCCATAAATATATACAACGTACAGGAAAAACAAAACACTTAGCACATACTTAACAAGGGTTAATGAGAGGCAAAAGAAATTTTAACAAGATATTGTCAATTTTATACATTCCCGCACTGTCATTGAAATTGTTTTTAAAATGAATAAATGCACATTCTAGAATATTTCTTTCTATTATATCTCTTTTTTTAACAAGCGCTTTAGAACTATCCCACTTGATGCTATGGTTACATCTATACATATGGTTAAATAAAGCATTGGAATTATTAGCTGTTCTACAAGCATATTTATGCTGTTTTACCCTAATATCTAACGTTTTACCGGTTTGGCCTATATATACTGAGTTACATTGTGTACATCCAATCGAATACACACAACCAACGACATTATCAGGGCTATTCTTTATTAGGCGTGATTTAACAATATTATTATACTTAAAGATTACATTAATGCCAATTGCTTTAAGTAAAGTTGGAAGGTATTGAAAATTAACATGGTAAGGTAGGCTAAGGATATTTTTATGCTGAAATTCCTTTACAATTACATTATTATAATACCTATTCTTGGCTTTCTTAAGACAGTTATCTAAAAATGAAATAGGATAACATAATTTAGTACCAATATTCATGATATTGTATAACTTCGAATCTAAAAATTCAGGACTGACAACTCTCAATGCTCGAAGAAACATAGCAGAGAAAATAGAGGATTTAATCGAAGGATAATGGTCAGAATAAAAATGCACATAAGAGTTATTATTAGTAGGCTTACGGTAGACTTCATATTTGAACTGATTAGAGCATCTCCAAATTTTTAGATCCAGAAAAGATAGGCTTCCATCATTTTCTTTTTCAACTGTGAACTTAATAGATGGGACTAAATTGTTGAGCCTACCAAGAAATAAGTCAACATCCAAATTATTAGGCCAAAGGCATAAAATATCATCTATATACCTGTACCAAACCAGGTTAAAATTAACAATCGTAGGCAAAATTCTACTTTCAAAAAATTCCATATATAAATTAGCGGTACTAGGACAGTTTGCCTACGGACAATTTGCCTACGGACAGTTTGCCTACGGACAGTTTGCCTACTGGACATTATGCCTATGGACACCATGCCTACCGGACATTATGTCTAACGGACATGATGCCTAAAGGACGACACGCCTAACAGACGCAGCTTATTGAGGCATCGATTTTATTCCATTCTATTTCATTCTATTTAATTTTATTTCATTTTCATATATTTAATTTTATTTTAATTACGCAATCGGTCTACAAGTCGACACAGAGTTGGGTGTGTAATGGCGACTCGTAGGTCGAAGGCTCTGTGCCAGCCCTCTATCGAGTTGTTGCGGAAAAGCAGGCCGTCTTATTCGTCCTCGCTGCAGAATTCCAATCCACGTAGCCTCGAAATAGGTTAGAAAGTCTTCCAAGATCTCGTCCGTTTCCTCGTCAAAAACAGCCGTAAATCGTTCAAACGTGTTGCTAACATCTTGAAGAGGAACAAAAGCAACCTAACCTACCTAACCTAACCTACCTTACCTTACCTTACCTAACCTTACCTAACCTAACCTTACCTAACCTACCTAACCTGAATTAATTCTTTTGCATGAATCTGAAGTTAAATAAGTTAAATAAGTTAAATAAGGTAAGGATAAATATAACACAGTTGTTCACTATATAATAAAAAAAATTAAGAAAATATTCTCGTCATGAAAGAGTGTAGATGCGAAATGTCCTTTAGGCATCATGTCCGTTAGGCATCATGTCCGTTAGACATAATGTCCGGTAGGCCTGGTGTCCATAGGCCTGGTGTCCATAGGCATGGTGTCCATAGGCAAACTGTCCGTAGGCAAACTGTCCGTAGGCAAACTGTCCGGCCACGAAATTAGCTAGTACAGGTGAAAGGGGATTTCCCATAGCCAATCCAAACGACATAGCATAAAACTTATTTTCAAAATGAAATTTACAATCTTTGACACAAAACTTAATTAACTCAATAAGAGTGTTGTGTTGAACAGGGAAAGAATATTCAGAGATATTATTTTTTAAAAAATCAAGTAGGTCATCAACAGGGACTTTTGTGAATAGCGAGCATACATCGAAGCTTACCAATTTGAAATTAGGGTCATTAGGGAACTTTAGTTTGTCAATAAGATCCATGCTATTTACAATATGTGACTCAGAAATAGAGCCAACTAACGGCGTTAATAAACTAACTAACCATTTTGATAGCTTATAGGTTACGGAGCCCACTGAGCTAACAATAGGCCTCATGGGATTATTAACTTTGTGTGATTTTACTAAGCCGTACAGATATGGTAGTGACGGATTGATACTAAGAAACTGCTGAGAAAGCCCGTTATAGTTATTTTTTAATATTTTTCTTAATTTTCTGTTAAACATCCTCCAATGGGTCTCTATTTAGAGGTTTGTACGTGTCACGATCACTCTAACGTATTCATCTTTTCAACATAACTGTTTTTGTCCATGATGACGATCGAATTGGATTTGTCCGCTTTAGTAATATGTAATGAATCATTATTTTTAAGTGTTTTTAGGGCTTTTTCAAACCTCAAAGGATAATTCGATTCATACCTCATATTAAAAGCACTATACGCACAACCTTTGGTTAAAGTCACCTCACTTTCGGATATATTACTATGTTTTTCAAAATTAATAAAAGACTTAGCAATCAGTAAACTGCTGGGCTTTTTTGGGACTGAGAAACCTAACCCAAAGCCTAACGCACATTTCGTATTGAAGTCTAGCTCTTGGAACGACAAGTTAACAATATTACTAAAATCACTTTTTTTAGTCCAGTAACTATTATGAATTAAATCCTCCAGTCTATTGTTTAATTTCCTATTCTGAGTTCTGCATCTTCTACGTAAGTTGTTGTAAATATCGTCCAAAAGTGTACTTCTCCACGCATGAGGAACGGTGGAAAAAAATATATTTTTTCTTACTTCGGACTCTCTGAAGGCGTTCTTCACTTCGATGCGGGCTATATTAACTTGTCGTCCCAAGAGCCAGACTTCAATATGAAATGTGCGTTAGGCTTTGGGTTAGGTTTCTCAGTCCCTAAAAGCCAAGCAGTTTGCTGAATGCTAAGTCTTTTATTAATTTTGAAAAACATAGCAATATATCCGAAAGTGAGGTGACTTTAGCCAAAGGTTGTGTGTATAGTGCTTTTAATACGAGATATGAATCGAATTATCCTTTGAGGTTTGAAAAAGCCCTAAAAACACTTAAAAATAATGATTCATTACATATTACTAAAGCGGACAAATCCAATTCGATCGTCATCATGGACAAAAACAGTTATGTTGAAAAGATGAATACGTTATTGAGTGATCGTGACACGTACAAACCTCTAAATAGAGACCCATTGGAGGATGTTAATAAAATGTTTAACAGAAAATTAAGAGAAATATTAAAAAATAACTATAATGGGCTTTCGCAGCAGTTTCATAGTATCAATCCGTCACTACTATATCTGTACGGCTTAGTAAAAACACACAAAGTTAATAATCCCATGAGGCCTATTGTTAGCTCAGTGGGCTTCGTAACCTATAAGCTATCAAAATGGTTAGTTAGTTCATTAACGCCGTTAGTTGGCTCTATTTCTGAGTCACATATTGTAAATAGCATGGATCTTATTGACAAACTGAAGTTCCCTTATGACCCTAATTTCAAATTGGTAAGCTTCGATGTGTGCTCCTATCCGCAAAAGTCCCTGTTGATGACCTACTTGATTTTTTAAAAGATAAGAGCTCTGAATATTCTTTCCCTGTTCAACACAACACTCTTATTGAGTTAATTAAGCTTTGTGTCAAAGATTGTAAATTTCAGTTTGAAAATAAGTTTTATGCTATGTCGTTTGGATTGGCTATGGGAAATCCCCTTTCACCTGTACTAGCTAATTTATATATGGAATTTTTTGAAAGTAGAATTTTGCCTACGATTGTTAATTTTAACCTGGTTTGGTACAGGTATATAGATGATATTTTACGCCTTTGGCCTAATAATTTGGATGTTGACTTATTTCTTGGTAGGCTCAACAATTTAGTCTCATCTATTAAGTTCACAGTTGAAAAAGAAAATGATGGAAGCCTATCTTTTCTGGATCTAAAAATTTGGAGATGCTCTAATCAGTTCAAATATGAAGTCTACCGTAAGCCTACTAATAATAACTCTTATGTGCATTTTTATTCTGACCATCATCCTTCGATTAAATCCTCTATTTTCTCTGCTATGTTTCTTCGAGCATTGAGAGTTGTCAGTCCTGAATTTTTAGATTCCGAGTTATGCAATATCATGAATATTGGTACTAAATTATGTTATCCTATTTCATTTTTAGATAACTGTCTTAAGAAAGCCAAGAATAGGTATTATAATAATGTAATTGTAAAGGAATTTCAGCGTAAAAATATCCTTAGCCTACCTTACCATGTTAATTTTCAACAAAAGTGGGCACCCGGGCCTCAAAAAGGACCGACGGTCCCGGTCCTTGCCTCAAACTGGACCGACGGTCCCGGTCCTTTCTGAAGATAGGACCTAGGAACGACTCGGTCCTCGGTCCTTATATATAATATAAGTGAAAAATTTGATTAAAATGAAAAATGAAATTAAAGACACCGGAAATCTTTAATTTTATTAACGTAAATTATAATTAATACAATACATAAATGATGAAAAAAAGTTATTAAGTTAAATGCTTGAGTTTCCCTTCAAGAAGACTAGCATTTCAAGACTAGCATCTTCTTTAGAACTTCAAATAATCACTAAACACACTAAAATCACTAAAAAAGACCGTCCGGAATTGCTTAAAAATGGACCGTCGCTCCTCATTTCGGTCCTCACTGAGAAAAGGACCGACTTTCCCGCTCACGGTCCTTAAAAAGGACCGAGTTCCTGGAGTTCGATCCTTTTGGAACTCGGTCCTGCCCACCTTTGATTTTCAATACCTTCCAACTTTACTTAAAGCAATTGGCATTAATGTAATCTTTAAGTATAATAATATTGTTAAATCACGCCTAATAAAGAATAGCCCTGATAATGTTGTTGGTCGTGTGTATTTCATTGGATGTACAGATTGTACATAATGTAACTCAGTATATATAGACCAAACCGGTAAAACGTTAGATATTAGGGTAAAACAGCATAAATATGCTTGTAGAACATCTAATAATTCCAATGCTTTATTTAACCATATGTATAGATGCAACCATAGCATCAAGTGGGATAGTTCTAAAGCGCTTGTTAAAAACAGAGATATAATAGAAAGAAATATTCTAGAATGTGCATTTATTCATTTTAAAAACAATTTCAATGACAGTGCGGGAATGTATAAAATTGACAATATCTTGTTAAAATTTCTTTTGCCTCTCATTAACCCTCGTTAAGTATGTGCTAATTGTTTTTTTTTTCCTGTACGTTGTATATATTTATGGGCATCTTGTCTTTTATCTTCATTCCCTGACGAGGTGTAGCTTGAATACACGAAAGGCCTTGGAATCGTTTTTGTTTTTCCTTGTGGTTTGCAGCATTCATTCATTTCACGTGTTTTATTGTGAAATTCATCCCATATATATATATATATATATATATATATATATATATATATATATTTATTTATTTGAATCTGCAGTCTTCACGTTTATAAGGGATAGCCACTCTTAAGATCTAACTTTCTAATCTCCGATTCAAACTCTATTTAATCAGTCAACTTTTTCGTCAAATATAAGGTACACAAACTTCCGGATAAACGGTCCACTCCGAGTACGATTTTTCCAAATTAAATACTTATAAAAAAGTGACAAAATCAAATCTAAGATAAAAATATTTTATTTGCATCGTTACTGCTTAAAAACCTTTGCTAATTTGACTTTAATTAACCTGTTATGGGCTGTTTAGTCTCCTCAAAATGTTCCATACCACCATTCTCTCGAGTTACGTTTAATCCGACTTTATACCTGAATTCCACCTTACAAAAGGCACGTCAAATTATTCTTCAAGAGAACTTAAATAATTACGGACCACTAACTTCAAAATCTGAACTCAGGATTTTCAACGAAAGGACATAAAACTATAACTTAGACCCAACATCATCACTCCATCATTGAATTGAATTGAATAACTTTTATTATCAATAATAAAATAAATACAGCACTTTTACAATTTACAATAACATAAGTAATTGTGAAGCTCGACTATTTATTTTATTTAATGTGGCCCCTAAGCTTTAGGCTTTACTGTTACAAAACTGATACAAACAGATACAAAGTCATTATTGAAGGTACGAGTATTATACCAATACTATACAAAGAAATCAATATTAGACATGATAGTCCGTGGGTGAGAAGGGTTGATCGATACCACTCGGGGGAACCAAACGTCCTTCATACCAACGATGAAGGATATTAAGTAGATGATAAAAATGTTTGTTGGACACTTCAAAAAAGTAACTTTATTGTTTTATCCGCATTTTAAATTTGTGCCCAATATTGAAATATTGGGTGCCGATGTTTGATGAAGATTTACACTAAAACGCTACCAGATACATATGTCCAGCAAGCATATTTGGAAACTACAGATTATAAGTTTTCCAAAAAGCATTGTTTCATCTGGTTCGCCTTAGGCTTAGTGGTACCGATTGACCAAAATTTGGGGTCTGGCTCACGGCCAATGAGAGATGAGAGATGAACAATCATGAATAATATACCTTTAATCCTAGATTACATACGAGAAATGAATAAATAGTAATGTACATTTAATCCTACATTTTTATTAGTATGCTATAATAATCGAAATTTCAACTTGGTTTTAAACTAATTTACGTTCGCAGTATTTTTTATATCAGCATTTAAATCATTCCATAGTTTCAACCTAATGAAAATGGATAATTTTTTGAGATGAAGATAATCTAAATTGAGATATAACATTCTTTGATCTATTTCTGGTCTGATATGAGTAGATTTATTGATGAGTTATCATACGAAATATCTATTTACCCATTGTAAGTCAATGATTTTGTCCTTACACTCGTAAATAAAAATAAAATGTGCCTCTCTGATTACATCTTTGAGCTTTAGTAGTTTTAGCTCTTTAAATAATGCACTAGAACGGTGATGGCAAACCTATGGCACGCGATCAAATTTGCCTGGCACGCCTTAGCATAAAAATAGTTATCCAAAAAATGAGTATAAAATAATAGACTTAATGTTTATAATTTGGTGTAATATATATATAAACTTCGGTGGGCACGCGAATTTTCTTTTTTATGGTTTATGTGTTTCTTGTTGGCACGCGACTGTAAAAAAAGGTTCGCCACCCGTACACATTAGCATCAGCATCAGATAATAACCTTATTGCATCTATCTTTCAACTTCAGTATTTTTATAATATGTATATGTAGGGCCGGATTAAGACATAGGCTAACAGACTACAGCCCAAGGGCTCCGCATTAAAGAGAGGCCCACTCCCACAAAAAAAAAAGCAGAAGAGAAAGATTTTCTAACATTTTTTTTATACTGCAAATTCAAGATTGCCAAAAATGTTGTTACCTCCTTTATGTGACATTGAAATTCGTGTTATTTAAGTTATTTCTTGTTACAAGTATTACTATAACGTCATTTTTTTCTTTGCCTGTGACAAACATGCTTTAATTATGTAAGTTTTGATTTTGTGATTTTAACTCTGAAAAAGAATACAAAATTTATACCAAAATTCATGTTTTTTTTAGCGAGGGCCCTAAATTTACTTTAGCCCCTGGGCCCCGTGGAGGTTAATCCACTATTTTA
The DNA here is from genome assembly GCA_023014485.1 of Bathynomus jamesi. NCBI lineage: Eukaryota > Metazoa > Arthropoda > Malacostraca > Isopoda > Cirolanidae > Bathynomus > Bathynomus jamesi. The sequence continues at coordinate 365,454 of JAJOZX010002918.1, read as the reverse complement.
TGTATATTATATATATATATATCTGGCGTGCGGTGGGTGGGTGTGTCCATAGGATAAGCGGTAGCTGCAAATATATTATATATATATATATATATATGTATATATACATTATACAAGCATCAACTTTATATTAGTTTTCGATTACTGAATTACTGACTTTTTCTAATTTGACTTTTAATTGGGTAGGCAGTACATGCTCCGCTTACCCTGACTGCACTCCAGATAATATATATATATATATATATATATATATATATATATATATATATATATATATATATCGTGTTTGGGAACTACTGAGCCAGAAATAGAAGTGTGTCGTCAGTGAGTATTAGTTTTGCGATACATTGTTCAGGACTGTGACTCATTGTTTTGTTTGAATACTTTTGATTTGCGTCCTGACAATTATTGTTTTTCACCAAATAATGTTATTTTTACCTCTCATGTCTACTTACAGCAATGTCTGTTTGTCCTCTATCATAAGCCCCTTACTGAGGAGGGTTCCCTCTCTTTCATTCTTTGCAGAGTTTGCTTGGGAACTCTGGCGAGGAGATCCGGTCAATAAGGTTGTCATCCGTCCAATAATTCAAAAGGGAACGGGCCGGATTTCATAAAATTGTCGCGCGTCCCTTATACAATATCCCAACGGGATATCATTTGTTCCATAATGCAACATAATGCAACAGTGTTCTCCATAAATAAAGAAAAGAATAATAATAAATATAAAACAAAAAAATCAATTTTCGTCATCATTTGATGAGTGAACCGTAAAACTGACATTTTACTGTTCATTTTAAATCAGTTCAGAATGCCACAAATGCGCTCCTTGTTTGAAATTTTTTGTCGAATGAATAAGCAATGTTTGAAATTTGGTAAAATAATTATTATTATAATTATTATTATAATTGTTATTATTCTAATTATTATATTTGAAGACCGTGAGGACAATTGTACTAGTTTTAGGTTTGCATATATCTCTTTACTTTATAAAAGGTATAATTTTGAAAGTTTAGTGTCGTATGCTTTTTAAACAAGTATTTGAACTGGATGTTACAGTAAGGCTACATCGTGGCCACATCCCATTACCACTTCCCGTAAGATTAGCGAGGTTAAGCGATGTTCAGTTTGTTCAGTAGTTGGATGGGGTACCGTCTTCCGTGTTCAGATGATGTAACGACCTCTAGTTCGTATCCCACATAAAGCTGTTGGTTCTCTCCGCTCCGTGACCTTTTCTGTTACAAAGGAGTTTATGTTATTAACTCCGCATTCTAGGTAGATTCTGAGTTCGCTTCCAGGTGCTGGCATCCGGTGGTGTTGGGCCGGCTACTCACCTTGTTTCTGCTTGGGCTCAGGTGATCCTTAATTTCCTTAGGGTACACTCATCCTCATGTAGTGGGGAAGTGAAGTTCCTGGATGTTACCTTCGTGAAGAGAAAGTTCAGTGTAGGTGACCTTTTTACAGTTGAAACAACTCCTCTTCTTTTTTCTAATTGAATGTATGAAGCTATTGCATTTCATTGACCCTTATATACAGGGATGTTCAAAAGTCGGGTATCATAACTGAAATAAAAAATAATTACGCCATATTTGCTATGGTGCCTGACTTTTGAACAACTCTTTTGTACTCCAGACAAAAAGCACTTCAATCCACTACTCTGTGACGCATTTATGAGATCAGCTTTGAGGACTTCTTGAAGATGTTCCCATATTTAGGTTCCTCCAAATTATAATTCGATTATCCAAACTATTCATGAGTCCTGCCGTATGTCTTCTAAGCTATGGAATTCATGGTACGAAAACGTCTGTCTGTAGCTCCACTTAACTTCGACATTACTGCATTATTTCGCATTAATTGTATCTATTTCCATCCTTAGTATGTGAATTGTCATTGTATTATTAATATTTGTCATATAGACTATGGTCTACCAACAAACTTTTTAATTTTAATTTTATTATTATTATTATTATTATTATTATTATTATTTTAGAGTCAACAAAAAAATTTCAAGAGAAATGTTTTTGAAAAATTATTTCAAATTAATAATTTTGAAAAAGATAATGCGTTACTGTTCTTTCTGTGTGTAAACTCTAAAGCAAATCTGGCCTTTATCTTTTAGACAAAAGCCGCATCATGACACTCGTCTACCTTTAATACCATTTTCCAATATTTTAAATTTACTTACGAAGTAGTATGTAACAAAGATGAAACTGACTTAAATCACTTTCAATGGAAGCCATACTCAATACAAAAAAAAGTTGTGGCCTAGATGGCATACAAGCAGAACATTTAAAATGTTGTAGCCCTCGTATAATACCTACGCTTGCAATGTATTTCACAAGCTGTATTATACATGGGTACTTGCCACAGTCCATTTTGTCAGTTGTATTGTTGTCAGTTGTTAAAAATAAGGGTGCTAGTATCTGTGATAAGAATAATTATAGGCCAATAGCACTTGCCAATATACTTTCTAAAGTGTTAGAATATGTCATTTATAATAGGATAAGTACTTACTTGCAGACTTATGACAATCAGTTTGGCTTTAGAGTGAAACATGGTACCCTACTGACATGTGTATTTATATGCTAAAGGAACCCGTCCTAAAGTACAAGATTTCAAGTAGCAATGTATAGTCTTGTTTTGTGGATGCATCAAAAACATTTGATAGAGTTAAGTTGTTAACCATCACAAACTTTTCAAGAAACTCTTGTGTCGAGGGGTACCTAATAGTCCGGTAACACAGACCCTGATTTTATTGGAACCCTGCATTGTTTGTTATAAAGCAAATTTTTACATATTTTGAAAGCTTATACCACCCCATTCAAGAATCCATCGGGTGTACACCTGACCCCCGCTTGGCTTTTTCAATATGGCCGGCGAAACTGAAAAAATTCCATATCCTGGTCAATAATTGATGGATTTTGATGATCTTGGTGTCATTTCTAGGGGTTTCTAGGATGATGAGTCGATCTGGAGGGGTTGCAGATACTTTGGGAGTCGTTTTGATCGACATTCGTCAATACTCAAGGTTATTGAAGGTCAAACGCCCCCCGAAATAAGGAATATCCCATATCCCGGGCAGTCGTGGAGATAGTTTGGTGATCTTACTGTCGTTTTTATGGTTTAAAATGAAATCAGAGATTATTTTCCCCATGATAAGGTGAATTCCAATATGTCTAATTATTCCTCTTATTTTTTTCAGGTTGTTGAGATTATTGCTGATGGTGCTGCCCACCTGTTGGTTTGATGACGTCTTGGTTGTGCTGATTCCAAAATTGTTTTTTGACTGCTGAATATAGAGAATGTACCAGGTGAGCATTGTTTAGTTTTCATTTGCTGAGGATAAATTATATTTATTTCAATGCGATTTGTACTCTGAAGAATGGGTAAACCAAATTCTTATTTTTCAGGTTCTACAAAAGCTGCAGACGAATGTTTCTTCAAGGATTTCCTACGTAGCTGTCCTGGAGATCAGAAAGGTCTTACAAATTGTGGGAGGATTCAGAAAATCATAGAAAGCAGCGACATCAGAGGGCAGCCAGATGTTCGAGCGAGACTAGAGCCTCTCTTGGAAGATGGAGGAAAAATCCTTTGTTGTCACAAGAACTGTGTTTCCACTTGTGTCCAAGCGGAATTTATCAGCATTCATGAAAGAGAGAATGTGATACCCCTACAGTGGAGCTAAAAAGACTATGTAGTGCTGTTCTCAGTGAAGGCCCAGTATATGACCCTAAAAAATATTGTCTCTTTTGTTTGAAAGTCAGTGAGTGTACATTACCCGAGAAATATGACATCAAAGTTCCGGTGCGATACCGCATTCCAGCATCTAGGTTTATGACCGATAAGCTTGGTGATAAAAAAAAAATTACAAAGATGTGTTGATGGAAAAGTGTAAACTGAAAAATGATGAGCAGGGACAAGTTGTACTCAGTAGGTTGTTGGGCATGAAAGGAGATTTACCGGCTGAAGAAGCCCGATACCATAAAGATTGTATGTCTATCTTTCATGTTAGGTTGAGAGAGCTTGCCAGAATAAGTCAAGGGTTGAACCTGAAGACCGCCCTTCATTGCTTTGTGTGTAGAATTGTCGAAGGACAAAATGAATTGTGAAAGGACAAAATGCACCCAAACTATGTTCTCTACCACCAACAACTGAAGCTTTCCATCAAAATGTGCTCAGAGCCCACTACACTGTGGCGAACTGGCTCGATGCACTAAAGTGTGACCCACCACCACTTGATACTGTGCATTATGGGTGGGAGAGAGACGAAACAAACAGAGTTCTCATCCCAAAAGCAGTTGGTGAAGGAGTGTGCTTAGCGCCAGATGAAGTTCTGAAGCTAATCAGATGTGGGTGTGAATCACAATCAGCATGCAGGGGGAGTCGCTGCGGCTGCATGGGACGCCGAATCCCTTGCACAATGTTCTGTGCATGTGGCAGCGGCTTGGATTGCAACAATCCATTGACCTAAAACGCAAACGAAGAGCAGACTAATGATCCTGACGATCCTGACACAACCATGTCTCTTGATATTTGACCCCAGTAAATGGTTACCTTATGTGAATAACTGCATCAAAGTTGTCAATACCAATCCCCCAGCTACTGTAGGTGTGAGCTTTGTTTTGCTTACGAGGTCATATCTTGTAGCTTTGCAACCTTCCATAGAATGCATGTGCCCTGCACTTCAGCATAAATTGTGGTTTATATCCGAATATCCATATCCATATAATGTGAATTATGTCATTTAAGCATTATGATCTGGTTTTATCTGCAGAAAAGATGTTAAGTGCTCAGCAGTTAGCTAGATTGTAGAAATTGTCACTGAAATAAAGCAAATACAGTGATGTCAACTGTGGCATTATCATATTTCAAGGCCAAACTTTAACCTCAAATGACCTTGACTTGACCCATGGAGTTGCAAAATGATACCCTACTGTTATCATGTGCCTATAGCACTACTCAGTCTCGCCCAAAACCATAAAAACGACAGTAAGATCACCAAAATATTTCCACGACTCCCCGGGATATGAGATATTCCTTATTTCGGGGGGCGTTTGACCTCCAGTGACCTTGAGTATTGACGAATGTGGGTCAAAACGACTCCCAAAGTATCTGCAACCCCTCCAGATCGACTCATCATCCTAAAAACCCCTAGAAATGACACCAAGATCATAAAAATCTATCAAGTATTGACCAGGATATGGTATTTTTCAGTTTCGCCAGCCATCTTGGAAAATGGCGGCCATATTGAAAAAGCCAACCGAGGGTCAGGTGTACACCCGATGGATTCTTGAATGGGGTGGTATAAGCTTTCAAAATATGTCAAGATTTGCTTTATAACAAACAATGCAGGGTTCCCACCCCGTGCAACCGGACTATAAATATATACTTAGGATACTTGCATTCTGGTATACAGAGCAGACCATGTTTGTAAGATGGAAAAGCACTGTATCATCAGGTTTTAAGGTAACTAATGGTGTTAGGCAAGGAGGTATATTATCACCCTATTTTTTCTGTATATACACATGGATGACCTTACCAATGAACTAAAAACTGCACGTACTGGCTGTGTTATTGGAAAGGAAAAAATGAATCATTTAATCATTTTAATGTATGCTGATGACCTTGTTCTTCTGTCACCCTCTCCTCATGGGCTGAGAGTACTATTAGAGATATGTGAACAATATGGTATAGAAAATGACATCACCTATAATGGGGCAAAGATTTTTTTGATTTTTAGGTGTAATCTACTGAAACATGTATCATGTGAGTCTTTTGAAATGAATGGTCAGTCAATAGTCACAATACCTGTCAAAGACCCATGTAAATATTTAGGTCATGTAATTACTCACGAGCTGCGAGATGAACTTGATATTGAGAGGCAACGTAAAAAGCTCTATGTACAGGGTAACATACAGGTAAAGAAATTTGGTATGTGTTCAGAATCAGTTAAAACTTATCTTTTTAGAACTTACTGTACTGCACTGTATACATCCCATCTGTGGTGGAACTATACAAAAACTGCTATGAATAAGCTCTCTGTTGCTTATAATATTATTTTTCGTATGCTATGTAGGGAACCAAAATGGTGCAGTGTCAGTTTTATGTTTACTACACGTAACCTACCTACCAGCCAAATGTTAATCCGGAAGAATATATATATAATTTCATTACTAGGGTTCAAAACAGCTCTTATGTGTTATTGTGCAATGTCCTGTCTTCAGATACTGTGTACCTCTCACCTTAGTCACCTATATGGCAGTCTTGGTTCAGACAACTGCTGGTTTACAATACCTTATTTTTGTAATGTAACAATGATTATATAGGCATATTGTACTCGTATGTTGGGTTAAATGGCTATGCTGGCCTTATTTTTGTACTTGTATGTTAGGTTGTGGCTATGTTGGCCTTATTTTTGTATTACGTTCAGTGTATAATACGTAAGAGTGTACTTGTATGATGGGCCGTTTCCTCCATAGGCGAAATAGGCGACTGCCTGGGGTCCCGCTTCAAAAAAGTGTAGGAGGCAAAATTTCTGAAGGATACGATAGGGATTGAATTCGAAACAATCTTTGTATTTATTGAGTGAAATGTTTTTAAAAATGTAAAAATGTTTTTGTTCAAAGTGTGCAGTGTTAATTATGTTTAAACATTACAACAAAAGAAACACTAACTTTCAATGAAAATTTTCATTTTGGCAATGCAAATTTGGCTTATTGTATGCAATGCTAGTTATACGCATATTCTTTAAAATAAATTAAAAAAGTTAGAGCTAGACATAAATAGGACAGAAAGCGAAATAGTTACTCTCTCCCTCACACACACACACACACACATATATATACTATATATATATATATATGCAAAAAAACAAGCATGATCGCGCTGCCTCATGGATGGAAAAGTTAAGGACTTATGGTGGACTGATTCATTGAAAATTTGCATTGTTAGCACAAAATATTATGTGCAATACACTGATTACGTCACAAAATACCAACATCAAGAAACATCCCAAAAATATTGGTAGAAAAATAGCAACCATAGTCAGTATTGAAGAGTTATGATTAAGCTCTAAATGATTGTGTCAAAAGCTACGCTAATGAACCTACTTCTCAGAATAAAGAAATGATTTGAACGTGAATGGTGCGTTTACATTTTGTATTTTACGTCTAAAAAATTTGAAATATATTTGGCGTTTTCTGGCAACAACTAATCGTTTGTAATTGCCAGAAACCACCAGAAGCTAAGTGGGGAAGGTTAGGGAATGGGACGAAGTGAGAGGCCTCAATTTGTACTTAATTTACTGAAAGATATTTCATAACTTTTAGTGTTTATAGCAACAAATTTGCAAAAAAAATAATGTTTTTTACATTAAACTTCAGTTTTCAGTTTCTTATTCATATGATGAAACGGACAATTACCAATTTGATGTAATAGTATTCCATTTTAAGGATAGCTTAATTACAAGTAATTTAACTTACCAGGTCTTTTATTCATAAGTAGTCAGACATACAAGGATATGCTGTAAATATGAAGGCTTATAATCAAAGAATAAAATACATAATGATAATTCTATGGGATACACGGTTCGGAGCTATTGAAGAATAGGGACCCCAGCCTTCTTTAGTTAGGCTTATAAGGCTAACTAACGAAAATATCACGACCTAACCTAACCAATCGTTAGGTTAACTCTACGCCCTTGACGATTGGTTAGGTTAGTTAGGTCATGATATTTTCGTTAGTTAGCCTTATAAAGCTAACTAAAGAAGGCTGGGGTCCCTATTCTTCAATAGCTCCCACGGTTCGATGAAAACAAACTGATTTACAAATTTAAAAAGTTAACGTTCAAAATGCAAAATGCATTAATAAACTGAACTATATAAAACCTATTCAATTTGTTAATAATTTAGATATCATACATACATTGTTTATAACTGAATAGACGTAGATATAAGTATAAAGAAAGAATGTGTGTGTGTGTGTGTGTAAGTATAGGAGAGAGTCTATAAAGAGAGCTATACAAAATAAAAATGGGAAATAGGTATAAATAAAGTTAAAATGATATGGCACAAAAAGAGGAACGTTTAAGAAATAGGATAGTCCATAATTGTGATACTATTAAAAGAAGATAGTTTCAGAAAGGAACCATAATTGAGAAATGCGAAATTAGGTATCAGGGAAATTATTAAAAATATAAAGTCGAACAATTATATAGGACTATATATGTTACAGTCAATGTCTAAAATCAGGCAATTTGTAAATTGGCTGAAATTTTAGGTAATGTGTCAAATTGATGATACACACAAAACCTAACCTAACCTAACCTAACCTAACTTTTCTGGTAATGCTGCATATGCATGCCCACTGGTATTTCCCAATATGCTGCCTAAAAATTCATTAGGTTAGGTTAAGTTAGTTTTTGTGTGTATCATCAATTTGACACATTACCTAAAATTTCAGACGTTGCTTGTATCATCTTTATTGTAGACGTCTTGCTTGTAGACGCCAGACGTTGCTTGTATCATCAATTTGACACTGCCTAAAATTTCAGTCAGTTTACAAATTGCCTGATTCAATTAGACATTGACTGTAACATATATATATATATATTATATATATATTAAAAACAGTTTCGGTGTATATATATACATGTACGTGTTTAATTGTGAAATTCATCCCATATATATATATATATATATATATATATATATATATATATTATATATATATATATTATATATATATATATAAATTATATATTGGCGCTCATAAGTATTCGTACAGATAAATATTTCAGTTATATTCGTCTTTATCTTTTGTACTATGCATAGGATAGTTATAAAAAGTATGACAAAATTAACAAATCCTAAAATTAGTGTAACTCCAACATATATGTAAAACATCAAAGAATTTGAAGAAAATAAAAAAGTTAAAATGCAAAAGTTTTTCGTACATTTATTTACAAAATTATTTAATACTTTTTGTGTCCACATTTTGCTTGAATGACTTTAGTGAGTAAAAAAATAAAAAAAAATATAAAAAAATATAAAAAAATATAAAAAAATGGGGGCGTGGAAGGAAATACAAACGCAGAAGAAAGCGAAATGTAGTTGGTTGTTAAATAATAAAACGATAAAGTTGCGGACAGAAACCAAATAGTAACATTAGAGCAGTCGAAAGAAAGTGAAAATCAGACCTTAAAATCGAACTTGCGTGACGAAAACAAAGGCATTTTTTTTTTTAATTGAATTGAACAACCTTTAGTGATGAAACAAGTACAATTTTTGCAATTTTTGTTTTTGTATAAATAATTGTGAAATTGGACTGTTTATTTTATTTAATGTGGCCTCCTAAGCTTTAGGCTTTACTGGGTTCTTAATTAAAAATAAAACGGTTATTATTAATTAATAAATACAGAAATCATGAATAATATAATTATTAATTAGAGTATATATTAATCTTAAGTTATTATTATATATATAAAACAAATACAAAGTCATTACTGAAGGTATGATACCAATACTATACAAAGAAATCAATATTAGACATGGGAGATGAACAATAACAAGTACGGTAATGTACATTTAATCCTAAATTACACACCAGAAATGAATAAGTAATAGGATAATGTACGAGTACATTTAAGCATAGATTTTTATTAGTATGCCATTATTAATTGGGATTTGAACTTGGTTTTAAACAAATTTATATTCACAATATGTTTTATATCAGCATTTAAGTCAGTCCATAGTTTCAATGCAAAGAAAATGGGTAGTTTTTGAGATGAAGAAAATCTAAATTGAGGCATAACATTCTTTGATCTATTTCTGGTCTGATACGAGTGGGTTTCTTGATGAGTTACAAAACACCTATTTACTCATTGTAAGTTAATGATTTTGTTCTTTCAGACAATAACTTTATTGCTCGTTTTTGGATGACAAAGATAGTTTAAAGCGTTGTTAGCAGCGTCTCCCCTAATAAAGTTGCAGTACGTTATATAAGAAAGAACAAGACTTTGATAAAGAGTAAATAAAACCTGTTTAGGGACTAAATTCTAAGTTCAAACATTATAGCAACGCTCCTTGAAATCTTTTTTGAGATATAATTTACATGATCATTCCATTGCAAATTCTTATCTAGCATTACAGCAAGAAATTTTGTTACAGTACACTCCGTTACAACGGTTTCATCAACATTAAGTTCATCAAGATACACATTTCGTTTATTTGTAAAAATCATGAAATTTGTTTTACTGGTATTTAGGAAGAGTTTAATGGTGGTCAACCATTTCATTACATTGATAAATTCTGATTTAAATATATTCTTAGCTGAATTAACATCTTTGCAAGAAAAAGAGACACAGTTGTATCATCTGCAAACATTATGAAGTTAAATATATGAGATGAGCGTAGAAGGTCATTTATATATAAAAATAACAGTAGATCCAAGACCATTTCATTACATTGATAAATTCTGATTTAAATATATTCTTAGCTGAATTAACATCTTTGCAAGAAAAAGAGACACAGTTGTATCATCTGCAAACATTATGAAGTTAAATATATGAGATGAGCGTAGAAGGTCATTTATATATAATAAAAATAACAGTAGATCCAAGACTGAGTCCTGTGGTACACCATGTTTGACAAGCATTTTAGTTGAGCAAACCTTATTTACTGATACAAAATGATATTCTGTCTGGAATTAATAATAATAAACTCAATGATACTTAAGTAATAAGGACTGAAGAACTAATTAGATTATAAGAGGTACAATGGAGAAATACTGAAATCGTAACTACAGAATAGAGAGATAAAGTTGGGTTTTTGGGAAATTATTCATCCTTGAGGTATAGTTTTAAATTTATTCCTTTTGAATTTACGAATAAATTTATTTCTGTGTCGAGTCTACACACATATATATATATATATATTATATATATATATATATTATATATATATATATATATATAATTATATATATATATAAGGGTGGTCCATAACTATATAGGGGAATTTTGTTTTTAATATTTCCTAGCTCCCACCCACTGAAGTTGTGAGGTTCTGTGAGAAAATGTTGCGGGTGAATTTCGTTTCGATCAGTTCATATTTAGGGGTTGCTCACGAGTTTCAAAATTTATCCTTCTATCACTGGAATAGGTATATTATATGGTATGCACTACAGCTCCACTGCCTGTGGGTCTCCCCTCCCCCCCACCACGAGCTGATGGATGAGTACTATCCGTTCTACTACGCGGGTGTCATGGTTGGCAACCACTCATTGTCGCCCAATCAAAGAGCTTTTTCTGGCATCCGGAAACTTCCGGCGATGCTCCAACACTACTTGCGGCAGATCTGCAGCTGCTCCTCGTCTTTGGTGTGGCGGCCGCTGTACTGTTGGACGAGGGCCACAGCTCGCTCGGCGTAGTCACTCACCACCCTGAGGTTTTCCACAACCCTAAGCACCGCCGAAACTCCTCCATTTTTTCCCATTCATCCGGATCTTTGTTCAAGAAACCTGCAGACAATTGCAGTCGTTCGAAGAACCTCATCGAATTTTTTCGTCACAAGGCTCTCCAAAGACGAACTGAGAGGCGGGTTGACGCGCTTTGGAATCTGCTCTCTCTTGTATAGGGCTGCGACCATCCAACGTTTCGTTGCAGATGGAACATCGGCATCGAAGAAGTCAATGAAATCATTTCCTCAGAGAGGTACCACCTAACGAGGTGTACTTCTGAATACACGAAAGACCTTGGAATCATTTTTCTTTTTCCTTTGGGTTTGCATCATATATATATATATATATATATATTATATATATATATATATATATATACATACAGGGTGGGCCGTAAGTTTCCATACATAGGAAATTTAAATTATGGTCTTCACGTGCGTCGGTATTTGGATCAGCAGTTTCCGGATGCTTGGATTGGTCGGCGTGGTCCTGTGGAGTGGCCTCCCAGATCCCCAGATCTCACCCCCCTTGATTTCTATCTTTGGGGGCACTTGAAGGCCATGGTGTATCAGGAAAAGATACGAGACATAAATCATCTAAACTCCGAGCAGTGTTTCCCAACCGGGGGCCATATGGCTCCCTGGGGCCATGGCACATTTGAAGGGGGCCACAGGAAAATGTTTTTTTGTAAAATAGAGTTAAATCTGCATATTACCTACTGAAAATAATGCTTATGGGGGGCCACGGGAAAAAATAAGGTTCCTAAGGGGGGCCATAAGCCAAAACCGGTTGGGAACCACTGAATTTCTAAAGGAACGTATCACCAACGCCATTACAAGCATACGTCAACTGTGCTAATGCGTGTTCATCAACAGTGGGGAACACGTATTGAAATTGAAATGTGTTTTTAAACAATGGCAACATGTAGAGCATATTATAAATAAATAAAAATGGTTGTCCATAAAAAATGTTTATTTTCCTATGTATGGAAACTTACGGCCCACCCTGTATATATATATATATATATATATATATATATATATATATATATATGAAATTATTTCACGAAAGTAACACGTGAAAAATATTTATGATGAATAAAACCATGAAGGAAAGGAAACACAAAACGGTGCTCAAGCGCTTTCGTCTAAATGACATCCTCAGGAACACAGTGTTCCTGAGGATGTCATTGACGAAAGCGCTTGAGCACCGTTTGTGTGTTCCTTTCCTTCGTGGTTTTATTCATCATATATATATATATATATATATATATATTAAATATATATAATTTTACCTCTGCTCAGGGTAAACTAGAATAATTAAATGAAAATTAAAAAAGAACAACGTAAATTATAAAGGAAGGATCTTTGCAGAGCGAAATTCAATGAAGGAGAAAACGAATGAATTCTGATGATGATAAATAAACAAATACGAATAAGTAAAAATACAGGCCTGTATAAGGAAGTTTTGCGATTGCAAATACTTGTGGTTTTTTGGTCCAGTTTGTGTAGAGCGAGTCTGGAACATAGCCGAACCGTGGCCAAGAGTCCTAAGGCCCCCCCCCCCTGAAAATTTTTTAAGGGACCTCTGATAGATAGGGAATATATATATATATATATATATATATATATATGTTAACACAGACCGTGCATGGAACAAGGAACTCTTCTGGGAAAATTAAATCCACTATAGTCCGAATAAGTAATGGTAATGACAAATACCAAAGTTTTTCTTTTTCCCATGTCCCATGTCCCAAAGTTTTTCTTTTTCCCATGTCCCATGTCCCAAAGCTGGATCCTGTCTGCTTTGCAGATAGCTGGTGAGGGAAGCTATATTTATGGGACCTCTTTGCGAGAGACCCGTTGCCCACGTCGGGCTAGCATCATGAAAAAGAAAAACTATGGTATTTGTCATTACTTATTCGGACTATAGTGGATTTAATTATCCCAGAAGAGTTCCTTGTTCCATGCACGGTCTGTGTTTAACATTATATATATATATATATATATATTATATAATTCTTACCTCTGCTCAGGGTAAACTAGAATAATTAAATGAAAATTAAAAAACAACGTAAATTATAAAGGAAGGATCTTTGAATAGCGAAATTCAATGAAGGAGAAAACGAATGAATTCTGATGATGATAAAATAAACAGTTTACGAATAAGTAAAAATACAGACCTGTATAAAGAAGTTTTGCGATTGCAAATACTTGTGGTTTTTTGGTCCAGTGTGTGTAGAGCGAGTCTGGAGCATAGCCGAGCCGTGGCCAAGAGTCCTACGGCCGCCCCCCTTGAAAAATTTTAAGGGACCCCTGATAGATAGGGTATATATATATAGGTGTAATGCACATACGTGAATAACGAAACAAATTTTCTGGCTGCCACACGCAAACTTGTCAGAACACTTCTCAGAAGAGATCAATTTGCCAGTGAAACGGATATGTAGCCTACCTTTTGGAAGCCTATATGTAAAATGGTATATTCTTTAACCTTCTATGGGAATTATTTTCCTTAATTTATGGGATGGCAATTTGTACATATACAGATTAAACGACATAATTAAATTTTGGGGAAGCTTATGGGGGTTGCATATACCCAAAAAACCCCAGGATACGGCAATAAAAGTTATCATATGTATTTGTAAGTGTAAGAATTTTAGAACTAAAAAATAAACGCAAATTTTGGATTTATTAAAAAGTTAGTTAAATAAAAAATCAAAATGAGATTCAATATTATAAATAAAAATTATTTAATTAATCTACGAGGGCCACTCAATATATTTTGCCCCACCTTTTTTTTTTCTTTCCAAGTTTCCTTGTAAGTTCCAGAAATTTTGTATACAAGTAGTTATATCCTTTTTTACAAGTTTTTATTTTTCCACATAGTCTCCATCCTTTTCTACGGCTTTCCTCCACCTCGAAACAAGGGCCTTTATTTCTTGATGGTAAAAGTCCACTGGGTTCCGCTCGAGCCACCTCTTAACCTCCTCAACAACCTCATCGTCATTCTGAAACTTTCTTCCACGAATAGCATCCTTCATTGGTTCAAACAAATGCAAGTCTGAAGGTGACAGATCCGGGCTGTATGGAGGGTGGGATAACACAGTGAAGCGCATTTTTGTGATGGCTTCTCTTGTTTGCAAACTGTTGTTGTTGTTGTTGTTGTTGTTTAGCCGATCAGCCCACCCTGATCGAGCAAGCCGGCGGCACGCAGGTAACCGATCGCCCTCTCCGGAGTGGACCAGAGGTTCAGCGCACTAGTGATGTTGTGTTGTGTTCGTTGTTGTGCTAGGGCGGTACAGTCTGTCATAATGTGTTCAATTGTTTGTGGTGTGTCCTGGCACAGGTGGCAGGTGTCGTCTGTGGAGTTGTCTAGTCTGTGTTTATATGTTCGTAAGTTGGGGTGATGTCCACATCGGAATCGTGCTAAGTTAACTCGATCCGATCTGCTCAGGCTGATCTCTGACCTGTTAACGGGTGGCGGCTTCGCACCTAGGACCGCATTCGGACCGAGTCGTGTCAGTGCTTTGTGGGTTAGGTGTGTGTGTATATGTTTTCTGTACTGTGTGATGTCTGTGGGGCGTGGTATGGAATGGGGTATTTGATTATAATGTCTCTCTGGTGTTACCTTAATGGTGCGAGGTGTTGGTGCATGATTGTACAGGGTGGGGCACGGGAACCAAGTGTTTTTGGAATAATCAGGAAAATGATATTTATTTTTGTAAAGAAAATATATTGGTAGAACAACATTCGTAAGAACATAGCATTTCATGTCATAATAATCATGTACCGAAAATTATATCTGGCATATGATGTCCTTGGCCGTCGACGCATTGTTGAAGGCGTTTACGAAAATTGGCCTCCACTCTTCCCAGCAGGTCTCTGTTGATTGGATGATTTGTTGACGGATCGCTTCCTTCAATGCATCTAATGTACGGGGCTTGTCTTCGTAGACACGTGACTTGAGGTACCCCCATAGAAAGAAGTCACATGTGGACAAGTCAGGGGACCGAGGGGGCCATGCAATGTCACCAAATCTCGAAATGAGATGGTTGGGAAACAGGGGCGAAGAACAGCCATTGACGCTCTGGCGGTGTGTGGCGTGGCCCCATCTTGCTGAAACCACAAATGTCGACGAGCAATACGCCTTCTTCGTAACTCAGGGATGAAAAAGGTGTTCACCATCTCAATGTAACGCCCAGATGTTATGGTAACGGTAACCCCATTTTGCTCGAAGAAATAGGGACCGATGACGCCAAACTTTCCCACCGCGCACCAAACTGTAACCTTAGGGCTATGCATGGTTTTTCATGGAGTTGTCGCGGATTTTCAGCAGCCCAATACCGACAGTTTTGATTGTTGACGGCCCCATTAAGGTGGAAATGGGCTTCATCACTCATTACCACCATCATGTTTTCATTCTGCTCATAAAGTGCAAGCATTTCCTGTGCAAAATTCAGTCGTTGGGGGCAATCGTTTACATTCAATTCCTGCACCATCGCTAACTTGTATGGGTGAAAATGTAATTCTTCATGCAAAATCCGTCTAACAGTACGATTGCTGATTCCGAGTGCAGCTGAATGTCTCCGAGCAGAGCGGCCTGGGCTTTGCAACATCGCTTGTCTGACCCTTTCAACGTTCTCTGGAGTACGCACAGTGCGTTGCGGCCCCTTCGGTTTTGTTTTCATTATTGAGCCTCCTGTTCGAAGATTGTTAACCCAACGTAAGATTGTGTCACGAGCGGGAACAGAGTCATTTCGATGAATGTTGAATCTGCGGCGAAACGCACGCTGAACTGCTGTCACTGACTCGCCACTCCTAACAAAATGATCATACGCGAACATGCGGTGTTCTAACGTCCACTGCTCCATGATGGCACCTGAAAGATAAAGGTGAGTGTTAGTTAAAGTTAAATGCTATGAACCCAGGAATGGAATGCTACCTACCGCACGCCCCTCCCATTCCTAATGGCCGATTACTAGCTATTCAAAAAACACTTGATTCCCGTGCCCCACCCTGTACATGTATTGGCAAGGGTGTTGTGGGTTAGTTGTCGCTGCTGCCATGAATTGTGTTCCCCTCATGTCTAAATGTTCCCTAACTTTCAGTATTTTTGTTTCTCTGTGCAGGTGTTCTATTGGTGTTGTTTGAGTGCATCCTGTAATGATACGAAGTGCGTTGTTTTGTATTGTCTGTAAGGTGTTTATGTGTGTGTTTGAGATAATGGGTGCCCAGCATGGGCTAGCATAGTCCATAACTGAGCGAATATATTGTTTGTATATGAGCGATGTTGTTTCCTACTGGTGTCCAAAGTTTGTGCCTGTTAGTACCCTAAGCGTGTTAAGTCGTGACGTATATTTGTTTTTAATGTCCTGAATGTGGTTTGCAAAAGATAATGATGTGTTTTATGTGACCACAAGTATTTTGCTCCTGTGAGTGTGTGGAATGTTGATGTTGTTTAGTGTAAGCTGTGGAATTACCTGGTGTTCTTTTGTGTTGCTTGTAAGCAAGGTGATGGTTGATTTTGTGGGCGCTACTTTGAGTCGATTGTGTGTGAGCCAGTCTTGTATACTGTTTATGTATGTTTGTAGGTTATTTGTAGCGGTGTAGATGTTGTTGTGGGTGGATGTTAGAGTGATGTCATCTGCATATGATGATAAGGTAAGCTTGTTATCTATGGGTGTTGGAATGTCATGCATGTATAAGTTGAAGAGTGTTGGTGAGAGAACAGAGCCTTGAGGGACCCCGTTCGGAAAAAGCTTGTTTTTGGATGACTTGCCATTAAATGTGACATGTGAATATCTTCCTGAAAGATAGTTGCTCAGCCACCCTTTGGTGTTATTGTGCATGTTTGTGTTGAGTATTTTGTTTATGAGAGTGAAGCGTGGGATAGCATCAAATGCTTTACTAATGTCTATTGTTGCTAATAGTGTACGTTGAGCTGGTCGTCTGGAGTTGACGCCATCCATGATGTGCTGTGTGAGGTTAGTGAGTAATGTCGTGGTTGAGTGGTGAGGTCTGAATCCATGTTGAGTAGGCGATAGTGGAATGTGTGGGTTGGTGATTTGTAAGATTAGTCTTTTTTACTTTGGAAGGTGTGCATAGTAAAGTAATGGGTCTATAGGAAGCTGGTTCTGTTGGATTTTTGTTCGGTTTGAGTAGTGTAATAATTTTGCCTTGTTTCCATATGTTAGGAATTAACACGCTTAGGGTACTAACAGGCACAAACTTTGGACACCAGCAGGAAACAACATCACTCATATACAAACAATATATTCACTCAGTTATGGACTATGCTAGCCCATACTGGGCACCCATTATCTCAAACACACACAAACACCTTCCAGACAATACAAAACAACGCACATCGTATCATTACAGGATACACTCAAACAACACCAATAGAACACCTGCACACAGAAACAAAAATACTGAAAGTTAGGGAACATTTAGACATGAGGGGAACACAATTCATGGCAGCAGCGACAACTAACCCACCACACCCTTGCCAATACATGTACATTGTACAATAATGCACCGACACCTCGCACCATTAAGCTAACACCAGAGAGACATTATAACCAAATACTCCATTCCATACCACACCCCACAGACATCGCACAGTACAGAAAACACATACACACACACACCTAACCCACAAAGCACTGACACGACTCGGTCCGAATGCGGTCCTAGGTGCGAAGCCGCCACCCATTAACAGGTCAGAGATCAGCCTGAACAGATCGGATCGAGTTAACTTAGCACGATTCCGATGTGGACATCACCCCAACTTACGGACGTATAAACACAGACTAGACAACTCCACAGACGACACCTGCCACCTGTGCCAGGACACCACAAACAATTGAACACATTATGACAGACTGTACCGCTCTAGCACAACAACGAACACAACACATCACTAGTGCGCTGAACCTCTAGTCCACTCCGGAGAGGGCGATCGGTTACCTGCGTGCCGCCGGCTTGCTCGATCAGGGTGGGCTGATCGGCTAAACAACAACAACAACAACAACTTGAGTTCAGTTGGCACAGACTTGGCGTCGCGGGGCATCCCACCCCTTGGCTGGGGGGTACAGGAGGGGCTAACCACGGCACTGGCCTGAAGTAGTATGAATGTAACTGATTGATACAGGTAAATTTGTGCTGCTTTGGGGAGGAAACACAAAGTTACGGTGCATTTTTCTAACGCTTTTAGTTTTGAAATATAAATTTTTGAAGTTTATAGAATTTTTCTGTTCTGATTGAATAGAATCGAATTCGAATGATTACTGAGACAATGAAATTCATTGAGGAAAGATCGTATCAAAAGTAAGCGATGTTAATGTGATATATAATAATATGAGCAGTTGGACTCTTGTAAATAAACAGTTAAGATCTTATATCAGATGTTAACCGATATAATAACAATTATAATCGCGATAAATACGAGATATGATATTGAAATTTGAAGAGGGTAAACAATGAAAACTAACTAACGGCGTAGCTGGAAAGCAGGTTTGCCAAGTCGCACCATGATCTTCCCGCGAAATCTCAGTTGTGAACCAGCCCAAAAGTAGCCCAATAGTAATGACGCGTGACAGATTTGATGCTAACATAAGAAAAGTGTATACCATAGGCGGATCAAGAGGGTGGGGGGCAGGGGGCTTAATTGAAGCAACGTGGACATAAGCATTAAAACGTTTTACCTAATTTCATTTAACCAGGATGTATGGGGCCTCCAAATTAAACACCATTGCTTCAATTAAGCCCCATGGCCTCCCTCTGGATCCGCCTACGAGTATAACTAACAAATAATTTAACAAACCAAAAGCAAGGAAAGTTTTTATTACATATAACACGAGTATACAAGTAAATTGCTGTATGAAAACTCTGTATTTTTTAGTCCCTACCCCATAACATTATAGAAAACTACTTTTGTTTTTATCCATCACATCAATGTTCTCCAGAATTAGGCAATCATTATTTGAACCAATATGCATATTATATAAGCTCAAATATAGCTCATTCTATGAAGGAGAAAGCCTCATTTCTTGCTTGCTAAAACAATAACTTGTTGGTTTTTTATTATTTTTTTTTTATTTCCTGGTTCAGATTCTATACTCGTACAAAGTCACGGACTCACGGATTTACTTCACGCATTCAAGAATTCACTTCATAGATTCACGGATTCACTTCACGAACAATATCTAAGTTCCGTTCTTGCAAGAACCATCCAGATTTGTTTTGTTATATATGTCGTAATTTCCAATCAGTAAAGCAAAGGCAGAATATCACAGAATTTGTAAGAAAATCATATCTCGCTTATTTCGGTGTAAAGCTCGGTGATCAGGATAAATCGTGGGCTCCGCATAGTGTATGCCGATCATGTGTGGAGAATTTGAGGCAATGGGTTCAAGGCAAAAGGAAGTCCTTACCTTTTGGTATACCTATGGTTTGGCCTGAGCCCAAAGACCATACCCAAGACTGTTGTTTCTGTTTGTGTAATATCAAGGGGTTCAGCTCCAAGAATAAATCATCCATTGTGTATCCGTTGTTGCCATTTGTCATCCGTTCTGTTCCACACAGTGATGATGTTCCCATTCCTGCATGCTCCATAGAACTTGATGAAATTTCTGAATCTGGTACAGAACTTAGCGATCACAGTGACTTTGAAATTGATAAGAGTTCTAAAGACCCACAGTTTTTCACTCAGGCAGAACTGAATGATCTTGTACGAGATCTTGACCTACCGAAAGATGTCTAACTCTTGGGATCCAGCCTGAACGAAATAAATTTACTGGCTGCTGGAACTTCATATTCCTGGTATAGGAGCAGAGAGCAAGAATTTGTTAAATTCTTCTCTATGGATGGTTCTCTAGTATTCTCTACTGACATACCTGGAGTACTTCCATGAGAACCTTGGAGCGGTTAGTGAAGAGCAAGGTGAAAGGTTCAATCAAGACATAAAAAGCATGGAAAAACGATATCAAGGAAGATGGAATGTCAATATGATGGTTGACTACTATTGGTATTTGAAGAGAGATGTTTCCGAACCAAGTTTCAAAAAGACATCTAAACAGAGGAAATTCGTTCAAATTCGATGATGTATATAGCCAAAGGAAAGTAATCTAAAATGAGCCTTTCTGTGAATTTTATTGTATTACTGTTCTTTTACTCACATTTAAGTAAATAAAGTTCTTTTCGTGTAAAGTTGAAAGTTTTTAATTTGTTTCTAAATGTTTCATCTAATATTATGTTTATATTATACACATAAAATCAACAAGTTTTATTTTCAAAAGGTGTTTGATAAAGTGCCCCATAGAAGATTATTAGCTAAACTGCATTCTCACGGAATTCATGGTAATGTTCTCAAATGGGCTAAAAATTGGCTTAGTGGACGTAAACAAAGAGTGGTCATTAATGGCAAAGCGTCTAACTGGAAAAGTGTAACTAGCGGCGTGCTTCAGGGATCAGTCCTTTTTATTATTTATATCAATGACATCGACTTGGGAATTAACAGTATAATTTCAAAATTTGTGGATGATACAAAACTAGGGGGACGAACAAAATAAGTGGCAGAACGTTTGCAGATTCAAGAAGACATTAATAAATTACTCGAGTGGGTGGAAATTTGGCGAATGAACTTTAATATAGATAAATGTAAAATGTTGCATATAGGTACAAACAAACAAACACTATTTCAGATTCAACAGGTACAAACATTATATAAGTGGTCCATAGAAGATTAAGAGATAGTTGTCTGGAGCACTAAGTAGGCCAGTAAATCACTGTGCATAATGAACATACAATTGCCTACGCCAATGCTTCCAGATTTGAGATTTATAAAATATATCGGAGACCAATCCACAAACCATGGTTTCTATTATCTTATTGACTGATTCATCAAGCCTAGTGATAAATCTAAATACAAAATTGCTTATGACACTGGCTACAAACCGCATACTGGGACTAGAAGGAGCACCATTTATAAATCTTGGAGTTCTTAATCTCCTAAAAATATTATTAAATGCAACATATAAGTAATTTTCTCAAATTATACATCCTGTAGTTCCACCACAAATGAGCTGCATACATTGGAGTACAAAAAGTTTTGAACAAAATCAACTTAACATCTAATGTACACATGAAATTTTCTGACCAAAGTATTTCCATGAGCATATAATTAATTGTTTACATTGCCTTAGAATATCAATGTCATCTGAAAGACTATCAGTTAGTATGTGGCCAAGTTACTTAGTCTGGGTCACTTCTGACACCATACCATCCAATTTAAATTCAGGAAATTTTATATATTTGTAGGCCTTGGTCCTCATAATCATAACATGACTTTTATCAGAATTATATTTTATTATCGTTATCCTTCCCATACTTTTCACACACCTTCAAAAGTGTGCTGAGCCCTTTTACAGATGAAGAAATAAGGACTAGAATCTAGATCATCTGCATACATCAGATGATTAACAAACATTGTACCAGTATAGCAGCCTATTTTACAGTACAGGTGTTCAGCACAGCAGATAGATTATCCATATAAACATTGAATAAGGGGATAATATCCCTTCCTGCCTGACACCATTGTCACAGAGAATGGCTCTGAATTAACCCCACCCCATCTTACAATCATTATCTGGTGATTATACCAGAATATTAATATACGGACCAAGTAACCAGGTACATTACGATTTACAAGTTTCATGAATAATTTGCCATGATTAACACGATCAAATGCCTTAGGCTTAGAGGCATCCAGGAAACAAAAATACATTAGCATCTAGAGTTTGATATACAAATAAAGAAGAATTCCAAAAGTTTTATTGTATGAATAAAAGTATTTATTCACACAATGTTTTCATTTTTCACGAGTGTTCTTATAATATTACTCGTATCTACAGTGTTTAAGCTAAAAAAATCAATAAATTTGGGGATAAAATTGGACTTATAATAAATGGCCAATAGAGAAAAAACCTGACCTGATTGAGGAAAACCAATGTCATTTTCGAATTCAGCATGGTCGAATTATATAATATGAGTTGAAAAAACCCTCACAGCAGACAAAAAAATTTCATATGCATACCAGTGTAATTTGACATGATTAACACGATCAAATGCTTAGGCTTAGAGGCATCCAGGAAACACAAAAATACATTAGCATCTAGAGTTTGATATACAAATAAAGAAGAATTCCAAAAGTTTTATTTACAAGCATTTGAAATTCAATATGAGCTCCTTTTGTGCCTCCTATTGAGGTTAAAACATTCCTGAATGAGTAATTGCCTGATAGTTGGATCGGGCGGGGAGGGCCTATTCCTTGGTCGACTCGTTCGCCCGATCTAACCCCCCTTGACTTCTTCCTCTGGGGCTATGTCAAAAATGAAGTTTGTTCCACCAATGGCAATACCTTTGGAACAATTGAAGGAAAGGATACGTGAGGCTGTTAGAAAAGTTCAGTATGCGCCTCGGTGGTGTAGTGGTTAGCGTCGCTGACTACGAATCCATCAGCCCCGGGTTCGAGACCCGGTGGCAGCCGGCGCGCAGCAAAACCCAGCTGTTCATCCTTCCACACAATAAAGAAAGTGGTTGGTAGATAAATGGGTACCCTAGGTGGCCTAGTGGTTAAGACGCTGGGCTGCTGATGGGGCGTGGTTCGGATTCCATGTTAAACTGTAGGTCTAAGGTGGAGTGAAAAGCTTGACCTTCGTCAGAATGAACAACTCGGGCGGAAGCTAACCAAAGGTTTATGATCTGCTACAAAATGTATGGAGGGAAACAGAATACCGCTTTCATGCCTGCAGAGCCACAAAAGGGGCTCGTATTAAATTTTAATAGCTTGTAAATAAAACTGAGTTTTTTATTTGTATATCTTTCTTTTCGCTGTAGCTTTTTAGTTTTTTCATAATAAATATTTAAAATCGGGAAGATTATTTGCAATCACCCGGTATATATATTTATACAGCCTTGTTTGAATCTAAAATTTAAGTAAATAAAGCAAGCGGCATCAAATTATTTGCCCACAAAATTTTTATTTTTTTCTCGAAATTGTGTACATTTTTGAAACAACTTTATATTTACATGGAATAGCTAACATTTTTTTTTTATATATCAAATTGTTATCTGTGTGTTAGTGTGCTTTTATTGCTTTTGTTTAACTTATAACAGTATAAATACTCGAGATTACTGTATAAGTAAGGTGTTATCTTAAATATTCTATATATCTAGATAACGTAGTGTCCTCCCGTCAGAAAATCCTGTGGGTGCTACTGTGGTATACTTATTTTTCTCTAGAAGTTTCTGCTGCATGCCATTATACCTCCCTGACATATTCGCTGCATTATCATAGGACTGTCCTTTGCACTTACCAAATTAAACTTTGCAATCATTGACTAGATAATCCAGCACCATGTTGGCCATACTTTCACCACTGCGCTTTTCTAATTCAAGGAAAGATAGAAAGCATTCAATGGGAAGACCATCATCGAGTGACACATATCTGACAATAACAGTTAGCTGATCAAACTGTGAAAGATCTAGTGTGGAGTCAACAGACAAACTGAAGTAGCCCGCTTTTCTCAAGTCTTCAAAAATATCATAGATTCTCTTACCTTTTTAGCCATTAAGATGGATGAGTTCATCGCATATTCTTTTAGACAAATACGAAGGCTTTCCAGATCCACTACTTCCATAATGCTTAATATGGTAAGAAAGAAGTGAATCAAACTTAGCAATGAGTTCTATCAAACCAAGAAAGTTCCCGTTATGGGGCGACCCAAGCTTTTCATTGCCTCCCCTAAATGCTAATCCACGTTCTGCTAATGTGCACACAACTACAATAATACGTTCAAGTACATTCCTCCAGTACTCTTGTTCCTGTTTCAGCTTGTAAAGGTTTTCTTTGATAAGTGCAGGTTGAAGAAACAAGCTTAAACAAATATATATATATATATATATATATAATATATATACACAAAGTTATAAAAGAAAATTAAATAAATGAAGATTGAGACAAGTGGATTTTCCGAAGTGTAAGGACAATGCTCCGATAACTTCACTGACGTTCCGTGTAACGTGTCGGCTTGTGCGTTGACTAATAGTTGCCCTTGCTCCAAGTAACCCTTTGGAGCAAGGTAAAACTATGTAGAAGGTGTTTATATTATGAACATATGAAACACTTTATGCAAAATTAGGAGTTACTTCACATTAGAAAAATCAACATAAAAATCAAAACATGACAATTAGGAATGTATGAAAAAAATACAAAATTAGAAACTTGTAAAATATCGGCTTACCTTTTGAAGACCTCTGGAAGAATGGTTGGCCAGTTTGGCGTGTGGTTGATGATTAATTTCGTATTCATAATTATATGGTTAACTGACCAACCACAGCCAAATGGCCACGCCCACTAATTAAGAGAGTCTACAAGGGTCAATGAGATCTTTCCACAGACACTCAATTACTTACACATCCCCCTTTCAAGAGTGATCTCACTGGGGTCACTAAATTAATCGATTCGGCTTAAGAAGTCTGCCCCGATGTTGTTTCAACCTTTTATGTAGGAAACCTTAAATTTGTAAGACTAATGTCAGCGCCCACCTCATCAAGCGCGAGTTATTACCCTTAAAATGCTTTAAGAATACTAGAGGTTGTTGATCAGTTTCTATTTCAAATTCCTTGCCATAGAGGTAAACCTTAAATTTCTTGATCGGCCAGATGAGTGCCAAACATTCTTTTTCTATGGTGTAGTAGTTCTTTTCCCGATCGAGTAGTTTCCTGCTGGCGTAGGCGATGGGCATAGGCGTGTCACTCTGGTATTGTAGAACAGATCCAATACCAACATTAGAGCAGGGGCGTACCTAAAGTATTTGGCACCCGGGGCGGATCCTTCCTTTGGCACCCCTCATAAATAATTTTAAAATTTAAAACACAGAAAAATATATTATGTTTGCAAGTAGATTTTTAAACAGTACAGTACTGTCATAAGCAAATTGGAAATAAGAAAAATGCAGGACATTAAAAATTCGGTGAACAGGTAATACTGCATTTTATTTTATACAAAAAACACAGGAAATCCAGTCTCAACGCTCAGCCTATTTTCAAAGGTAAATAGAGAGGATTCACAGTCTCTGCTTTCGAGCCTTAATTTCTGCAAATTGATCAATGACCTCATCAAAAT
The DNA here is from genome assembly GCA_023014485.1 of Bathynomus jamesi. Taxonomy (NCBI): domain Eukaryota; kingdom Metazoa; phylum Arthropoda; class Malacostraca; order Isopoda; family Cirolanidae; genus Bathynomus; species Bathynomus jamesi. The sequence goes on along the minus strand of JAJOZX010002918.1, from coordinate 339,810 downwards.
TCACCTTCTTTGCATATTCATGTTCAATTGAAAGTAAAGCCAGATTTGTCAATCTTGTCTGACTCATGGTCGAGTGAAAGATATTTTTTATCAATTTCAATTTGGAAAAACTTTTCACATGAAGCAGTAGAGACACATACAGTCAAAAAGGATCTCAAACACAGTAACAGGCTTAGCAAAGCTTCACAAAAATCCCATTTCACAATAAACTCCAGAAACTGCAATGCTGTCTCTTTCTTTGCCTCTTCAACGCTGATTTTGGCAGCTTCCAAATGCCTCCGAAGTCGTCCAATTTCCACACTAATATCTTCATCAGAGAATTCATCGAAAATCTGAGTCAAATTTGGAATATACTTCCGAAGTTCTTCTTCTGTTGCAACAACCAAAGTGTTTAGCTGAATAACAGCGAAGATCGACAGAATTTGATCCATTGCCTTAGAACGAATCTCCAATTCTTGATGAAAGCGATCAAGACATTCAAACATAGCCTTTTTTACTTCCTCTGGCAATGTGAGACCAGCATCCTTTGCCATCTCTCCTGGCATCCTTTTTCGGAGCTTTACTCTCCCTCTTCTCTCCATAGAAATGTCCATTTCCTCACACTTTGTAGTTGCATAATGAATGGCCCTCTCTACACTGCATTTAAAGGGCATTATAACATCACGACGATGCATTTATAAACACTTAAACATCACTATGATACCACATTGTCAAAAATTACTGGACACTGGTATAAGTACCATGATATTGTTATAAACGCCAGCACTTTATGCTTTAGCATAATTATTTCATGAAACATACCTCATGTATGTGGAGTCACAGTGTCAAGTGAACAAGACTTGGAATGTCAGTTGCAGCCAGCTGGCTATGCTCAACAAACTGATGGCTAAAACGTCAACAAACGTTCGCCTTTCGATGTAATTTTTATCAAATATTTAATTTTTCGTTTGTAAATTTTGTATTGCCAATAAAAATAAAAATTTGTTTTATAGTGGAAATTAACATTAAGCTGTTGTAATAGTTTGAACATTTTAAATTTTTTTTTCTTACTTTGGCGAATTTTTCCATTTGGTTTGAAAACTTGTACTGGTATTTCAACTCTCCCGATGGCACCCCCCTCCTGGCTGTCACCCTGGGCGGACCGCCCCCCTCGCACCCCCCTTAGTACGCCACTGCATTAGAGGCGTCCGTTCGCACATAAAAGTCTTTATCTAAATCAGGCAAAGAAAGGACAGGTGAAGAGGTTAGTAGTTTCTTTAGTTCTTCAAAGTTGTCAAGCTGTTGCCGATTCCAAACTAAAGTTTCTCTTACCTCCTTTATGAGAAGATCTGAAATTGGAGCTGTGATTGAAGCGAAGTTTTCGATGAACTTCCTGTAGGAGGAGGTCGTGACCATGAAAGATAGTAGTTGCTTCTTTGTCTTCGGCACTTCCATGTCTACGATGGCAGAGATTTTCTCACCTATGGGTTGAATGGAGTCTCTTCCGAGAGTCAGTCCGAGGTACTTCAGAGTAGGGTAGCCTATGAAGCACTTTGAGGGACCGATAGTTAGGTTGTGCTTTCGTAACCTTTCTAGAACTGCCTACAAGTATTGGAGATGTTCAGGCCATGTTCTAGAATAAACATACACATTATCAAAATAGCAAGACAAGTTCCTTAAATCTTGGATACGAGGCGCATTAGACGGATATACGAAGCGCAAGCTGTCAAAAGGCCAAATGGCATTCTGGTAAATTCCATCAAACATTTGTGTTGTGTTGCGAAGGCTGTGTATTTCCGTGATTCATATTCGAGAGGAATCTGAAAATAAGCTTTACAGAGGTCAAGTTCCGTTATATATTTAGCTCCTGTAAATTTATGAAGATCTTCGATTGTTGTCGTTGGCTCAGCCTCAAATTCTGTCACATCGTTGAGGCTTCGAAAATCTATGCAAATTCTCCAAGAGTTGTTTGGTTTCTTCATCCTAACAGGCGAACAGTACGGCGATTGGGATGGTTGAATTACAACTAAATTTAACATTCTGTCTACCTCGTCATTAAAGGCTTCTCTGAGATGCAATTGGATGGGATATACCTTTTTCCTAATAGGCTGTGTGCTCTTTAAAATTACTTTATGGCTATAGGTTGGTGTACAGCTAGGAACGCTCGTAAGTACGTTTTTGAAGTTACTTAGTAAGCTTTGTGCTTCTTTCGTTTGTTCGACACTAAGTTTCGAAGAAAGGTTTGCTATCTCACCTTTGTCTTCATCTAAACTAGGCAGGATGTTTGTCTTTGTCGTCGAAATCTTCTACCACGCAAACCTGAACAATTCCCAAGACGTCTCCTCGTTCTGATAGACTGGTTGCGAGTAGGCTGCAGTTTTGAATTACGTGCTGGTCTTGTTTTCTGCGAACAAACTGTTTGAGCATATTAGCATGGAAGATTTTTGGCTTACCACCAATTTCTATGATGTAGTCAACTCCGTTTACGTTTTCTCGTACGACATAAGGGCCTCTCGATGACATGAACAGTTTATTTGCATCTGTTGGAAGCAGGACCAAATACTTCATCGCCTGGTTTGAACTTTCGGGATTCCGCCTTTTTATCGAAGTAGCTTTTATACTGAACCATACTGACCTCAGCATTCTTGGCTGCAATTTGAGCAGTTTCCTCAAGTTTCTGTAGGAGCTCAAAGACGTACTGGTATGTATTCCTAGTGGGTGTGTCTATTTTCGTTAGCCCATAAATCACTTAAAATAGTTAGAGGCCCTCGGATACATCTACCGTACAGTAGTTCAAGTGGTGAAAACTTTAATGTATCATGCGGTATTTCTCTAACAGCAAATATGGTAGCCGGACTATACCCGTGCCATTCTCTAGGATAGTCTTGACAATTTCCTTAATACTGCTTTAATGACACCATTCAATCTTTCGCAAATGCCATTAGCCTGAGGGTAATACGGTGTGGTAAATAAAGGCTTTATGGTTAGAAGTCTATGGATTTCTCCCATCAATTCTGAAACGAATTGCCCACCTCTATCACTCAAAAGTTCGCGGGGTATACCAACGCGCGAGAACACTGCAATTAGGGCTTCAGCAACAGAGATCGAATCTATATTCTTAAGTGGTACTGCTTCTGGGAATTTAGTTGCAAAATCCACGATGGTGAGGATGTACCTATGACCTTCTGTAGATGGTGGGGAAATAGGGCCTACTATATCTATTGCGACCTTGGAGAATGGAATCGCGCAAATCTTGGGTTGCTGCAGGGGTAATGGTTTAACTCTACTTTTATGTGAAAACTTTTGACATACTTCACAAGATCTACAGTATCTATGAATATCTGCATTAGCGCCAGGCCAATAGAAGCTTTCAAACACTTTAAGGATAGTTTTCCGATTGGAAAAATGGCCTGCTAATGGAGACTCTTGAGCTAAATACAGGACAAGTTGTCTACATTTCTGGGGAACAACCAAAGCTTTATGACCCACCTCATGTTGCTTAGGGTTTTAATGCAATGATGGTAAATTATACCGTTAATTTCTTCATACCGAAACTGAACTCCGTTTTTGGTATTATCTAAGGTTTGACTTACTACCTTGTTCTTTATGTTCTCCAACGTAGGACACAATTTCTGAAGTTTCTTGAATTCGTCGGGAAAGAGTGTCAGCTGTTCTAATCTGTCTTTGGATAAGGAAGTTAACGTTTTCTTTTCTGAAGAGCGAGTCTTAACCATACATACTACTTTAGGGTTTAATTTAGCTTCTGATTCGGTTGTAGGACCTATATTAATCTCAGAGTTTTCCATTTCTGAATAGTTTAAATTTGAGCAATAATACTATTTCCTATTAAGACTTCACTACACGTAAGGGGTACTCTTACTGCGTCAATCCAGCCAGTGAAATAGGGGTAGTCTATGTAGCACCTAGCTACAGGGAATTCATCTTTACGTCCTAGGTAGTCTACAACTATACATTTCTTTGCTGTAGAAACGTCTACGTTCGATGCTCTGCTACCACTACACATGAACAACCTGTGTCTCTAAGAACTGTGTTTACTCTCGTACCACTTACAGTTCCAGTGACATTTAAACCAGATGGAGCATAAATAAGTTTCTCTGAATTTTTGCCATAAATTATATCATATTTACCTGTTCCGTTTTCTGTTTTGGCTGGTCTGACTTCGGGAAGGTAGCTGGATTTTTAGGACATTTTCTTTAGATGTGTCCAGGATCGCCACCACATGCGTAACACTTGATGGGCTTTCGATTAGGTGAAGTTTGACGACTCTGGTCTACGCTCTTTCCCTGGTTTTCGTGGATGTGGGGTTTCCTTTTCTCTTTCTTCCCTTCATTAGGGTAGGAATTGTGAGCGGAAGCATAAGTGTCTGCCAGGTCAACCATGTCTGCTAAGGACCTTCAAGACTTTTCAGTTCTGCTGGTACATCATCTGGTCCTGGGGCTTTGCCATTTCTTAAGTCTTTTACAGCCATCTCTACTTCTCTTTCCACTATAATGATTTATTTTGTGAATATTATCGACCCTTTTTCAAAAGATTCCATAGTGATATTTTTGTAATAAAAAGACAAATTTGAAATTTTTTCTTCTCTGACGAAAAGGATTCATTGTATTTTTTAATATTTTTCACGAAATAACATTAATGTGACGTCATTAAATGTGACGTCATCATTTTTAAATTATCTACGTTTATTAATTTTAAAAAGAAATATCTCTCGCCATTGAAAGGTGAATTTGACTTAACCTACTTAACTTAATAATCTAACCTAACTTTACTTGACCCGACATAAACTATATTTAAGTTAATTAAATAATGTAAATCAAAGTATTTTTTGCAGTCAATCTTCAATTTCAGTAACAAGTTTGGCACTTCATACGTTTATTATAAAACGGAAACACTCAATAAAGCCATTTCCTGCAGAAATTTTCTGCACCCCCCTCGTAAACCACTAGCGGATTTACGAGGGGGTGCGGTAGGGGCGGCCGCCCCCCCCTTTGGTCAATTTGGTGCCCCTTTTTGTCAATTTGGCGCCCCTTTTGGTTAATCTTGGCGCCCCTTCCAAATGTTTTATTTTTTCTAATAACTTTTTTTAATTTCTAAAAGCAAAAAGTACATACTTTTTTAAATTATAAACATATCAACACCGCCCTTGTACATAGCTGGCAAATTACCTTTCAATTTCATTTTTAGAAACTGTGTATAAAAATAATATGTATTTCCCTTCGTATACTCAATTAAATTATGCTTTCCAGTTTTACATATTCATTTACTAATGGTTGTAAGCATTTGTAGACGCGAGGTTAATGTGCTTGTGAATCCTTTGCGTAGTATTCCCATTCACGATCTTCCTCTCTCTCAATGACTGATTCAGGTAATACTTTGAACGGATGGATTAGATAACGTCAATCAAATTAGTTCCAATATTTATTACCAGAAACCTGGTCTTTAACTATATTTTAGTAAACGCTAAAAATTTGCCTGTTGGTGCTTAAAGGGGTTAACGTATGTTTTTTAATTCCAGTGTATGTAATTATATTTATATATAATTAAACATTATTTTGGCGCAATTTTTACATATGTAAAGGTCCGCCCCCCCCCTTTCGAAAATCCTAGATCCGCTACTGTATGTTTTCTCTCTCTAGATAGATAGATAATCTTTCGTACGTGGTTCTAGTCAAGAGAACATCCATACCCACATTCAGTTTCTTGCAATTTCCGTTAGATTTTGGTGGTGTAGTGGTTAACATCACTGATCACGAATCCACCGGCCTCGGGTTCGATGCATACTCGGTGACGGCAGTCGACGCACAGCTAATCCAGCTGTTCACCCTTTCAGACAATAAAATTGGTTGGTAGATAAGTGGGTAGCCTGGGTAGCCTAGTGGTTAAGACGCTGGCTGCTGATCGGGAGATCATGAGCCCGGAGTCAGTTCGGGCGAGGACTCTGTAATTTCTAACAATCCGTGGTGGGTCGTGGTTCGGATTCCCCGTTGAGCTGTAGGTCTAAGGTGGAGTAACAAGTTTGACCTTCGTCAGAATGAACAATTCAGGCGGAAACAAAACCAAGGATATATATATATATATATATATATATATGGGATGAATTTCACACTTAAAGACATGGACTGAGTGAATGATGCAAACCCACAAGGAAAAAGGAAATATGATTCAAAGACCTTTCGTGTATTCAACAATACACCTCGTCTGGGAATGACGAATTGGACTGTTGAATACACGAAAGGCCTTGGAATAATTTTTTCTTTTTCCTTGTGGTTTTGCATTATATATATATATATATATATATATATATATATATATATATATCATATCTGACCGGCAATCGGAAGATCCCGGGTTCGATTCCCGGGTGGGTATCTCATTTTTTCATTTGTTTCGTTCTTTCGCTCTCATCTTGCGCGGATAATTCTCCTATACAAAGCATCGTTCTTTACGTTATATATATATATATATATATATATATATATATATATATATTGTAGATTACCTTCCACAATATTGTTCTATGTTGTAGGATTAATATTCTGCCAATAAAGCTTATCATCACCATTATCATATATATATATATATATATATATATATTATATATATAGAGAGAGAGAGAGAGAGAGAGAGAGAGAGAGAGAGAGAGAGAGAGATGTAGATATATTATACGACTCCTACGAGTAATCATTCACAACTGCCATTTTATTGGAAATTCAATATTTAATATTTTGTGGTTCTTCCTCTCGCATTTATCACTTTAACTTTTCCGGAAATCCTGTCCAGAAAGTGCTCCGTGTGACAATCCCAATTTTGTCCGAGTCTTTCTGTGTCATTGCACGTACTTCGTATTTTGGTGAACACTGGTGTTTTCGCACGCGATTCTTTACCACTTCCCGCAGGTGTTCCATAGGATTTAGGTCAGGAGACCTTCGCCAACACTCTTCCTTACTTTGGTGGTCTCAGAGGGACTGAAATCTGCAAAACAAACTGAATTACTGGGTATGAAACAAAGGCAGACTTAGAGTAGATAAGACACATTCGCGAATAACGCGGATAATCACTTCTCACATTCAGACTTTGCTTGACATACTGTACTGTACTGTATTTCAAAGTTACGCGCATCAAACCAAAGCACGGTAGCCATTATAGCCTCTTTTTGCTATTGATCTTCGACAGTCAAGGTTGTTTTCTTGCTTTAGAGCTTTTCAGTCTATATTCATTTATGTTTCAAGTTAACATCACGATCAGACAAGACACCAGAGTTACAATTTCCCTCTGAAACTCGGAACGAACATCTGACGATTATGTTTTAAGATTCGTGAACGAATTGAATTGTTATAATGTTATAATGTTTCAGACCAACAAAGACCCTAGGATCCACTGATGGCTGGTCTACCTAACTGTGTTCGTAATTGTGTATTGTGCATGTCCTCCGTGGTGGCGGAGAGGACCTACAATTTTACGTGGGTTCCGAACCACAAAGCCTTAATTTTATTACCTTAAACTATACCCAATCTATCAACATATGCGTCTAATCGATTTTTAAACATGTTTATAGACGTGCTACTAATTACTTCTACCGGCAAACTATTCCAGCTATTTACTATTCTATGCGTAAAAAGGTTTTTGGCAACTGCTGTTTCGAACCTTCTACTTGTCAACTTACACCAGTTATTTCTAATCCCTATTATACTGAGATATTTCGAAAGAGCTATCTCTATTTACGTTATCGAACCCATTCATAATTTTGAAAACCTGGATTAAATCACCCATTAGCCTCCTAGTCTCGAGTGCAGTCAATTTTAACTCCTTAAGCCTATCCTCGTACGACTTCGACCAAAGCGACGGAATCATTTTAGTTGCACGTCTTTGAACTCTTTCGATTTTATCTATATCTTTTCGCATATGCAGATTCCAAAATTGGATCGCGTACTCCAAAAGGGGTCTAACTAATGATTAAGGTAGGTTGATTTTCCGCATTTTTTTAGATATCGACTTTGGACTAGTCGAGATAGTCAGGGCTTAATATGATAATAACTGACAAAAATTTTAGATCCCTAGCTTTAACCGTTTTTTGAGGAAACCGTTTAAAAAATCATCAAAAAATCGTACCGAAAAATACCGCATTTTCGCAATTTTCGGCCGAAAAAATCATGCTATTTTCATAAAAAAATCCTGAAAAAAGTTACAATTTTATTGAAAAAAAGTATAAAAAACGTACAGAGTCAAAGAGACACATTTAGATCCCAAGATCATCATAATTTTCACTGTAAGAGCCCTTAGAAGCAAAGGAAGGTCTCATCTGGCGGCTTTGGGCTTTGGCCAGAATGTGTTTGTGCCTTGATTCGAGTCCATAAACAGTATGGGAAGCTTCAGATGTCAGCTTCACGGCCCTTTCAACACTCTGAGAATGTGAAGGCAGATCAGGCAGCTCCAGCTTGGTGCCATTCAGCAATGCTTCTTGAAGCTCCTGGTCAAAAAAGTCTTCTGTGAGAGCAGGTTCACAGATGCCACTTTGAGAAAGGTTGATTAGTTCTGACCAGTGGGTAGCTTCAATGTTGATGGCTGTGATCTTCTTTAGCCTCTTCTTGGCTGGCTTCCCACTTCTGAAAGAATAATAATTAATTTATTTTTTATTCCAGTTTAAGATTTAATCCCTATTAGTCTCAGAATTGCTGATTTAATTTAACTTAAATTAAAAAAAAAAAAACCCCGAGTTCTATAAATCCCCATAATCGAATTTTTTTTTCAGAAAGAAGGTAAGATTATTTCCATTATCAGAGGGGAAGCGGGGAATTGGGATAAGAAAATGTAAAAAAAAATTCGATTATGGGGATTTATAGAACTCGGGCCTTTTTTTTATTAAATAAATCCCCATAATCAAATTTTTATTTTCACATTTTTTTTAAAATTAATAAATGCTTACCTGATGGACAGAATTTTCTTGAGAGCAGCTTCTCTCACTTCCAAGTCATCAGACTTCATCATGGAGTACAGCACATTCTCGGGCAGCAAGGCAAAAGCATTGTACTTCAGGTTCTTGGAAGCAACACCCTGGATTTCTTCAGACTGCTGCTTGATCCTCTGGATCATGTTGAAGATGTACAGCTGCTGATTGTGGAACTTGCTGTCACCTTTTGATCTCAAACCAACTGACTGCATACACTTCCACAATGAACTTGATGGCCTGGTAAAGCTTATCCTGTAGTTCTAGGGCAGTGGTCGGCGAACTTTTTTGGGTATTACCCCAAAATATATTTGTGTACAACGATATTACCCCCTAGACTTGAAATTATTTGTTCGAAAAAAATATAACTTTGATAATTAGCCTCGCTTATTAAATAATAAATTTTTGTGCAATTTTATTTATATGTTTATTGAGCCTTCATTACCCCCGAGATTTTCATTTTTACCCCATTTGGGGTAATTTACCCCGGTTCCCCGACCCCTGTTCTAGAGGGTAAGCACCTCTGGTCCACAGACACATCAATCTAATTGCCAAAGTCAACCATCTTGCATGGTTTAATGGTCCAATTTTCCAGGCAGCAAATCTTGGGTTGACTTTGCCCCTGGAAATTCCAAGCACATACTCCAAAAGAAGCCTCTGGTCGCTACTGAGATCATTCAGTGTCTCCTCAGCAAATTCCATGTCATCCAGGGGGCCACTGAGTTTGGTGAATTCCACTTGTGGCAGATCTTGGTAGTCAATTTCACAGAGTTTTCCCAGCGGACCAGTGAAAGCAGTGGGACTTTTGGTACTGCCATCAAGATGCTTGAAAACAGCTCTGAAAGGAAGCTCATTCTGATGGAGTGAACAGCCAATGGTGTGCAATTTCCGCTCAATTTTATTTTCCAGAGCTGTTACAAGGCCTCCCTCCCAGCCAATGTTTGTAATTGTGTTGTCAAGGAGGACAGCTTTCAGGGTATGAACACTGTTAAACTCCTCCAAGACACTAGCAACTTCTTCACCAAGAAGAACTCCAGTCGCACCTTTAATTGGGATGACTCTGTGAGTAAGATATGTTCCACTTTCAGTGGCTCCTTTGTGAAAGTCAAATGGTGCTCTTGTCCCTTTCCTTTCTTCAGCTTAGTCTCCCCATTTTCATCCTTAACTTCTCTGTACAGCAAAGTGTCCTTGTCAACTTTCCCATCAACCCCAATACAGACTAACTTTTCCAGACCCTCATTGTGCTTTTCATCACTTTTCACTTTCATTCTAGCTTTTTCCCTGTCCATTTTCGATTTATCAACTATTATCTGTTTTACATCGAGGCCAGGCTTAAGCAGGTCCATAGCTTGTAAGTCCAGGAGGAAGGTATTAGCAAGACTTGCCCCAAAATTGGAAGAACCATCACCCCTGATCAGTTCCATGGCATATCTGGGGGTTTTCTAAAAGCTGTAACCTCCACTTGGGTGCCTCCTTGGCTTGAACTCTTCAGCTTCACCACCAGATGGCTGAAATGAAAATAAAAAAATAAATTACTAAAGCGAAAATGGGGAAAATAGGGGAAAAAGTAGAGAAAAATACGGGTAAAAATCGACGAAAATGGGCGGAAATAAGAATAAATTACTTAAACGAAAATGGGGGAAAAAAGTGGGAAAATAGGGGGGAAAATGGGTAAAAATTCAGGTAAAAAGTCGGCGAAAATGGGCGAAAAAAAGAATAAATTACTAAAGCGAAAATGGGGGAAAAAGGGGGGAAATAGGGACAAAAAGTAGGGATAAATTTGAGTAAAAATGGGATAAGATATAAGAAAAAAATATATTACACCTCCTGATTCTCCTGAGTTGGATTCAAAAGAAATATCTTGTGAAGGTGTGGAGGCAAAAGTGGCCAAATCCACTTCCTGCTGCTGTTGAATCTGGCTCTGTAATCTTTCTGCTTCAGCTGCAGCCCTCTGGTCTCTCTTCACAGCAGCTTTATCCACAGATCCCAGCTAGAAAGAGCCCTTGGTCCTATTTTGGCCCTCTGATCTCTCAAGTATTCCCTCTCCTCTACTGGAACCTGAAATATTAAAGTATATTAAATAGTGGATCTAAAATAAGAGATAAAATCCTGAAAAAAATTGATTATTAATTTCTATTACCAGGGGGGAGGGGAGGAAGGAAGATTACAGGAGTAAAATGTGGATATTTTTCAATTACAAGCATTGAATTTCCTTCCATTTAAAAGGCACCTAATCGCACTAAGTTAGGCCAGTTAAAAGTTAAAAAAATAATAGCATTACCTTCTTACTGGGAGGACAAGTGCAGATTATGTGCTGTGTTTGACAATTTTCTTTTTTGCACTTCACAGCATTGTCATCAAAAAGTTTATCCAGCTTTTCCTCCAGATTCTGCTTCTGGACTGTAGAAAGAGATTTCTGTTTATCTCTTTTGCTTTCTTGAAGCACACTTTATCCACCAATTTCACTACATAATATTCCTCATACAGGGGCAGCAGCGGGTTCACTGCCTGCCAGATCTCAATCACATCCTTTGCTGTCATTTTAGCAATATCATAGTCTTTCAAGTCCGGGTGGCTGTTTTGGAGGAAATCACTGTACTGAATAACTTGGCGGACGGTAGGAGGCTCTGTTTTATCCAAAGGGGAAGGCTCGCCACTGAATTTTTTGGCACTATTACTTCGAGTTAACACTGCAGACTTCCGTTTTTTACCCATTTTTATGAAATATCTGAAAATAAACACAATTAAATGAACGCATCATAAAATAACTAATTTAATACACATTTTATAGGTAAATATCATTAAAAAATACAAAATAATACACTAATAAACATCTATAATACATTTACAATAAGTTTCAAGCATCGTTTTGTTAAAAAAGCCGAATTTTAATTGATTATTTTGATGAAATAAGGTCCGATATTTTGTTTGTTTACATTGCGCGAATGCCGCGCGCGCGATTTTACGCGTAAAATTCGGCAATTTTACAACTTAAAAATAATTAACAATCCTCAAAAAATACAATAATTTTCACAAATATGAGTTGGTGCAACGTTTTTTATACATTAATACCTTTCTATTTAGACTAGTCCAAGATCACAGTTCCAAAATCAACCTACCTTACTAATGATATATAAAGAGGAACAATAATATCGCGCAATTTGTACTCAAAATTTCGAGCTATAAAACCTAGCACTTTGTTCGCTTTACTGACTGCTGCTGTACTTTGTTTCGATACTTTTAAATTACCAGTGACTATAACTCCTAAATCGTTTTCCTGCTCTACACTTGCTAACTCCTTCCCTGACATACTATACGCAAAATTCCCGTTACGCGAACCTATATGTAAAAGTTTGTACTTATCGACGTTAAATCTCATTTGCCATGTGACTGACCAATCAACGATTTTATTCAGATCTTTCTGGATTTTACCTCTATCTTCGTCATTAATCGCCCTACCACCCAACTTCGTGTCATCTGCAGACTTTGAAACTGTACTGACTAGGCCAACATCTAAATCGTTAATATACCGTATATAAGAAAAAGCAAGGGGCCCAATACAGAACCCTGAGGAACGCCTCTCGCTACATTAGCCCAAGACGACTCTGCTCGATCAACGACCACCCCCTGTTTCCTACCTCGCAACCACTCTTCTATCCACTTTATTACTACACCCCTGATTCCATGAGCCTTAGTTTTTTCAGTCTTTTGTGCAGTACGGTGTCAAACGCTTTTTGAAAATCTAAATACACTACATCAACCGCCCGATGACTATCGTAAACTTCAACCACACTTTGAAAAAATTCTAAAAGATTAGTGAAGCAAGATTTGTTTCGCCTAAAACCGTGCTGCGCATTTCTAACCAAGTTATGTAATTCTAAGTGTTCGACTATACGATCCCTAATTATTGATTCCAGTAGCTTACCTGTAACAGACATTAAACTGATTGACCTATAATTTCCCGTCGCACCTTTATCGCTTTTCTTAAAGATAGGTGTTACATTTGCTAACTTGAAATTATCTGGTACGCACCCCTCAGAAATAGACGCATTAAAAATCTTTGTTAGCGGCACAACAATGCTTTCTTTTGATTCTTTTAGTTGAATGGGATATATGGAATCCGGCCTCGGTGATTTACGCATTTTCATTTTATCAATATAGCGCATTACCTCCCTTTCACTCACCACAATATTATCCAAAGTATTACCATTATCAAAAGGTATTATGTCTATGACCGTAGGGATATTCGTTACATGTTCTATAGTAAAAACTGACGTAAAATATTCGTTTAGCAAGGTAGCCATTTGCTTGTTTTCAGAAACTAGCTCTATGTTAAAATTTTTCAACGGTCCCAAGACACTTTTTACTGGATTCCTGTTGTTGACGTATTGAAAGAATCGCTTGGGGTTTTCTTTGCCGTCACGAGCTATGGAGATTTCAAATTCACGCTTGGACTTTTTTATTACACTTTTCGCTTCCCGCCTTAGAGATATGTAGTTGTTTCGTAACCACAAATTGTCTTTATCGCACTTATGTAACCGATAAGCCCTATCTCTACTCTTTATAATATCTCCTACTCTAGAAGTAAACCACAAGGGCTTGTTGTTTACTTTCGCACGCTTAATTTTGTACGGTACACATTCCTCAGTTATAGTCCTAAATACTGTTTCAAACGATTCCCACATTAGTTTTGCGTTGGAGATCCCCATTACGTTTAAATCCCAATTGACGTGTGACAATTTATTTCGAAATTTACAAAAGTCTGCGTGCTGGAAGTTAGGAATTTTAGTCGAGTTAGCTGGTTACGACTTACTGAGAGGACAAACTCTACCATATTGTGATCGCTATTGCATAACGGTTCTATTACTTGAAGATCCGTGATTAGCCTATCATCCGTAGTTATTACTAAATCTAAAATACTGTCCAACCTCGTAGGTTCCCCAACCTTTTGAATAAGAAAGCTATCCTCGAGAAAATTAACTAAACGATTACCTTCCGCGTTTCCCTGCATTATATCGTAATTCACGTTGACGCAATTAAAGTCACCCATAACTAAGGCCTGCTCACTACCTATTATTCTCTTTAGTTCACGATATAACGCTTCGTCCGTATCAGCTGTTTGATTAGGGGGCCTATATATAACCGCAACAAGAAGTTTGAAATCGTTCAATTTAAGTTCTGCTATAGTCGAATCTATCGGTTCTGGAATTCTGTGTTTTACTTCTATAAGTTGACTAGCAGTAACGGCGCCTACGACGAGTCCCACAGAATTCCTCGAGCTGCCCTCGAACAATGGAATCGCCAACGAGTCGTATTTCCGGTTCATCAGCATCAGAAATTTGTCTTTTCGGTTCACTTTTGCTCTTTTACTTTCACTTAAAATTTTACTTTTATAAGATTTGGTATTCTTGAATCTTGAAAGTGATCTGAAAAGTTCATTGTGAACACTTTAGCTGTTTTGGCAACTTGGAAAAATCTTAATTGGAGAGCAACACTCCGTTGATTCTCTCGTCTTTGTCATTTTCACAATTACGACATATATATATAATATATATATATTATATATATATAATATATAAGTAGTATGGTCGCAAAATGAACGAGTGCAACAGATTATGCAATGAAGGGGGGGGGGGTTATGCAGCAAATCAATGCTGCAAAGGGGGCAGGGGTTATGCAACAAGTTAATGCTGCAAAGGGGGAGGGAGGGAGCTCTGGCGGAGAAGGGAGGAAAACCTCCCCCCAAAGGGGTAACCTTAACCTAAGAGAGGGAGAGAAAGGAGAAGGAGGAGGGTCTTTGGAGGAGAAGGTGGGATGTCCTCACCCCCCAAAGGGGAACCTAACCTGAGCCTTAACCTAAGAAGGAGAGAGGAGAGAGAGTTCTTTATTCCACCGGAGTCCGTCGCATAATGAGCGTTCGGGAGATCTGCATCTGTTATATAGATGGTCGTGAGTTACCAGTTACCACTTATTTATTTATTTATTTATATAAGGAGGATTACCAGATACCACCATTTATTTTAATTATGTTCAGGTGTACCTTATTAGGGTGAGTTGTCAGATTGCACCATTTATTTTCATTTTTATTTAGATGAGTTACCAGTTATTGTTTTTTAATTTACTTATGTTCAGGTGTACCTTATTATGGAGAGTTGCCACCTTACACCATTTATTTTAATTTTATTTACATGCGTTGCCAAATAATTTTTATTTTAATTATGTTCAGGTGTACCTTATTAGGGTGATTTGCTATGCAACACCATTTAATTTAATTACGTATTTATTAAAGGCAAGAGCGACTTTCTCCTTAAATTCGTTCAGCAAGAGAACTAATTATTTAAACGATTCCCAATATAAACAATAAAAGAAATACAATTAAACCGTATTAAATAAAACACCCTTACATCATTCTGTTTATTTAGACGAATTAATGGAATCAATTTCATGAAATATATAGAAAATAAATATACAATCCTATACAGACGATGGAATATATATGCTAAAAAAAAAAAAAAAAATAGTATATATATATGATCAAAAAGTAATATAAGAAATACAAAACGATGGAGTATAACCATCAATATAACAGTACAGAGGAAATATATACACAATTATATTAATTAGTTAAATATATTGAAAATAAGTATACATCAAAATATTTTATGTTCTATTGCGCTTAACTAAAACACTAAACTCGCACGTTGTCAAGGCTACAGTCACATCATTATTGCTTTGCACTACAGACAGTAGCGGATTATAATGGGGGCAAAGGGGAAAAATGCCCCCGCCCCCAGATGCTGACCGGCCCCAAGAAACTATGTAAACGCTATAATCTACCGTTGAAATAATTGGTCGACCGTGAGGAAGAAAAAAAATTCTAGATTCCGCTTCTACAAAACCTAGTTTAGTATCCCAGTTATGTGAACAAAGTATACATTTTCTGTAATCATATCTTTGTTTTCGTTTCGTTTTCTGTTGATCGAGCCCAGTCAGCTGATCACATCACTTATGTATGATGTATCAGGTAAAGAATTGTGTTTTTCTAGTGACACCGGCCCGAAAATATTCATTGCCCCCGGCCCTAACAATGCTTAATCCGGCCCTGACTACAGAGTAAATACGATTTAACATTATTTCACCGCTCAAATTATAGGGATTCATATATTCGATGTAAACGGCCTTCATTTCGTTCAATACTATTTTTGTGCCCACTTTACTTTCGGTTGGTAAGTTATCTTTAAACGAATACGTTCAAAAGCACGCACAAAGAGGTTATCGTTACCCACGACATCATTATTAAATTCAAGTTTATAAACACTCCTTTCCAATCGAGGGTTTATTTTTACCGACCCGAGCTTTTCAATCGTGAACTCTTCTTCACATTGCATAGCGGCAGTTGAAATAATCTTCTAAGTCATAATGACAGCTGCTCATTATATAAAGAAACAGTTCTTCAGGGTGATGGTGTAGGTGAGCGCATTGCACCTGTATAAGTTTGTTTCCTCTTTTCAAGGGATCACCTGTAAATAACTCAGAAAACAAAAATAACAATACATTGTGTATATATTTATATATTAAACATTGAAATTTTAACTAATTTCTCCGATAGCGTCTATAGACTCTTTAAATTATACTTTTTAAAAGAAAATCTTACAGTAACTCGCGAGTTCTATGGCATAAGGAAAAACTTTTTAAAATAGTCTTAATCACTAGGTCACCCAGGGTACCCATTTTATATTGTACATTATTACAACAACATATTCTATAAGAATAATATTTATTTTATTTATAATTCGAGAGACCTGATTCACTTTCACCTACTCTAAAGCCAAACCGAAAGTGCCTATTTACTTTTGTCATTCCTCTGTGTCTAACCAATATAGTTAACTAAGCGAAAGCTTTACACTGCCCACAAGAGACAGGCAAAACGTTCTCCATAATTTTCTCAGCAAAATAACTAATTAAAACGATTACCAACACAGATAATGAAAGAAATACACAGGACTGTTTATATTGTACTCTGATCCATTAACTCACTATACATTTTAAATCAGTTTAAGAATTTATTTAGACTCTAAACGAATCCCACAAGAAACACACTAGATTCTTTAAATTATACTTTTTAAAAGAAAATCTTACAGTAACTCGCGACTTCTATGACAAGGAAAAAACTTTTTAAAGTATTCTTAACCACTAGGTCACCCAGGGTACCCATTTATCTGCTAACCAATTGTGCGGAAGGATAATCGTTTACCGCGCGCCGGCTGCCGTCACCGGGTATCGAATCCGGGACCGATGGAATCATAAAGCGACTTCTCCTAAAATTTCCCTCATCACTAATTAGTATTTTTAAAAACTTTTTATAAATTTAGGGTTATTAATAACTTCAACTTACTACATTATTTCCTACCTGGTCCAGCCTTGATGCAATAAAAAAGTTCTGCTTTACTTTACTCGCAGTTCTTAGTCATATGTTTTTTATTTTTCAAAACTAATTTCAGTTAAAATTAATTCTCGATAAACTACGATCTGAGAAGGCACACACACACACACACACACACAAACACACACCCACACCCACACACACATTGCCAGAAATGGGGAACTCTCTCGTCGTCGATTTAATTCAATACATTTAGACGCAAAACGAACCCCACAAGAAATACACTAGACTTAATTTGTGCATTAATATTTAAGGCATAATTGGAATATAATATATATATATATATATATATATATATATATATATGATGAATAAAACCACAAAGGAAAGGAAACACAGAATGGTGCTCAAGCGCTTTCGTCTAATGACATCCTCAGGAACACTGAAGTACATAAAGGGTTACAGCCTATATATAGGTTACAGAAAAAAACAACCTATACATATATATATATATATATATATATATATATATATATATATATATAATAAACGGAGAGAAAAAAAAAATTAAAAAATTATTAAACATTAAAGGATTGTGGGAGGAGCATACAAATTTGTAAGGAAAAACTACCGATTTTTAGCACAAGATTAGCAAAAGATCAAATTAATTGTTTCCAACCAATGTTATAGAAAAAATAAATAAAAAATTTTAAAAAAAATTAAAAAAAAGTTACAAATTTATACTGGAAATCTGCCCGGGTTTTAGCACTTTGCCCTTCTTGTTTAGGTTCGATGTATATAAAAATAAATTTAAAAAAATACAAGTTATTTGAGTAGCATACAAGTTTACCAAAGATTTAGCGTTCTACCCTTCTTATCTAAATCTGTTCTGAAGGAATTCAAAACAACAGGATCGAGTTGAAAAAGACCTTTGCTGATGTTGAAGTTATTTGTGAGTTGGATAATGGCAGACTCAAGAATATTTCTATTAACAATGTTGCTAGAGTGAAATAAAACTGAAGCATTATTCCAATCAATACAGTGGGATAACTCTGACAAATGGATAAAAAGGGCATTGGACGACTGTCCTGTTCTAACGGAAGATTGATGCTGTTTTATACGTGTGTGCAAATCCTTTCCCGTCTGACCTATGTAAAAGGAATCACATTGTTTACAACCAATTTTATAGATAATGCCTGAATTATTGGTAGGGCTATTTTTTACAATGATATTTTTCACAATATTGTTATATGAAAATACTACATTAATATCCAAAAGTTTAAGTACATTAGCAATGCCTAAAAAGCCCGGGAAAAATGGAAGTACTAAAATATTTTTTGACAAAGTATGAGTGTTATTATTCACACGATAGAAAGTTCGTTTTGCCTTGTTGAGACAAGATTCCATAAACGCAGATGGATAACACAGCTCACTTCCAATACCGTTGATTTTTTCCAATTCGGCATCGATGTATTCCGGACTGGCGATCCTAAGGGCGCGGAGAACATTGAAGAAAAAATGGTCTTCTTAGTGGGGGTGTCATGTCCCGAGTAAAAATGTACGTAGGACAAATTGTTTTTTTTTTCCGATAGATACTAAACTTAAAACCTGGGCTTTCTCTATGTACACGCACATCCAAAAATGGGATTGAGTTGTCTTGTTCCACTTCTAAAGTAAACTTAATGGAGGGGACTTGATCATTTAACTAAGGAGGAAGTTATCCAGGTCACGATTCATGGGCCAGATACACAAAATATCGTCGACGTACCGCAACCAAGGGATGCCAACCCCCAGGATTCTCGGAATGTAAGTAATCTCGACAAACTCCATATAAATATTGGAGAGGAGGGGCGACAAGGGGTTGCCCATGGCCATCCCAAAAACTTGTTGATAATACTCGTTATTGAAAGTGAATTTACAGTCTTTGATGCAAAGCTTAATAAGTTCCAAAACAATGTGTGAAGGTAGTGGCAGGTCATACTTATATAATTCTCGGGAGAGAAAGTCAAGCATATCGTCAATCGGCACTTTTGTAAACAATGAACAAACGTCAAAACTGATCAATCTATCGTTGGTTTCAGTAGGTGCATTATTCAATTTTTCAGTAAGATCCATGGAATTTTTTACATGTGAATCAGAGATAGTTCCGAGAATGGGGGACAGGACTTTGACAAGCCATTTGGAGAGTTTATAAGTAATAGAGCCCACCGAGCTAATTATAGGGCGCATAGGGTTGCCAGGTTTGTGGGTTTTAATAAGACCGTAAAGGTAGGGCAGAGAAGGTGAAGTGGACATGAAATCGTGACCTGGATAACTTCCTCCTTCAGTTAAATGATCAAGTCCCCTCCATTAAGTTTACTTTAGAAGTGGAACAAGACAACTCAATCCCATTTTTGGATGTGCGTGTACATAGGGAAAGCCTAGGTTTTAAGTTTAGTATCTATCGGAAAAAAACAAACAATTTGTCCTACGTACATTTTTACTCGGGACATGACACCCCCACTAAGAAGGCCATTTTTTCTTCAATGTTTCTCCGCGCCCTTAGGATCGCCAGTCCGGAATACATCGATGCCGAATTGGAAAAAATCAACGGTATTGGAAGTGAGCTGTGTTATCCATCTGCGTTTATGGAATCTTGTCTCAACAAGGCAAAACGAACTTTCTATCGTGTGAATAATAACACTCATACTTTGTCAAAAAATATTTAAGTACTTCCATTTTTCCCGGGCTTTTTAGGCATTGCTAATGTACTTAAACTTTTGGATATTAATGTAGTATTTTCATATAACAATATTGTGAAAAATATCATAGTAAAAAATAGCCCTACCAATAATTCAGGCATTATCTATAAAATTGGTTGTAAACAATGTGATTCCTTTTACATAGGTCAGACGGGAAAGGATTTGCACACACGTATAAAACAGCATCAATATTCCGTTAGAACAGGACAGTCGTCCAGTGCCCTTTTTATCCATTTGTCAGAGTTATCCCACTGTATTGATTGGAATAATGCTTCAGTTTTATTTCACTCTAGCAACATTGTTAATAGAAATATTCTTGAGTCTGCCATTATCCAACTCACAAATAACTTCAACATAAGTAAAGGTCTTTTTCAACTCGATCCTGTTGTTTTAAATTCCTTCAGAACAGATTTAGATAAGAAGGGTAGAACGCTAAATCTTTGGTAAACTTGTATGCTACTCAAATAACTTGTATTTTTTTAAAATTTATTTTTATATACATCGAACCTAAACAAGAAGGGCAAAGTGCTAAAACCCGGGCAGATTTCCAGTATAAATTTTTATTTTTTTTAAATTTTTTTTATTTAATTTAATTTTTTTATTTATTTTTTTCTATAACATTGGTTGGAAACAATTAATTTGATCTTTTGCTAATCTTGTGCTAAAAATCGGTAGTTTTTCCTTACAAATTTGTATGCTCCTCCCACAATCCTTTAATGTTTAATAATTTTTTAATTTTTTTTATCTCTCCGTTTATTGTATATATATAATAATCAGAGCTGGGCACTTGCGTTTTTTTTTGCGGTACTGCGGTACTGCGGTACTACCGTGTTGGTCGGTACCGCGGAAAGTACCGCGGGAAATTTGAATGCGGTAGCGGTACTGCTGTACTTTCAGCGATCCTTTGCGGTACTGCGTTATGCGGTACCGGTTTGGTAGTGCGGTAGTAGTACCGCAGTACCGCAGTACCGCAAAAAACGCGCAAAAAAACGCAAGTGCCCAGCTCTGAATTATATATATATAGTTTTTTTTTTTCTGTAACCTATATATAGGCTGTAACCCTTTATGTACTTCAGTGTTCCTGAGGATGTCATTAGACGAAAGCGCTTGAGCACCATTCTGTGTTTCCTTTCCCTCGTGGTTTTATTCATCATAAATGTTTTTCACGTGTTACTTTCGTGAAATAATTTTCATATATACAGTATATATGATACTCGTCCCACAAAGAGAAAAAACAATTTTCCACCACAAATTTCGCTGACTGAGTAGGAAAAAGAAACATAGCAATAAGAAGGGTTATTTGAGCAACTAATCTCGATGTGTTTCATATGAATTAAACAATGTACACAAGAGAAACTGAAGGCCTGTAAATCTATATACTTTCATGACCTACGTCATATTTCCTAAAATTCTTTTGTACTTTAAGTATAAAAACAGGAGGAAAACTAGCCTACTGTTTCACTGGACAGCGTTATCATAGTATCATAACTACGAGTAAAATTAAACTTCCATCGATTTGTAAAATAATCTCCTAAAGCACAGAGATTATTAAAAAACTTCGCGAAATCCAAATTTGAAATTTAATTGTCACTCATAACTTTTCTATTTTCTTTAAGAACGCCCGTCTTCTGAAACTACCCATCAAGTGGTCATTATATTTAAAACCTTCCGAAATACAAAATTTTATATTTATTTGTCATTTAATTTTCACAGCCTCATAAGTTTTGTTCTTCCTTTTTTATTGGTGAATTGTAATAAAACTTATAAAAACTTTTATATTAAATTATAATTTTTCCTTAATTTCTTTGGTGTTTTACATTATATGTTGGAATTATTTTAGCGTCTTTTTATTTGCTAAATCTATTCAATGCGGGAAACAAAGTATTAATTAATTTTGTAACGCGAATATTCGAACATCCATAAATTACAATAGGTATACCCAGCCGACGGGTATATAGAAAATATACCCGGGTATATAGAAAATACACACACACACATTTTGTACATCGTTTATATCGAAATGCCATCTTCCGGCTATTAATCTCACATTAAAACTAATTTTCCGTGTTGTGGTTATTCCAAACGCCGGAACAAAAGATGTAACACACCGCTTGTATATCTCTTATCTTTATAGGATTCCTTACGGTAAATTTTTGTAAGAGAAAAAAATATATTTTTAATTTCATTTAAAGCTGTAGAAAAAAATTCATTACCAAATGTGGAAGATTCATTGTTAAATTATCAGTGGATATTAACCTCGTTTAACTCGATATGGTTTTCCAAAAAAGTTTACGTCATAGAATATACCCTCCATTTTATTTTTCCGCGTAGTTACCAATCTATGTCATGGATAATCTCTAGGAGCACTCCATTTTTCAATATTAAACATACACATAAAATATATACCATTTGAAAGCTCACATTTTTCTGAGTCTAAAAATGTAGTAATCCAAAAGT
Source organism: Bathynomus jamesi (assembly GCA_023014485.1). Classification (NCBI taxonomy): domain Eukaryota; kingdom Metazoa; phylum Arthropoda; class Malacostraca; order Isopoda; family Cirolanidae; genus Bathynomus; species Bathynomus jamesi. The sequence continues at coordinate 317,285 of JAJOZX010002918.1, read as the reverse complement.
ATCACTAGCAAATGCAAGATTAAAGAAAAAAATTACAAGTTACATTTTTATAGTGAATATTTCCTGTTTTGGCTATAATGTACTTTTTTTCATAAAATATTTTTCCTGATTTGGGCTATTTTTTCGCTACTCTGCGACTTAATAAGTTGGTTGGATTCTGTTCTGTCTATTTTTTTTTTCTAATTGGATTCAGTTTGGTCGTGTTTGTGATAGAATTATGACGTGCTGTTCGTGTGGTTTCTGACTTTGAGAACTTGATTCGTCATGTGCCCTAGATGAAGAGAAAGCATTGGATGTTTTTATCTTTTCAATATTAAACATACACTTATAAAACATATACCATTTGAAAGCTCACATTTTTCTGAGTCTAAAAATGTAGTAATCCAAAAGTATCAATAGCAAATAAAAAGTACTAGGTTTAATTGTTTGACGCGTGACGTAATTAATTACATTATAAAGGTTGGCTAAGTTATAAATCTTCAGTCTGTGTTGTAAGATGGTATTCTTGGTAATTGTTACGCTAACCTAACCTAACATGAATATGTTATTACATTATTGTTTGTATAATTTAGGTCTCGGGGGGGTACGGAGGCGGAGCCCCCGTAAAGATCACGCATCACAAATTGATCGGTATAGGGTTTTATATTTAAACCTAGTTACTTTTTATTTGCTATTGATACTTTCGGATTACTACATTTTTAGACTCGGAAAAATGTGAGCTTTCAAATGGTATATGTTTTATGAATGTATGTTTAATATTGAAAAATGGAGCGCTCCTAGAGATTTACCTATGTCATTACCGCTGTCTTATACGGTTCAGACAAAAGATATTATTTTACTTGTGCCTTTCGCCTATCAAGGGTTCCGTGCGAAGATTCCTCATTTCATGAAGGTTAAACCAAACTACTTTAACTGTGATTTCAATTAATTTCTTTGGTGTTTTACATTATATGTTGGAGTTGTTTTAGTATCGTTTATTTACTAAATGTAGCCAAACGAATGGCGAAAAAATTGTAACGAATTAGGTATATATATACAGGGCGTCCCAAAAAAATGTATACACACTTTAACAGCTGATAGCTCAATTGATGTTTCTTTCTTTCCAAGTTAAACCCATTAGAATTAATAATGGCAGTCAGACTAAGCTTTGAACAAAGGAAATTCATTCTAAAATGCTACTGGAAGTGTGAAAACGCAGTTGAAGTGCAAAGACAGTTTAGGAGGGAGTTTCAAACAGATCCACCAACGCGACTTACCATCACTCGAATTAGAGATACGTTTGAAGCCGATGGAACTGTTCAGAATGTCCACAAGAAGCGTTCCGGAAGACCACGGACATCGACAAGCCCCACAAAGCAAGAAAGAGTACTGGAAACGTATCACCAAAGTCCAAGAAAATCTGTGCGGCAAGCGAATCGTGGGGTAGGAATTTCAGAATCGTCTGTCCAACGCATTTTGAAGCGCTGTCAATGGAAAAGTTACATTCCAAGATTAGTCCATGCTATTAATGAAGATGATCCGGACCGAAGAGTGGAGTATTGCGAGTGGTACTTGGCACGATGTGGATGTGGATTGGACGAAGGGGTTTCGTAGAATACCCTCCGCGTTCACCAGACCTCACACCACTAGACTTTTTTTTATGGGGATACTTAAAAGACAAAGTCTACGCTATAAAACCTGCAACAGTCGCTGAATTGAGAGCAGCCATTGAACGAGAATGCACACAAATACCAAACGAAATGTTTCGTGATGTTTGCGATTCCATTGCTTCGCGTTATCAGCAGTGCCTGGACCAGAACGGACGTCAGTTTGAAAACAGGCGTTGACAAAACAATTAAATAATGTCTGTAGATTCTATTACATTTTGAAAATGAAGTGTATTTTAATAAACACTGCCTTTATAAGTATTTAAAGTGTGTATACATTTTTTTGGGACGCCCTGTATATATATATATATATATATATATATATATATATATATATATAATATATATATATATATGTGTGTGCAGTAAAAATAATTTTAGTATATAAAAAATGTACAAGTGGTCAGTTATCGTTCGACACGAATTTGTGCTCAAACCCGATGAAATTTCCATTTGATATCTTTGCCGTGATAAATCAGTAACACAAGTTCTTTACGAAATTTTTTTTCGATACATAACCCGCACGGTGTTTAAGATATACCTACCAATTTACAAATACGTTTAACATTTGTAGGATGAGAATAGGCATTCTCTTGTTTATACTTTATCATTGAAGCCGATACAATAACTTACAGTAAAAAGATATGCATTTATTTCGTTTTTAAACTCCACATGTGCAGCCCTAGTGGCACGTAAAATGTCTAAACGGTATTCACACTCACGCCACACATTTTCCAACATTTGTGGGTTAACTGTTGCAATTGCATCCGTAATGCGTTCTCGCAATGTCCTGATATCTGGGAACAACTGTTGCATAAACCAAAGCAGACACATAACAAGAAGTCATGATCCTCGTCAATGCTGTTCAAAATGTCAATAGCGAATTGTTCACGTTTGGGACGGTCATCAGGCTTCAGTTCTTGAACAGTTTGTACCTTGTAGGCGTGTAACTTCAAACGTTTGTGTAACACCTTGTGCACAGTAGACTTCGGTATCTTTAGTTGGCATGAAGCTTGTCTCACCGATTTCCTTGGTGACCGTGTGAAAGCAGTTTGAATGTTTTCCACCGTCCCATCGGAAACTGATGGTCTACCACTGCTCTTTCCCTTTTCCACGTTTCCAGTTTCCAAGAATTTTTTCATCCACGACTTAATTAACTTCACATCAGGTGGATTATTTCCATACTTTGTTCTGAACCTTCGCTGAACACTGACAGGAGATTTTGTTTCTGCAAGCCACACAATACATTGTGCCTTCTCTGTTACAAACACCATCTTAACTGAACAGCTACTACAGCGCTCCTAGCGGCGAATGCGGTAGACGAAACACACCAGCACAGAAACTCAATGTGTGTACGAGATCACCTGTAAAAAGAAAACGGATGTAAGATTCGTCATTAAAGCATGAGAGCATACTGTTTTCAGGGTAAACATTTATGGACACCCTATATATATATATATATATATATATATATATATATTACAAACGTCTCTTCGAAGCACTTTTTACGGTTTTCGTCCAATTTTTGTTTATAAGCAGTATAATGTTACGTAAATGTTTTAGCTTGATTGTGCGAACAGTATTTGGACTTTGACTTTCTTCCTTCTGACAAAAACAAGATGGAGACTCTATGAGCTTTAGTTGAGGAAGGCTTAGTTTCTTTTTTGTTAAAGGATGTAGAGTATTTGTAAGGGCAGTAGTTTTGGATCACCTTTGCAAATTGTGTTGGTGTGTTGAGCAAAAGTTCATTAGGAGGAGGGCAGAACTGCTACTAAAGGTACTTATTCCTCCAGTTGTACTCTATATTAACCGGCTCCATTACTGATTAGTTTACATCATCAGATGATATCATAAAGAGGTGGATCAGTAAATTAATGTGAAGCGTGTTTACGATTATAATGATCCCATTAATGATCCATTACAGTATCGGACATCTCATAATGATCACTTACCAACACTTACCAAGCTGATACCAAATTGTGTATGCGTATATGTGTGTCTGTGTATGTATGTATTTGCGCGCCCGCTCAAGTCACTTCAGCGCCTTTCGGAAAGAGATTCAACCCAGAAAGATGTTCACTTCGTGATAGAACGTTTGAACAATTTACGTTCATTAAGTCAAACAATGAGTTTGTAAACAACTAAATTGTAATTGCATTCAATAAAATATTTTCTTAATAAAACTGTCAAGTTCTGCAATTTTTCACTTTCTTCTTTCGATAATTGTAATTGTAATAATAAATTATAACTGAACAATTCGGATGTAATTGCAATTAATTACACTTATATATATATATATATATATTATATTAGAACCTTTTTAAAACGTCAACATTTGTTTCTTGACTAATACAACTGAGCGAGGAGGGTCCGAAATTGGTACACCGCTTTGGCCAACTAATGGGACCTATTCCTCTAGATCCTTTATTATCTTTATACTAAACGTAAGATAATGGATTTTGCAGTACTTCTTCATGTCTCGAAATGATGTACTGAAGTTGTTCGTAAAAATAAACATTAATTTGTGGCCGTATACGAGATGACCATATACGAGATAGTAAGAATTTTATGTCAATTTCTATATTTATTTCGATTGTATCCCTAATATGGGATACAAATCCCTAATATGGGATACAAATACATTTCATATTTTTATTCGCCCTTGGAAAAGAATGACTTGGTCTATATTGGTTATCTAAAGTAATTACGAATATGTTTTGAAATTACATCTATAGGATAAGAATTAAAATAAAAGTAATTGAGTTACTTCAGAGTTTAATGGACAGTAATCACGACATATTCTATACGTTTGGTAATCGCGACATATTGTATACGTTTGGTAATTACGACATATTTTATATTTTGGTCTATGAAAGGTTTCACTTATGGAATTAACTTTAAAACGGAGCTATTGAAGAATAGGGACCCCAGCCTTCTTTAATTAGCTTTATAAGGCTAACTAACAAAAATATCATGACCTAACCTAACCAATCGTTAGGTTAACTGTACGCCCTTGACGATTGGTTAGGTTAGGTCATGATATTTTCGTTAGTTAGCCTTATAAAGCTAACTAAAGAAGGCTGGGGTCCCTATTCTTCAATAGCTCCTTTAAAACAAAAAAATATGTCAGTTAGGAAATCCTTTCAGTAAACGTTTTATTTCGAAAAAGCTGAAAATTTAGTGTCGTCTCTGTGAATTTTAACATTAACAAAGGTAAATCTAATAAAAGGATGGTTAGGAATAAGACTGGTTAAAATTTGATCTAAAATCGGTGTATAAAGAGCGAAAATATGGCATCCAAATACCTACAATAGAAAATTGGTTTAAAATTTTGTGAGCAATCACCAAACCAGCGATCCTCGTGATGAAGCGAGAAAGCATAGGAAAAAGTAGGAGCCCCGGAAGGGGCTCCCATTGCCACACCTTCTATTTGTTTATAGTAGGTGTTGTTAAAGATAAAAATAGTATAGTTAAGAGCAAAATTTAGTAAGGATGAAAAATCTGTTTCAATCAAATTTAAACATTTGGAATAAAATACAATAAATAAAAAAATTAATTCAAACAAAAATTATTTCCAAAGATCGATTAAAAACATCGCATTCAATACTATTTCTCATTTACATACACATTTTATATATATATATATATATATATATATATATATATATAGTAAGGAAATAAAGGAAAAGGACAACATAATGGAATAATTTCCTTTTCTATTTCAGTTTCATGTTGGAATTTGTGCTTCTGCAACTGTCCGCAATTTTATAGCAAACGTGTTACCAGTTTTCTGTAAGTGACAAAAATACTGAAAGGTGGCATTAATTTGATATATATATATATATATATATATGATGTAAACCGACAAGAAAAAGGAAAAATGATTCCAAGGCCATTCATGTATTCAAAAGTACACCTCGTCAGGGAGTGACAAGGGAATGACGAGGGAATGACGAATGTACTTCTGAATACACGAAAGGCTTTGGAATCATTTTTTCCTTTTCCTTGTGGGTTTACATCAGTAGTATAGCCGCAAAAGGGGAGAGTGCAAGAATGTTGCAAGTGATTACGTAATGCTGCAAAGGGGGTGGGGGTTGTTGCAAAGGGGGTGGGGGTGTTGCAAAAAAAGAAAAGAAAAAAGAAAAAAAAAAAAGAAAAAATACCCCAAAGGGCCCTTTGTTGCCAACCGGGGTTGCAAGGGGCATGCAACTTGGGGGCGGAGTTCTCCCCCAAGCTATTCCCCCCAAAGGGCCAGAAAGGAGAGAAAGGAGGAGAGAAAGGAGGAGAGGTGTTCACCTGGCAGGAGCCAAGTGCATATTAAGACTTCAGCCGAGTAGGCGTTGTTTTATAGGCTCCTAATCAGCCAGTTGGCTTAGAAGGCGTAAATGGCTTGAGTTGCCAGATACCACTTTTTAGCGATACCATTGTATACACTATTATAGACTCCTAATCAGCCAGTTGGCTTAGAAGGCGTAAATGCTTGAGTTGCCAGATACCACTTTTTAGCGATACCATTGTATACACTATTATAGACTCCTAATCAGCCAGTTGGCTTAGAAGGCGTAAATGGCTTGAGTTGCCAGATACCACTTTTTAGCGATACCATTGTATACATTATTATATTTCTTAAAAGTTGGTTTAGAATACCGGTAGTAGGTTTAGAAGGCGTAACATGATATAATTAAGTAAAACAACATTGCATCATTCTGTTTATTATAAATATATAGAAAATAAATATACATTTCAATAATAATTGAGGAATATGCATATAATCATAACAGTACAGGAAATATATAACACAATTATGGAGATATATATAAAATAAATATACATTTCAAATAGAAATAAATATACATTTCAATAATAATAGAAATATGCATATAACAGTACAGGGGAAATATCACGCAAAATATATAAATACATTTCAATAATAATAAAATATGTATATAATCATAACAGTACAGGAGAAATATCACGCAAAATATATAAATACATTTCAATAATAATAGAAATATGCATATAATCATAACAGTACAGGAGAAATATCAGCAAAATATATAAATACATTTCACTTTTTTTTCAAAATACTAAACTCGGTCTTAATCGAGTTTACAATTACATCATTATTGCTCTGCATTACGCAGTATATGCGGCTTAATAATATTTCACCGCTTAAAGTATAGGGAAACCTGTATTCGATATGAAGGGCTTTCATATCGTTCAGTACTATTTTTGTTCCCACTTTACAACCGGTTGGTAAGTCATCTTTAAATACGTCTAGAATACAATCAAAAGCACGCACAAAGAGTTCATCGTTAGCTACATTATTAAACACAAGTTTATAAACACGCTTTTCCAATCGAGGGTTTATTTCTACCGACTCGAGCTTTTCAATCGTGAACTCACTCAACATAGCGGCAATTGAAATAATCTTCTAAATCGTTACGACAACTGCGCGTTATATAAAGAAATAGTTCTTCAGGGTGAACGGTGTAGGTGAGCTCAGCCTTGTACCGATCAATTGCTTTGTACCAAAGTTCATGGTATTTCAAAGAGTCTAAACTTTTTAAATAAACGTCCAGCACTAGACCATTCTCACCAGCCCTACACTCGGTAAACCCATCGAGCAGAGCGGTGTATGCGTATTCAAGTACTGTATCAAAATAAAGCATGTCCGTAACACGCGCGTCTAATATAGGTTTCAGCTTGCGGAATCCGACGATTTCAAACATTCTGTCGAGGATGAAACGGTTTCGCGTAGGAACAAGAGCGTTATTATCAGAAGCATTCTTCCACATCAGCCGTATATCAATGCACGGCCGATCGTTATTTATACACAACGTACATACAACGGCGTATGAGGGTGCGTCACTAATCTGCTCTCTTCTTGTACCTACGTTAGCAGGTATTTTATAACGATCTTCACTCCACTTCTCAACTATCACGAAGATTCTATTCATCTCCTCGACACTTAAATAAACCCGTTTGTTTGTTTGTCTACATTCCGTTTCCAGTACATAGCTAATGGTACCGGAATTACGCCTGAACACGCGCAACGATTTCGTCACGGACACATCGTACGAGGCGTTGAGAATGCTGCTCAAAGGAAGTTCCATCGTATTCGAGGAGCGCACGTCCACTCGGTTCAAGCTCTGAGATAACTATGAGCCGTGTGAGGCACGCAGGTAGGCAGGAACGGTTCGACGGGCGGCTGACTCGATGATACGTGAATGGGCTTGTTCGTATGATCCGCGAGTCGTACCGAATTGTTGTACATATTTGTTTTTCCGGTACAAGAATTAATTTCATCACTACCAGCCTACGCACCAGACATTTTACCTCAGGATAAGAACTAGGAACATTTTATGTTTTACTAAACATCTTCACACTCCGGCGCACTATTTGAGAGGAACATATGCTCATATTTTTCCTTTCTGCCCATCAAACGATACTCGTCTCTAAAGTCTGTTAAAAACTCACGCAGGGCACTAGCCACAACCTCACTACGAACCTCATCATGATATACGTTAATATAGTGATAAAAATACTTAAGATTGTCCATGATCACGAGATTCACATTTTCAGTCGTAGGGTATGAGTAATCGACATGGTGTAGCATGACGTAATACCGCTTGTCACACCACCCATCCGCAAGACTCATTATCCATACCTGCTGCTTCTCTTCTGCACGCGTTGTTTCTTTTACTTCACGGTGTATGTGAGACTTTATAAAGTTTAGCTCTGCAGTATACTTCAGCACATCGTCTGTGCAACGAAAGCCTTCAACGGTCTCACCAGAACATCCGTAGAGTATTTGTACATCTTGGAACTTCGCACAATCCAATGTGTTTTTAAAAGAGGTATAGGAGGGAGGAATAGGAAGTTTTTCGGTATCCACCACATCCTGACACTTTGCTGAATACCATTTCATAAACGTTGTACAAGCAATATTAAAGGTAGCCATTGAATACACGTCTGATCTCTCGGGCTTACTGCAGTCGACTGACCACGCAGGGACTCCCAGATAGTAGCATGACTCACGGTCTTACAGTGGGCGGAGCTTAGAACTTTCACCTGCACACACACACACACACACACACACACACACACACACACACACACACACACACACACAAAGGAGAAAGTGAAACGCTAATTGAAACATGATTTATTTAATAAACGAGATATTCAAGTTATATATATTTACAAATACGATTTAATAAACGAGATATTCAAGTTATATATATATTTACAAATACGTGTAATAAATCAATAGATACTTTACAAATACGATTTAATAAATGAGATATTCAAGTTATATATATATTTACAAATACGTGTAATAAATCAATAGATACGATTATATACAAGACAAATACGTGTGAGTTAACAATAGAAGCATCATACGTTATGGTATCCAAAGGGTACGGTATCATAGGTACCAGGTAACTGGTAACGTTTCCTATAGGTGTTACGGCACACCTTCGTACCCCTAAGTTCCTTCACGCCCCCCAGCTTCTGCGCCCGAAAATTGTGGGTGCCTACAATTAGTTGGGGAGGTTGTTCGCCCTCATCATCGTCCAAACATACTAGATCCTTCAACGATTCAAAGTTAACAACCCGCCGATTCGCATGGTTGAGCGTAATACCCTTTGCCTTCACGATATATTTCATTTCCTCCCCCACCCTGACCCGTACCCCATAAGTCTTAGGTCCTGTTGAGACAAAAGAGTCGGCGTAAGCGTTGTCCCCATACTCGTCCTTGATCTCATCAGTGAGCTCGCCGAGGAACTCCCCAATAGCGGGCATGTATTCACCCTCCCTCTCTGTGAATATCACGCTATCTGTATCGGCATACAATACTCTCCGCCCAAGAGAATGCAATAGACCCCAAAGTTTTATACGGGCGTAGGCTGTTGTGAAGCTGGCCACAGGTATGTTTGTAACCCTTGAGGTATCTGTGGCAAATTCAGTGTTGTTGTACTTTATTATGTAAGTATTACCTACATTCACGATCTCCATGACCTCTTTATCGGGAGCATTGGCATAATCCCAGACATCGCTATAACTTTGTGCCAAATGAATGCTCCCTCTGCCGGTATTCTGCGCAAATTTTCCCCATAGACTGTTTAGACACAACTTTGCACTAAAGCGCTTGCCAGGATTCTTTACAATTTGGACACGATCAAGTTGTATACCTTCGCGGTCGCGGTAACGTTGAATATAGGCAGACTTTTCATCTTCGGTATCAACTCCTCGCGGATACCCTGATGCCTCAACCTTATCCTTCAAAAAGGCGTTTATATATGGTGTGAAAAGGTTGGGTAGCTTCTGAAACCTCCACACCTCATGTATCTTCAGTATTCTATAACCATGGCGTACGGCTAGGGCCAGCTCAGGACTTGTATATACGCCTCTGATCTTACGCTGGTGGGGTATATGGTTACATTCGCCGTTATCCTCTTCCGCGCACTTCACGCACAGGGGAAACATGAGCTTGTCGTCGATAACGACAGGTAAGATCGGCATCCATAAATTGCGTGGGGGGAGTACGTCTACGAAAGAGAGCCCAAAGTAACGATCATTCAAATTTTTTGAAAATTCATTGATGGAGGGTAGGCTAGGTCCCACCAGTTTCTCAGGAGCGCCCACGGGGTACGGATTGCTCTTCATCACGTATGGGTATAAAGAACAGAAATCGTAGTAATGGAGCTTCACGCCCTCCGTAGGTGGAAAGTATAGTCTGAAAGGATTTGTACGTCCTCCAAACAAGCTATCACCACATTTGAGAGGATCCAGCACCATTGAACGCTTGATCGTGTTTATTTCCTCACGGTACACCTCGTCTGTCTCCATCCGTGCATCATATTCATGCTCCCACAAGACTTTGTGAGTGAACTGTGATCCTATAAGTTGATCGCGGGTGCGGGTCGATGCAAGACAGTCGGCAGGAGACCTACCGTGGATATCTCCGGCGATTCCGCACTCAGGACGGGGGCATCCATGCCACCAGCAACCGTTAAAGGAGTACACAGTCTTCACACCAGTGACACGGTTTTCACTTAACCCATCAACCCAAAAAACACGTCCATTAATCTTAATGGGTACTTCACCCGTGTTGCGGGCGTGCTTTATGTATACACCTGTCTGTTGCTGTAGGTGTATGAGCCAGTAAATAGCCTTGTGTCCGTAACTGCGGGGTTGTTTCGGTGAATAATGGCTAAGGTGTCTTTAGGCATGAAGTTATTCTTGAACACCGTAAAACATAATGATGCGATGGTGGTTGCGACTTGCAGTGGATCGCATTTGAAACGGGCTATGTACATCCTTCTAAAGGCCTGGAAACATACTCTAAGCACGCGCACATCATTCACGCAATAACGCTCACATTCATCAGCTATATTATAAGGGTTACTTTCATTAAAACTGTCGTAGTATCGATCAAAGTCTTCACGTTCATCCATACAGTCAAAATAATGTTTGGGGGTGGTGGGCCTACGTAGTTTAAAGTCTCGCTGGTGAGGAAAGTGTAAGGGAAGTATCCTTTGGAAACTTCAGCTGCTACTCCCATCACCTTGGGTAGCTTTGCTAATTTACAAGGTGTGAATAATAAAGTATCTTTAAATTGTACATTGCCTCTTATCTGCATCTGTATTAATTTGTTGCCTCTTTTCAATGGATCACCTGTAAATATCTCAGAGGATTCGTGTTCAAGCAACTCCTTATAAAGGAACTGCGTGTCAAACTTTGCCCCGTTATGGGCGAGAATATACACAGTCATTTTTTTGAACTTGTCGGCTAACTTGACAATATAGGACACAAATAGTTTCACAGGACTATCGCGGACATTCGTTTTAAAAACGTTTGTCCGTTTACCACATTTGGGGCACTCGTCACATTCGATACCCATACACTCATCACAGATGGTCTGGCTCACAAGTAAATGTGGAATTACCTCTTTGGTTTCAGCGTTCGTATATGTTTCTATATCGTAGTATACAGTTATACAAGGGTTATTTTAGGCTTAGCATCTTTCATATAACATACATGCTTTACTCCATCCGCCTTATATTCCTCCTGGCATGTAGGACAGTGAATTACGTCACACTTGTGCTTAAATTTTCCCCAATTATCCATTGTGTGAAACATACCACATTCACAGATTCTCATTTTCCTGCACGTGCCAATTGATTTATGGAAATCAAACAGCTATTATTGAAAATGTGCGTCTACACACATCACAGTCTCTCTTCTCAGCTTCAACTACACGGCTTTCACATTTGGTGCTTTTACACTGCTCACATACCATGTGACATTCTTTACAATGTCTCACTATATCATCCGCAAACTCGAGGCACCCCTTACACAAATCATGATGTCTCCCATATTTTCGACTTTTGTCATAACTCGCGTAAAGCCACCTTATATTACGGATGGGGAGATACGTTGTCCCTGACAATCCTAAAATAAGTAGGGGTCTTGTACGATCTCTCACACAGCTTTTAAAAACATACACAGTCCTACGACGATCATCCAACCCAAATACAACTATGCGGACATTCATTTCCTGTTCTACCCTTCTCAGCTCTTCAGGACCCATATTACAGTCAAATTCAAGTTCACAGTCTACAGCTAGTTTACGGGCACGCTCCACGACCGTAGGCAGCCAAATTTTTGAGTCCGTGTATTTTGTACAGTAAACATACGTGCTAAGAGTACTGCTATAAAGCCGCAACCACGATCGACGTTTATATGCTTTCGGTAAATAGTCGGAGAATTGAAGTTAAGAGTATACGGTATGGCACTATGACCCGCAACACGGAATACACGGTCAATATTTACCGTGAAGTTGTCCATATTGAAGGCTATACTACTTTGGGCGGCTTGCATTATACGTCCTAATATATATTCTACATCTTCAGCCGCCAAACGTCTAAATGGCACTATCACCCAATAATCGTCTACATCACCGTCATCTGACCCGAATCCAAAGGACAGACTCGTCCTGACTTCACGCTCGTCGCGATTCTGAAGAGCAAACTCTATAATACGCTGTACAACCCGGCGTAGCCCGCGCTCAATTCCATTGCTATACATGGCTCTAGGGTCGACCCTGACTCTATACCGATTTCTAGTCAAGGCTGGGGTGGGGGCTGCGGATCGCACCAATTCGAGCGTTATACATCCTCAACAGAACGGGGGGGGCGGATGAATTAGGGGTATATTAGCGGAAGGTGCTGCTGGGGGCCTGTTGCGTAGGAGGTTGATGGTTGGGGATCTATTATTGTAGACTTAACAGAACGGGGGCGGCGGATGAATAAGGGGATATATTAGCGGGAGGTGCTGCTGGGGGTTGTTGCGTAAGAGGTTGAGGGTTGGGGATCTATTACCGCTGCAACAGGCGCGTATTTCGGTCGCTTTATACCTGACGTGGGGTTCTCATACCTCCGCTTTGGACGTGCTACCGGTATCGCTGGTGAGGGTTCGTTGGCAGGGAGGAGATCACAACTACACTGTCGTCGAGGTCATCCGTAATGTCATGATGGGTGCTCTACCTCATCGTCATTCACGGTTCTGTGGGAGAAGAAAAAATATAAGGAACAGCACTCAAAATTTGTAATATTTTGTAAATGACCCACTTAGGAGTGTGACGTGTTAGAAATGGACTCTGTAGAAAAATTCAGATTCACGAGCCCATCCACATGTATTATATCTGGACCTACAGGATGTGGTAAAACTGTGTTTATGCTTAAAATCATTAAAGAAAAGGGAGAGATGTTCTCGAAATTTGTGCATAAAGTTATATGGTGCTATTCGACGTATCAATCAGTGTTCAACGAGTACCAAGATGATATTTTGTTCCACAAAGGCGTATATGACGTTAATTCGTTAAAGGGAAATGAACATACAATCATTGTAATTGACGATCTCATGTTGGAGATGGATAAAACGTTTGCCGAGACATTTACAGTATTCTCCCACCATCTTAACATAAGCGTGTTCTTCATCAATCAGAATCTATTTTTCAAAAATAGATACATGCGCGATGTGTCGTTAAATACGCAATATCTAGTCTTATTCGCGCAACGTAGAGATGTATCACAAATTGGGGTATTAGCCAATCAAATGTTCCCGAATCAGCGTAAGGAGTTTTTGGAAGTTTATAAAGAAGCTACAAGCACGCGTTACGGATATTTGCTTTGCGACCTTCATCCGCGAAACACGTTTAGAGTGCTTCTGCGAACGAATATATTTCCAAACGAGCCTGAAACGGTGTATATTCCAGAATGACAAAGAGACTAAAGAAATACCGTGAATTAATAAAAATCTATCATCGACTGCCCCGGGCAATGCAGCAGATGTTTATTAAAAATATCGACGCCGACTTTTTAAAATGCATCTGTGAAATCTGTCTTAACGTTGCAATGTATCAATGAAAACCCATCAGAAGGCTCGCCTACGCCGCTACAAGAACATAATACGTGCACTCGCTCGTAAAAGTCAAACTGTAGCGAAGAAAAAAGAATTATTGTACAAACAGGAGGGTCATTTCTCCCCATCTTATTTTCAGTTTTGGGTCCTTTACTGACTAGATTAATATAATGAAGAAAGTGGTAGTGATTCCCCACGAGGTGTACGCTTCACTGCAAAGGAATCCAGACACGGATCTAGATCCCCGTAAAAGCAGACTTAAAAGAATGGAAAGCGAATTGCTAGCCCTATTAAACAGTGAAAAAACACCTGATGAGAAAAGAATCTTATACCAAGAAGCTCTGCAGAAATTTCTTCACGAGTACGAAAATTATAAGAGCCCTACAGAGATTCCTGTGGTTATTAGGCACAGCACGGGGGACGATGGACATGGCGACATAGGATCTGAGCCCGACGATACAGCTGACCAACCAAAAAGATTAGCCACACAACATATCGAACATGTATTAAAAACACCCTCCCACATACATTGAGGAGTAAAGGCTTAAGTCTTTATAATCTATTGAATGAGGATCCCGCCATACAATGGACCGATACAGGGAGATCATTGTGGAAGGATCAAAGGTACAGGGATCGAATATCGTAGACATTGTCCATGATCTGGTGAGAAAGTGGGATAGGCCATCACCATCAGGATGGAAGCATATTAAAGCAAGACTACAACAAATAAATGTCCCTAAAACGTTGATAGGAAATCTGAACAGGTTAAAAGACTTGGAACATGCAACGCCTGTGACACAATTGAAGGCGCCGTCACCCCCGGCGGTAACACCTTTGAAGAGGAGCAAGAAGAGGTTAAACCAACCCTACCCACGTGCCTCTAAAATACGCAAATGGCTAACGTATTAACTAAACGCTATTATGACATTTCTACCCTCCTCTTACGGCGGCGTAGATAGACTGTACAGAAGTGTTTACGGAGTAGGAAAAAAAGATGTTGAAAGATTTTTGAGGGAGCAGGACGCTTATACGCTTCATAAGCCTGTGAGAAAAAGGTTTAAAACAGCCAAGACAACGGCTTCCTCGATTGATTCTATTTGGCAAGCAGATTTAACAGACATGCAAAGATATTCTGTGTATAACGATGGTTACCGCTACATTCTATTCATAATAGACGTATTCTCTAGATATCTGTGGCTAGTTCCTCTGAAAAATAAATCACCTGAAACAGTTGCTAAAGCCACCAAAACGCTAATGTTAAAAGAAAACAGGGTTCCTGGCTATTTTTGTACGGATATGGGGAAGGAATTTATAGGCCGTGCTTTTCAGAACATGTTGACAGAGTTTAATATCAGCTATTACACAACCAATTCTATACATAAGGCTTCTTTAGCTGAAAGAGTTCAGCGCACCATAAAGGAACGCATGCACCGTTATTTTACACATAAAAACACATACAGATTTCTAGACATTCTGGAATCATTGGCATCATCCTACAACCGCTCACACCATCGCACGATTGGGACAACACCTAACGAAGTTTTAGAAAGAGGTACGCTCCCGAGAAGAGATGGATCACCACCACCACCACACTCTGCGCGCTTCAAAATCAATGATTATGTAAGGCTGTCGCGTTCGGGGAATAAATTCGCAAAGGGTTTTGAGCAAGGATGGACACGCGAGATTTTTAAAGTTAGGGCTATGAGACCTAAAGGTGAGATAATGATGTATTACATTGAAGATTTGAATGGGGAAGAAATCTCAGGAGGCTTTTACCGCGAGGAATTGCAGAAAGTTGCGTTTAATTTAGAAAAAATGTGTTTAAAATTGAGAAAATTTTAGGAAGCAAAGGTTCAGGAAAGAGAAAAATGTACCTGGTGAAATGGCTAGGGTACCCAGAAAGCTTCAACACCTATATAAAAGCTGATGCAATAATGAAGCTTAAATAGTATGCAACATGGCTCCTAACCATTTCTACGTCACACTCCCGTCCTCCTCGTCCCTGTCTGTACACCCTAACAACACACTAGCCAACTTTGTAACAGAACTCCACGGGCACATTGAATTGGGTCGTGATTCGTATGAGGTGGGGATATGCGAAATTCAGCTGGACACCGTCTTTTTAAATATTGAACATAAAGAAACCGTTTTTACGATTCTTAGAGACATTGACGAGTGTGAAAAAGCTGGGGTAGCTATGGATGAAACTATGCGTATCGCTCGGACTAAGATTGCACGGTATTACAGTACAGAAGTAAGACTAGGACCGGGTCAATATGGTTCGGCCGAGGATGTTGTGAGAGGCTTAAACGTAAGTTTAAGAAACTCAAACCTTACGAATGATTTAGTATACGAAATCGTAAACAACCCTGCACATACACTAATCCTAAAATCAAAGACTAACAGACGTATTAAAGACATAGAAAGTTCAAAATTCTAACCAAGGCCAAAAAAAAAAAAAATTTGATATAGCGCAGCCTTCCAAAGAGACACATTTCACGAGACACAGCATGACTTGTCCAGATTAATGTATCAATTGAAGATGGAGAAATTGGCTGAAAGGTCCCCAGACATGTGCTATATTTACAGTAATATAGTGGAGCACCAGTTTGTTGGGGATACCCAGGCACGCCTGCTGCGCATTGCTCACATCCCCAACCATAGAGGAAGGAGTTTGAGTATTACATATGACAGACCCCATTATGTGAATGTCGCAACTAATTTAATAACCAATATCTCAATATATATAAGAACGATTGAGGGTGAAAACTTCCCATTCGGTAACGGGAGCTTAACAGTGAAGCTACACTTTCGACGCACTGAGTTATAATGGATAGAAAGCCTTTCACCGTCTATCGAGGGGTGCGATACCAGCGCGGTAGTGGACTTGGGTCCATTTTTTCATCCATACTACGTACGGCTGTTCCTTTGCTGAAGAGGGGTGCCAGATACCTTGGAAGGAAAGCGCTACAATCAGGTATTAACACTGCAGAAGACATATTGGCCGGGGCTAAACCTAAAGAAGCTCTAAAAAAACATTTAAAGCGTACACGGGACGAAATCATCAAAGATGCAAAGAGAAAAATGCGTGGTGGCGGGAAGAAGAAGGGCTCCCGGAAGAAGAAGGGGTCACGTGGTATTAAACGTAAAAGGCTATCAAAAAAGAAGTGCTGTAAGCGAATGAAACCTATGGTTGACCACTTTTTTGACTGATATAAGCTAAGGACATTGATCTCATGAATCATAGTTTGTTTACCACTTGTCGAGAGAGGAGTCACTATTTCGCCATGGCACGCTTCATCCACCCATGTAGTTCACAATGCTGTAAATCGGAGCTGTCCCTTTTTCAGCTGCCTCCAACCCAAGTTTCTATTGAGCACAGTGACTTTATTACAATTAACCCTTTAAACACAATTAGTTCCCCGAGTGCACCTATAGAATTCGTGATACCCAGTTCAGGCCCTTACTTTTTTGATCCAAGCTGTGTGCACATGTACGCTAAGCTACGTATAGCCCATTCTGATGGAACGGTCTGCGATGACAAATATGCTGTATACCCTGAAACAAACTTTCTGCACTCCATATTCAACCAGTGTGACGTATATTTAAATCCAACATATCGGCAGGCACGGGGTACTATCATCTACGAGCCTATCTGGAAAATGTCCTCAACTTTTCCAAAGAAGCGAAGGCTACCTTTTTAAGTGCCGAGGGATATTATCAAACTAAAGATGAAAATAGCATAAAGGACAAATTTAAAAATTCTAAAAAGAAATACGAGTGTTTTGGACGGTTGCACACAGATTTCACTTTCCAGGAGAAGTTGCTTGTCAACGGGGTGGATATGAAAATAAAGCTCACCCGCACGAGTCCTGAGATCTGCTTAAATCTGGATGCTGATCAAGAGGAGGGTGCAAAGCCCGTTGTGGTTCACATTATGGACACATACCTCCGCGTACGGCGAGTGAAATTAAGTTCACCAAAACAACTAGAAATTGAGAAAAAT
Source organism: Bathynomus jamesi (assembly GCA_023014485.1). Lineage (NCBI taxonomy): Eukaryota > Metazoa > Arthropoda > Malacostraca > Isopoda > Cirolanidae > Bathynomus > Bathynomus jamesi. The sequence continues at coordinate 299,201 of JAJOZX010002918.1, read as the reverse complement.
TTACTAAACGCTACAGTGAAATATCCTATTAACAGAGTGCAAATCAAACTATATACGGTTCCTGCAGGGTTGGCATCGAAGCAGATAGAAAACATTGCCCTGGGAAATCTTCCTAAAAGGATATTAATCGGTATGCAGGACCATGCTTCGGTGAATGGAAAATATAAAAAGAGTGCCTTTAAATTCGAGAATTTCGGACTTAAAAATATAACTCTATACGTTAATGGCACTGCTTTGGGTGGAACAATGGGTACGGACTATTCATCAGACGCTGTGTTACCTCTTTGTGCCAGAGCCTATAGTAATCTGACCCATATTGCAGGTGATTGTGATGAGCTTGGTAATGGGGTAACGCAGGAAGAATTCATTGATCAATTTAACCTTTATCCGTTTGACATTACACCTGACTTATCTGCTAGCGTAAATACCCATTTAACCCCACAGCAGAGCGGAAACATCTCAGTGCGGCTGGAATTCGCCAAGCCTATAGACGCTCCTATTAGTGTACTAGTATATCTCGAATCGCAAGCCCTAATAGAAGTAGATAGATTTAGGAGCGTTATCACTGACTTTTAAAATGGATGCTAATACACTTCAGAAAGTAATGGAACGAGTCACACGTTCCAAATTTATCGGAGTGTTTGCGAAGAATGAAACATTGAGTTTGCCAAGTACGCGAGAATGCGGTAGTCTTATTGTGAACACAGATGTCATCGGTAATGAAGGGATTCACTGGATCGCTGTCTATTTTAAAAATAGACAGCGCCTGTACTATTTTGATTCACTCGGTACTCAACCCTGGAGTGACCCTATTATTGTAAAATTTCTCGCTCAGTTACATATTCCCGAAGTTGTATGGAACCCATTTCGTATACAAGGATATTTTAGTAATGTTTGCGGAATGTACTGCGTCTCATTTCTCACGCATATGTCATGTGATAAAGAATTTATAAATTTTTTAAATTTATTTGACCCGTGTCACACTCGCCGAAACGATGAAATGGTATGCAGACAGATAAAAATCCGTTTCCAATTGTACGTACTCGTTGTATAGTATAATGTTTTTGTTCGTATATTTGTAACGGTATATTCTGTAGTTGGTTATTGTACTGATTTCTTTCATTTAATAAATTTATGAAAATATATTGTCTTCTTACCCTAAAAAGATCGAAAAACACTTACATTATTTCGGTGTGACATTGCTGACTGATCAGTATATCCTCCGTATTCATGACACGAGATTCTTCAAAAGATTGTATAACACGTGTCAAATCCTCATCGGACCTTAAAGGAATAATGTTCATTCTTTTAAAACATATACAGAGTATACAGCAGATCCCCATTATGTGAAGATATCTTTGGTTCATTTAAGAGGAATAACATTGAACCATAAAAAATTTCGATTTTAGCATAATGGGGATAAGAAGTAAAACCAAATAACATTGATTGCCATAAAAAAAAATTCGATTTTTGGCGAGTATCTATTTGACGAGATACTACAACTCTCCATATATATATATAAAATCGAATTATAGACAACATTTCTATGGTAGTCCCTTGCGTCGGATTGTAAGGAGCGTCACTGCAAATATCTTCAACGGTTTGCGTTGGAAATAATTCATCACGGTCAATAGCGTTAAAAAGACTAATTGCGGTTAATGCTGCAGTGTCACTTTCTTCATACAATTCCGGGGAGACGTACAGGTCCATGGTGGAGGATGTGTGACATTGCTGACTGATCAGTATATCCTCCGTGTTCATGACACGAGATTCTTCAAAAGATTGTATAACACGTGTCAAATCCTCATCGGACCTTAAAGGAATAATGTTCATTCTTTTAAAACATATACAGAGTATACAGACAGATCCCCATTATGTGAAGATATCTTTGGTTCATTTAAGAGGAATAACATTGATTACCATAAAAAATTTCGATTTTAGCATAATGGGTATAAGAGGTAAAACCAAATAACATTGATTGCCATAAAAAAATTTCGATTTAGTCACTTACATTTCTATGGTAGTCCCTTGCGTCGGATTGTAAGGAGCGTCACTGCAAATATCTTCAACGGTTTGCGTTGGAAATAATTCATCACGGTCAATCGCGTTAAAAAGACTAATTGCGGTTAATGCTGCAGTGTCATTTTCTTCATACAAATCTGGGGAGACGTACAGGTCCATGGTGGAGGGAATGATTATTCACTGACGCGAAAATAGCTACTGTTACTCCAAACTGAAAAATATCCCCTTTTATATGCACAATCGCCAAGCTCCGCCCCAAAAGACCAGATGTTCGTAGTGATTGGCTGCCGGTGTAGCTGGGTGGAGCTATGATGTGTACCAATCCGCTATAACGGGTCCGGACGAGTAACATATATATAAAATCGTGTTTCTTGTGAATAAATTATAGACACTTACATTTCTATGGTAGTCCCTTATATTATATTTTTATTTTTACTTACAAGTTATTAGTAATGTTTTCACAAATTCTTGTTAATATAATTTCAATTGTTAACTTATTTTATAATAAAGAAATTATAAATATAGCCTAATTATATTTTAAAAAAAGCATTCAGTTTCCACGTTAAACTGTTAAACTGTGGGTCTAAGGCGGAGTGAAAACCTTTCCAATTCGGCGAGAAATTGCACTAGGGTACAACGAAAATTATTTGGTGATTCTTATAGAACGTTTGATACTGATTCCAAATATGGTTTCAGAATTTTTCTATCACCCATAGTTTTCGAGAAAATAATATTTCCATTTACTCAGAGTTTCCCGCATCATTAGTCACTAATGTAATCGAGGGGATATAAAGAAATATATCCTAATTATATTTTTAAAAGAGCATTCGGTTTCCATGTTAAACTGTGCGTCTAAGGCGGAGTGAAAACCTTTCCAATTCGGCGAGAAATTGCACTAGGGTACAACGAAAATTATTTGGTGATTCTTATAGAACTTTTGATACTGATTCCAAATATGGTTTCAGAATTTTTCTATCACCCATAGTTTTCAAGAAAATAATTTTCCATTTACTCAGAGTTTCCCGCATCATTAGTCACTAATGTAATCGAGAGGATATAAAGAAATATATCCTAATTATATTTTTAAAAGAGCATTCGGTTTCCATGTTAAACTGTGGGTCTAAGGCGGAGTGAAAACCTTTCCAATTCGGCGAGAAATTGCACTAGGGTACAACGAAAATTATTTGGTGATTCTTATAGAACTTTTGATACTGATTCCAAATATGGTTTCAGAATTTTTCTATCACCCATAGTTTTCTAGAAAATAATATTTCCATTTACTCAGAGTTTCCCCTTATAGACAATGCAGGTCCTGTACACAATTGTTTGAACACAATTGTTCGAAAACCATAGTTCGAAAAACAAGAAGTATTAAAAACATTAAAAGTTAAAAATCTTTATTCATACGTTATTCAAAGTTAAAATCTTTATTAATAAAACAGGATAGAAGCATATGAAAGTCAAGGTAAACTATAGTTGCAAATTATGGTTAGGTTAGGTTAGGTTAGGTTAGGTCTCTTACATATAAAAACCCATTCACTAAGAGCATTGGTTTTCCTTTCTCACTAGAAACAAACTCTGCCATTTTAAGGGTGGCTTAACTGCAGCACTATAAATGTTATAGTTTAAATGAAGAGGCTAACCTTCTTATTTACATCTTCGTATTTGCGTCTTGGCAACTAAGATTTTATTTAGTTGGTTGTTCATTCGAACAATTATAACGTCGAATAATTGTTGCTTCGAACAACTGTTTTTCGAACTATGGTTTTCGAACAGTTGTGTTCGAACAATTGTGTTCGAACAATCGTCCGTAATTCGATTATTATTTATTATAATTGTGGGTATAGTTAACCTGGAAAAAAGAAAGTAAATTTAAATTAGTACACTTAATTTTAAATAATATTTTGGGAAAACTGAGTAAATGGAAATATTATTTTCTCGAAAACTATGGGTGATAGAAAAATTCTAGGTTACGTGAATGGAATTTGCTGGCAAAAGATACAAGCATATTCCGTTATTTGAACAAAACTCTCTCTCTCTCTCTCTCTCTCTCTCTCTCTCTCTCTCTCTCTCTATATATATATATATATATATATATATATATATATATAATTGTGGGCATATCTAAGAAATGGAGTCGAGAGAGGTTTTGTTCAAGCTGTCTGGGAGAAAGGTAATTATGGTCAGAAAAAAAATCGCCTCTGGCAATAGGTGACCGATTTGACCCAGATTGTCGGTATCCCTTTCCTCGTGTGTGTGTGTGTGTGCACGAGTTGTTTATTCGTTTATTATATATATATATATATATATATATATATATATATATATATATATTTATATATATACGGGTTTGGAGAATGACAATCGGGTGTTTCATAAATTTTCATTTCGTTTGGAGTGAAGGGAGACTTATCAGGGATTGGGGGAAGGTCTCTCAACCATCAGGTGTTCTTCGAAACCGACCCCGTTATAGCGGATTGTGTTTTGGCTAATTTCAATTGATTAATTTCTTTAGATTTCGTTTTTTTCAATTTTCTTCGCAGGGGATTGGGGGGGAATGAGACCCGACCCCGTTATAGCGGATTGTGTTTTGGCTAATTTCAACTTTAAATGAATCTTACAATTGATTAACTATATTGGGGGGATGAGGAGCGTATGTTTTGAATTGTTTCGTAAATTTTTCATTTCGTTTCGTGACTTAAATATTTATAATAAAATTAAGTGTGTAAAAATTATTTATTTAATAAACAGAATTTAATTGGATTCATCTACCGTCATATATTGTGGTACACTATTTAAATGGATGATTAATATATGGTTTTTGCTATCTGGAATACATGGCGCTATCTGGCAACTGAATACATGGCGCTATCTGGCAACTCAGTCAGAATAGAGGTTTATAAAAGACCGAGAGACGACTGACGGAGTCATTCAAGCTCGGCTCCCAGCCGAGCAAGGACCTCTGGTCCTTCTCTTTCTGGCCCTTTGGGAAAACCCCTTAGAGGCCTCTTAGGTTAGGTAAACGAAAATAGCTTGGGGGAACTCCGCCTCCAAGTTGCATTCCTTGCAATCAAAGGCAACTATTCTCTCTCTCTCTCTCTCTCTCTCTCTCTCTCCTGCAGGTGTACCCCTCTCCCCTTGGCTCAGCCAACTGACTGATTCAGCCAACTGGCTGATTAGGAGCCTATAAAACAACGCCTACTCGGCTGAAGTCTTAATATGCACTTGGCTCCTGCCAGGTGAACACCTCTCCTCCTTTCTCTCCTTTCTGGCCCTTTGGGGGGAATAGCTTGGGGGAGAACTCCGCCTCCAAGTTGCATGCCCCTTGCAACCCCGGTTGGCAACAAAGGGCCCTTCGGGGTATTTTTTTTATTTTTATTTTTTTTTAATTTTTTGCAACACCCCCACCCCCTTTGCAACAACCCCCCTTTGCAACATTACGTAATCACTTGCAACATTCTTGCACTCTCCCCCTTTTCGGCTATACTACTTACATCATTCATTCATTTCACGTGTTTAATAGTAAAATTCATCCCATATATATATATATATATATATATATATCCAAAGAAATCACAAACCAGCACGTGATCTTTTTTAATATGCAAAGAACCGCAGGGAAAAGGAAAAAGAAAAACGAAGTCCGAGCGCTTTCGTGATATATTCACATTTTCAGGGACAAGATGATGTCCCTGAAGATGTGAATATATCACGAAAGCGCTCGGATTTCGTGTTTTTTTTCCTTTTCCCTGTGGTTCTTTGCTTATATATAGTGTTCGAAGGTCACACCCGTATAAATTAAAGAACTCGAAAATTTTTGAATATGTGTTACAGCAAGAGACTAACCCTTCTTTTAAAACTTTAAATTTCCTCTTTCGAGTGTTATACATGACATTTCACTACACGATAATATTTCTTTCATTTTACCAAATTATATCGAAAACTGTTAAAAACTCGGGGTCAGTCTTCGAATAACGAAAGAAAAGTAGAGTACCAAGAAGGAAGTCAAAACGTTGTACGATAAGGTTGATAGTTTCGGGACACTCCTTGTCCTTTCGGCGAGTGTACTGCACCCGCTCTCATCTCCTACCGTCGTCCGTTTCTCAAATTTTTATTAAGATTTTGTCGTGATTATTTCCCCAAATGAGAGATGTACGAAAGATTGGTGAAATTTCGTGTATAGCACTCGAAAGAGGATACTTTAAACTTCAAAATATTGTTTGTTTTTTCTGTTTAAGGTGCTTTCAACCCTGCTGGATTATTGACACCATTTTTTTTTTTTTTGTAGAGAAAGGTGGTGAAAGAAGTAGTAGAAGATCTGTGAAAAATAGTGTATTCAAAATATTGCATTTTAAGTTAGATGCGCGTAACTTTATAGGACTTTGTTCGTAAATAGGATACAATAATAATGATACACGCAAATGGATGAGGACAAAGTTAGTCATTTTCATATCTGGTTAAATTACCCGTAATTTTTCTTTAATTCACACTAAAACCAATTAAAAGTTGGTTAACTAAAATTTCTCACCAAATTTCAGATGCCGAAAGGACTGCTTTCACGAAGGTCCGTTATAGAGCACCACCGTCTCCTGTCAGGTGAGAGATGTTAAAGGATAAATATAAAGTTTGACTACAAACACGATCCTACAGTGGTCTACAGAAGTTTCTAGAAGCATTTCCATTTGAATATTTTATGGTGGACCACAACCACAAATCCAGTTACGTTATTTTTAAACAAATATTCATGAATATAAAATTATTACATATTCGTTACGTCATATTGGTCATATTGTGTCCACTAAAATTAGCTTTTGTGAAATTTTCTTTCCTATTTTTCAGAGATTCTGAAATGAAGAAATGCAATTGAAAAAAATAAATTGCAATTGTAATAATAATTTTAACAAATTCCATTTTTCTTGTTTTATTCTCATTACGTCAAATATACAGTTTTCAACAGTAATATTCACAAAGGGTGTTACTGTAATTATATTTCTTCTTCTTATTATTATTATTATTATTATTATTTAGTCTTAAATTTGAACACGAAAAAGTTTTGATAATAAAATATTAAATAATTATTAAAAAATTATTGGCATTATTAAGTAATATTAAGGAAAATATGTTGCAAACATCGGTTTTATTATGACCAATATTGATATTGTTTTTACAGTCTTAAACACTGTTTCACGTTCTGATTCGTAATCTCCGCCGATCTAGATCTAAGTGGTTCAATTTGAGTTGGAGGTTAGGTCAAGTTAGTATGTTACAATTCTGTTAAGAATTAATTGCCTTCTTTCAGGATTCGAAAATATGTCTTGCGGCGAAACATGCTGGAATAATTGACCCGAAGGGTGATATAATCAAACGGTAAACTTCAAATATGTAAGAGAGAGGAAACTTCGTTGGAACAGTTAAAAATAGAATCGTTTCCAACTCGTATTCGTCATACTTCAGATATTCTCCGTTAAAACGAAAAATTTCGTAACATCTTTTTGTCATTATCATTTACAATGTTGTTAAATGCTGAAAAAATGTAATATTTTAAAAGATGACCAAAACATCTTGAGATTGATTAATCACATTTTTTAAGTCATAAAATGGATTGGTTTCTTCCTAATTCAATGTTGGTTTTGATGGAAAGAAATTATAGACCAATTTTAAGGGGTGAAATGGCAAAAAGTCAAGCTTATTCGAGTGATCTTACCTTCATTAATATAGAAGTGACGGTTGGTGTCTGTTTACTCATTTCTGTATTTAAATTTCTTTTACAAAATGAGGACGAAACTATTCATTTTGTATAAAATACAAAACAAATTCTTATTTAATAAAATATGTTTCATTTAGTCGTTGGTCTGCGTATGAATTTACTTCACCGAAATGGATCCCGAAAGAAGTGAACGAAGGTAAGGAAAATTCGGTGCCTCGAAATTATTCTTTCGATTGAAATTAGTTGATACGTATTTCTAAAAAATTCTTTCACCTCTCTTTTAAACTTTGAAAACCGTTTTCGCTTGAGTATGGGGTGAAATAATATCGTTTTCTTCCTACTGAAAAGTGAAATGAAAATTGATTGGGTAACTATCTTATCGCTTTTACTTCTATTTCAAAACTTTTATATATTTTATATTAAATTTCATTAGATTTTATAATTTTTATTCTTATTTATTGTGTTAAACCTTTGAAACATACTAAAATTTATAACTAAATTTTTGCTAATCATGTATAACGCATTGGCGGAGGCAATTGTATGTTCATTATACACAGTGATTCACTGGCCTACTTAGTCAGTGCTCCAGATAACTATCTTTTAATCTTCTATGGACTTCTTGTATAATGTTTGTACCTGCTGAGTCTGAAATAACGGGTTTGTTTGTTTGTTTGCTATAACATTCTAGAATAATTTCAACCAACAGTATAAAAGCCACCAAGCGCAAGCTGCAGGTTTATCAACTAACACTCAGTCTACCGCTTGTGTCATAGTGTAGGTTCTGTTGATCTGCCGTACCACATTATGTCCACATATTTATATCATTGTTATAAACTATAATCCTATCATGTCACGCAACCAAAGTGAATCCAAATCATGGCAGCATTTTGAACGACTAGAAGGAAATGAAAGTGCTAAGTGCAAGAAATGGTCTGCAATAATAAAATGCAAAGGATATTCAACAAGTGGTTTGTTTCGTCATTTGAAAAGTGGCCATAAGCTCAAAGATGAAAACTTAAAAATACCATTTGCAGAGACTTTAGATCCTCTCAGTAAGCAAAAAATTGGGCTGAGCAATGTTCAACAAAAAATAACTTCGTTTGTATTTAAACCAGAGACAGAGAACCGTGAATAAATTGTTGCAAAGCTTGCTTCTGTTGATGGTTTTTCAATTCATACAATTGCAAACTGAATTTATTTGAAAATCTTTCGTTGAAAAAACATGTCATTACCAAAATCACCGTCTCAAGTTATGGATGTGGTGCACAAACAATATAATATTGCAGAGGAATCTGTTACTTCCGAAATTGCCAAAAAAGTATCAGATGGTGAAAGATTTAGCATTTCTTTAGATGAATACACATCGCTACGAAATCGTCGCTATATGAATGTTAATGTTCATGCAGTTGGAAAGTTCTGGAATTTGGGAATGGTTCGTATTTTTGGATCTCTACCTGCTGATAAAACTATTAAGCTTGTTGAAAAAACTAAATGACTTTAAATTAAGCATGGAAAATGACATAATTGCTAGTGTAACAGATGGAGCTAGTGTCATGGTAAAATTTGGGAGAATTAACCATAGTAAGCATCAACAATGTCTTGCACGTGGTCTGCACTTAGCTGTTTGTGATGTCCTTTACAAAAAAAGTAATTCAAGAAACACAACAGTTAATCAACACATTTCTGAAGAAGATGCAAGCATGAACAATGATAGTGATGAAGTGAATGTTGAAGAAAACGAATTTACAACTGCTGTCGAAATTTCAAACACAATGCCGATAAATTTGCAGATGTTAGGCCTATTGAACTAGAAGAAAGGTTTGAAGACACACATTGCTACAGGGACGTACCCAGGATTTGGTCAAGGGCGGGGGGGAGGGCGTGTGAGTAACTAAACAAAGGTGTATTTACAATACGTGTATGTATATACATAACCATTTACTAGAGCCAATATTCATGTATTAACAAAGCCTTATTTACAGCAAGTGTAAACTAAATTAGACAAATGAATAGATTTACCACAGTAAAGTCTTGAAGTCTTGGTCTGTGTACTATTTGGCACAGAAGAATGTTAAAAATCGTCAATTTGATTAAGTCTATATTTGGCAAATTTACTCTGATTATCAGCTTCATTCATATTTGCATCAATCTCATTTTTTCTTTTGAAATAATGAAGATCCATGATGGCAGCTCACTTCACAATGTATGAGTATACAATGCAGGGGTACAGTTGCCAAGTCCGCAGTTTTCTCGCTAAATTGGGTGGGTTTTAAGACTAATTGGTGGTTAAAAATCTACAGTCGCGGGTTAGCGAATTTTTGAATGTTTTTAAATTCAGATAAAGTCTTTTTGACTCATAGCGGAAAGTTTGAATACTCAACAAATATAAATACTGTAAACTAAAACATTTGCATGTATCGGTCACCGATGCATGCAATTTTTTAGCGTGTGTATAACTAAAACAAAGGTGTATATATACCAAGCAGGTTTAATGCTATCACACACACATATATATACATACACACGAGGGCCGCTCAATATATTTTGCCCCATCTTTTTTTTTTCTTTCCAAGTTTCCTTGAAAGTTCCAGAAATTTTGTACACAAGTAGTTACACACCTTTTTTACAAGTTTTTATCTTTCCACATAGTCTTCATCCTTTTCTACGGCTTTCTTCCACCGCCAAACAAGGGCCTTTATTCCTTGCTGGTAAAAGTCCGCTGGGTTCCGCTGGAGCCACTTCTTAACCTCCTCAACAACCTCATCGTCACTCTGAAAGTTTCTTCCACGAATAGCATCCTTCATTGTCCCAAACAAATGGAAGTCTGAAGGTGACAGATCCGGGCTGCATGGAGGGTGGGGTAACACAGTCAAGCGCATTTTTGTGGTGGCTTCTTTTGTTTGCAAACTATTATGTGGTCTTGCGTTATCATGCAAAAATTTTATCTCCGGTCGAACGCGCTTTATACGTCTCTGAAGTATCTGTAGGGTAGCAATATATGCCTCCGAGTTGATTGTTTTTTTCTTTCTTCATAATGTCCACCAGAATCATCCCCCCTTTCATGTCCCAGAAGATGGTGGTCATAACCTTTCCTGCAGAGGGAGCCATTTTGAACTTTTTCTTGCATGGGGAGTCTGCGTGATGCCAATCCATGGATTGGCGTTTTGTTTCAGGTTCAAAGTGGTGTACCCAAGTCTCATCCCCAGTCACAATTCGTGAAAGAAAGTCATCCCCTTCTCTCTCGTATCGAACTAACGCAACGACTCAGAAGCTATTTCTTTTCTTTGGGCTTTGTGATCTTGTCAGTTGGCGAGGAACAAACCGTGAGTGAACACACTTTGGAGTATCCCAGTTGCTGAATTATCGTATTTACACTTCCTTCACTAATCCCTAGCTCCAATGATAGTTCCTTGTATGTGACGCGCCGATTTGATCGAATGATGCTGTTAACACGTTGCACAGTGTGAAATGTCACAGCCGATGCCGGGCGACCGCTGCGTGGCTCATCATCGAGGCTGGCTCTCCCTCTTTCCGATGATATCACACGTTTAGACCAGCGTCCAACTGTGCTTCGATCAACAACAGCATCTCCGTAAATGTTTTGGAGACGTTTGTGAATATTTCCAACTGCTTCCTTCTCTGCGGTTAAAAACTCGATAACAACTCTCTGTTTACTACGCACATCACAGTCAGACGCCATTTTCGAGACTGCGTTAACCATCAGTTTTATACAAGGGCGTTTAAAAGCAGTTTTATACAAGGAGGGGAAGTTCAAACTGGAAAAATCCGGTTATGTGAAGCGCAGAAAGTTCAAACTTACGGCCCAAAAGACATTTCAGCTCCATGGCCTATTATTTAGCTAAGAAAAATGGGTGGGGCAAAATATATTGAGTGTCCCTAGAATATATAGTATGAAAGCTTGGTTTGGCTGTTTTTGGGCTAGTTTTTAAGCATGATTTGGCGGGTTTTCAATGTTTTACCTGGCAACACTGGCCTGGGATGACAGGTTTAGTATTAATATTTTATATTAATACATATAGAATAAATTGGTAATAATTTAAAATGTATTCTTACTCTAAAATATACAAACTAAAACAAAACCTGCTTATCTCTGTAACTCTATGTACAAACTTTAGTACATAGTTATAGAGATAAGCACATCACTAGACACCGGTACATTCGGTACAAGGTCCATGGGGGAGGCGACTGCCTCTGTCGCCCCCCCACCCTCACTTCGGTACGCCCCTGCATTGCTAGCATTATTACAAAAGTGAGAAAAATTGTGAACTTATTTCGTAGATCGCCCTTATAAAACGAAATCTTACAAAAATATGTACAGTAAGACTTGAGCATAACAAAGAACTTCATCTACAACTCGATTCACACAAACAAGATGGAATAGTTTAATAGTAATGTTGCAAAGATTTGTACAACTAAGAAAACCAATTTCGAAAGCATTGATTGACCTTGGGATTTTTATCAAAGTATGTTTTCGTTCAATAAAACAAAAATTTTCTGTTTAGTTATTTAATTTATTTCAGTACTACAACCTTATTTAATTTTTTGAATCCCGGGATTGCGAGTTTTTGAATCCCCCTTCCGAGGATTAAGAAAAGAGCGGGAAATGCTCAGCCCTAAACCCACTGAAAATGATTCCAATTTTATTCGGCGCCCGAAAGTGAGAAATCCGCTAATGAGAATCTGAAACGAAACAATTCTCAAATCGTTCTATTCCCATTTATGCCCTTTTCACCCATGGCTTTCCCACTTTGCTCCGGGTTAGGTTAGATTAATTTAAGTTGAGTTAGGTTAGGAAATATTAACCATTCTTATCGAGCGCCTTTACCTCGAATGCGAATGGAAATTACTTTCTTTCTTAGATCAAGAAACTTTTCTCAAATTTGGATTTGTCACTTTGTACATTCTCACTCGTGGATTGGGAATGGGAATGGGAATGGGAATGACAATGAGTAAAAAGTAATCCATTTGCGCCTCTTGAACTGTAAAATTATACCAATTTACGCAGTAACTAAAGTATTCTTGACGTTATACTTCAATTCCTATATTTCCTTTACACTATTTGAAGGTATCGACTAGAGAGGAAGATTGGCGAGTGAAACGAGTCATTCATTACCAGTTCATCGAGTGACCCGACCACGGAGTCCCGACACAGGTTTTTCCACTTGTCTCCATCATCCAAAGTGTTACGAGAGATTTTAAGAAACGTAAAAGAAAATAGTAATATTTAGATTTTTTTTTAAGAAATTACTTTTAATTTACGCGAGTATATTAACCCTTAAATGCGGGACTTTTTTATGTATCATTGCTTATACATAGCCATCCGTGACGCAAGAGTAAAAGATAAATTTATATACGTTTGAGGTGATATAAATAAAAATAAGTAATTATATATTTCAAATAAACGCATTTCTGTTTGTGTGAAGTAATTTGTACTTGTATCTACAGTCAGTTAAAAAATCCTGTCTTGAAACTCTGCTTCTTACTTATAAATATCGATAAAAACAACATGAAGTTTCACGATGCGGAACTTTTTTAACCGATTGTACAGAAAGTCACTTTTTTCACTTTTATACGCACCAATAGACGATATAACTCACCGATAACGCTTAATAAGAGGGTAAAGAGTCTGGGATAAAATATTGCATTTTATTCCTACTTGTGTTACGACAAAGGAACAATAATTGCCTCCTTTGGTTTCAGGGGTGATAAAATGGCCATCTAATTAAGGAATTGTAATTTTAGTGGAATAAATTGATTAAAGACGTACCCGTTATCTCCTCCTTATTCACGTAGTGGAATTTCTATTCACTGCTCGGCGGGCATTGGACGGACAGGAACAGTTCTGATGGTTTTGCTTCTTAAGACATGTATGGTTACGCCTCTTCAGTCAACCCTATCGCAATCCTAAAAAAATGAGAGGTGTCGAGCTGGACTCGTAGAAAATGTTCACCAGTTCGATTTGTCTCTCGCTATCATCTATGAATATATGTTTGGCCAGATTGGCCTAATAAGCTCATCTAACTTTCAAATGAACTGGAAATGTTATTGGAATGAAGCGAACTTCTTGTATGACAGACTAATAGAATAACCAATCAATCAATCTTACTCCAATGGAATGAGACGTATTAATTTGAATAGAAAATCTTCGATCTTACCCTGCATGGGCGCCCGCAGGTAGGGGCAAGTGGGGGCGCTTGCCCCCACCTGGAAATGCCAAGAAAATATATTAAATATTTTCTAAGAAAATATTTATATCCTAAACTTGCTGAAAGTATCCAACTGCCTCCTAAAGGTTGAAATTTTTTATTTGTGTGCATGATAAAGGTTGCTACCTTTTTATTGTTCAGAAGTCCCCCTTAAAATTACTTCATTTACTTCAGTGTGCTTTTTTCTTCATTCTATCATGTTTCTGTTATAAATAAAATAAATGATTGTTATCATGTGCATTGTATGTATATACAATATATATTTGCATTTTCCATTACAGAAAATGCAACACTAAACTTGCTTAGAATTAACCTGCTGGTTCCTAAGGGGTCAAAAGTTTTTTGCTTGCTCCGGTCCCTACCTATTAATACATTAAATTTTGCCCCCCCTTGGAAAAAATCCTGCGGGCGCCCATGTTACCCTGTGAAACTTATGAGGTTATCTTCGGGAATAAAGATGGAAGATATGACGCTGAATACCTGAATGCCATTGCGATCGACGTGGAAGACATTCAAAGTTCCGTCATAGTCACGGAGCATCGAATGCGGTCGACCCTTCTCGCTCAATTATATTGAAGAAAGTGAGGTGGAGCTCAGATTCATCTATAATGCATTTTACTTCAAAGATCAGTAACAAAAAGTGTAAAAATAAAAGGAATTGATGAAAGTAAACATTTGTTTGAATGTATTTAATTTCAAATTTCTACTCATCAATTTGTGTTACGTGAACAAAATCGAATTTCATAATGTCGACCTCACACGAGTATATCGATTTCAGATTTGAAACTAATTTCAAATTTTCGATGAAAATGACTAGCCTAACCTACCCTAGTGTAACCTATCCGGGCATAATGTAACTTAACCCTTCCCATCTGAACCTAACCTGTGTCTAATTTAAACTAACTTTTTTTGTATTGACATTACGCATGCCGCCATTGTGCAGATCGACTTTGTTCCACTCCCGAGTCAACTTTTCTTTAAATTCTAATAGAGATTTTCGCTCTGTGATAGCGTGGGGTAGACCCCCAGTTAGGTTACTTAGGTTCTAGCAAACAATCAAAAGCACTTACCGGTGCGTTGAATTAGGTATTCCTTGAAGCCTACCGTTTTATTCCTGTGTCCCACAGCAGCCTACCTAACTCTCTCTTACATTACCAATTTAGAAGCTATAGACATTACCCCTAACTATACTTAAGTACGAACAACTTCCTACCCGATTTGTTACCTTAGATTCATCACCTAATTTTACTCAGCACCAAAGATTGGGTCAGAGGAAAAAACATGTCTAGGCCAGACCAAAGCAATACGAACAGCTCGTTGGTTCGTTTATGGCTTCGTCTTGCCATTCAGCTTAGATTTAGTGATATTTACTCTTTAGTGACTTTTAGACTATATACATATATATACATACACGTCACCTCACTCCTCCCCTACAAGTTTAGTCTGTCAGGGGGATGAGGGACCCTAGACGACCTGCGGAGCGGGGTTGATGTAGTAGGATCAGGTGCAACCTGTATAGGCGGGCAAGTTGAACCATTTTCCGGAGGATCAGTTCTCTCTCTTCCGGAAGACTCTGGTCCTTCTGCACTTCCCGTTCCCATATCTGGTCCTGATGGCGTTTAATAGAACGACCATCTTCTAGTTGGCACTTGAAGGAAACAGGGCCCGTTCTCTCCTGCACAGTTGCAGGAACCCATTTTGGTCCAGCCCCATAGTTGCGAATCACAACTGGATCATTAGGTTTCGCTTCTAGAACTCTCCCTCTTTTAGTGTCGTGATACAACTTCTGTTTTTCCTGATGGCGTAAAACTCGTTGTTGTAACATTTCGTTTGGACGTAACAAATCAAAACTGAACGAATTCCCCGGCCAATCAGAAGTTTAGAGGGAGACACCCCTGTCGTGGTGTGTGGTGTTATTCGATATTTAAACAAAAATTTATCCAACACCACTTGCATTTCCTCCCCACGAGAATGACGCAAGGCCGACTTGAAAGTACGGACCATGTTTTCCGCGAGACCGTTAGTAGATGGGTGGAAAACACTAGACGGACATGTCTAATGCCATTTAGGTGGCGAAGGAACGAAATTCCTCACTGGTAAAACAAGTACCATTGTCGGAAACCAGGACTACGGGTAAACCCCATCGAGCGAAAACTGAACGGAGTAAGCGAATCGTTACACCCGAAGTCGTGGAAGTGGTTGGAAAATTTCCACCCACTTAGAGTAGGCGTCCACCATGACTAGGAAATAAATATTATTTATAGGACCTGCATAGTCAACATGGATCCTATGCCACGGTATAGTAGGCCATTCCCAAGGATGAAGTGGACTTTTCCTTGGGAGATCTCTGTTCTCTAGGCAGCTTTGACAGGAACGAACCAATGATTCGAGTTCTCCATCTAAACCAGGCCACCAGAAATAAGCTCTCGCCAGCTCTTTCATTTTGTTGCGCCCATGTGTTCAGCGTGAAGTTCCTTCACTAAATTCGACCTGCCTTTATTTGGAATAATCACTCTGTGGCCCCATAAGAGACAGCCATTTTGAATAGAGAGGCCAGACTGACGCTGAATAAAAGGCTGTAATTCACTCTCAACCTTAGTAGGCCAACCAACTGAGCAGAAATGGATGACCCTAGACAGAATAGGGTCTGATTTTGTCCACTGCTCTATTTGTACTGCCGATACTGGAGTGGATTCCAAAACTCCACCAAGTGAACCCATTCTGTAGGTATAGGTACACAATCATTTGGATTTTCTAAGGGCAACCTACTTAGCGCATCAGCCGTACCTAGAAGTTTACCTGACCGATGTACTAAGTCAAATTTATAGGCTTGTAGAATCAGTGCCCATCGTTGAATCCTACCTGAGGCCATAACTGGAATATTTTTATT
The DNA here is from genome assembly GCA_023014485.1 of Bathynomus jamesi. Lineage (NCBI taxonomy): Eukaryota > Metazoa > Arthropoda > Malacostraca > Isopoda > Cirolanidae > Bathynomus > Bathynomus jamesi. The sequence continues at coordinate 282,355 of JAJOZX010002918.1, read as the reverse complement.
AGGTGAAAATAAACCTAAAAGAGGCTTATGGTCAGTAATTAGTTTAAATTCATGACCCCATAGAGAGAAATGAAATTTTTTTACTGCAAATACTAAGGCTAATGCTTCACGTTCCACTTGTGCATATCGTCTTTCCGTCTCAGTTAGTGTTCTAGAAGCAAAACAGATAGGCCTATCTACACCATCAATGTGGTGAGATAACACTGCCCCAATTCCATAAGAACTGCTGTCTGCTGAAACTACGAGAGGAAGTTTAGGATCATAATGCACTAGGAGAGTGGACTTTAGTAGTACGTCCTTGGAAGCCTCAAATGCTTCCTTTTGAGTTTTCTCCCATCTCCACTGTTCCCCAGATCGTAATAGCTTATTCAGGGGTTCAAGGAAAGTCGATGCATTAGGCAAAAATTTCCTATAAAAGTTTAGGAGACCTAAATAAGCTTGTAACTGTGTGATGTTTTGTGGAGGTGGTGCCTTTTCTATTGCTTCTAGTTTATCCACCGTTGGATGAATGCCTGAGGCATCTATGCGGAACCCTAAATATGAAACCTCGTTAGTGACCCATGAACACTTTTCTCTTTAGCTTAAGTCCCGCATCCCGGAGTCTTTTTAGAACCGTGGTTAATCTAGTTAGGTGTTCTTTTTTAGTCGAACCTGAAATGAGGACATCATCTAGAAAGCAAAGTACCCCTGGAATGTGACCTAGAACTTGGTCCATTGTCCTCTGAAAAATACCTGGAGCCGATGCTATTCCATAGCATAGCCTATTGTACTTATATAGGCCTCGGTGCGTATTTATGATAGTTAATTCTTTAGAGTTTTCATCTAAACTTAGTTGAGCATAGGCTTGGGACATATCGAGTTTTGTGAAATATTTTCCCCCAGCAAGAGAGCTAAATAATTCATCAGGCTTGGGTATAGGATAGCAATCTAGAAGGACGGCTCTATTTGCTGTTAAACGGTAATCCCCGCATAACCGCACGGACTTGTCCGGTTTTAGTACAGGAACTACTGGGGCAGCCCACTTAGCGTGTGTGACTGGTTCAATAATTTTATCTTTTAGCAGCCTGTCAATTTCTAAATCTACCTTCTCCCGCAGTGCATGCGCAATTGAACGAGCCTTACAAAATTTCGGAGTTACATTAGGATCTACTTCTATGCAGACCTGATGGCCTTTTAGGTTGCCTACTTCAGGCCCAAAATAGAAGAAAACTCCCTTAACAATGAGTCTATGTCAGATGGATATGAAAGTGTATGCACATCTGCCTGACCCTTGGCAAGATTTTGTCAATTGGCATTTCCAAAGCATCAATCCAATCACGGCCTAGTAGAGTAGGCCCTTGCTCATCCACCACTAAAAGGGTTAAGGGATGAGACAAAGTTTTCTGGTTAAGTGTAACTGTGACGTATGCTTCTCCACAAATAGGTATTTGTATGTCACCGTACTTCTTTAAAATTGTTTTAGATGCATGTAGTTTAGGTGTGTTTTTGAAAATCTTATCAAAAACTACCTTGGACATGACCGTCCGGGCAGCACCCGTATCCAATTCTAGAGGAACTGTAATTCCATCTAGGCCTACCTCTACAATATATGGGCCTGTATTTTCCCCACTTTGCTGCTCATAGAATAGGTACTCCACTCCAATGTTCGAAGTATTTCCCTTTTGAGGATTTATACTAGAAATGTTAAAATTAGAATTTTCACCCTTTGTTTTCTTTGAATAACACACTTTAGCTATGTGGCCTATTTTACTACAGTTTCGGCAAACTGCTTCTTTAAAAGGGCAATCTTTCTTCCAATGGTGTTTTCCACACCCTGTACATGGCTTGGAAGGCTTAGTAGAATTAGTAGGCTTAGTCATATTCGCCTCATACCTTTTATTTGCCTGTCTAGTAGGCTCGTTAGGTCTGCCAGGCCTAGAAGATTTAAAGCTATTTACGTGTTGGGCTTTACTACTATGATTTCCAAAAGCTCTAACATCTTTAGCAGCTGCTTCTCTAGCCGTAGCTATTTCTACAGCCTGACTAAAAGTTAGGTCCTGTATGGCTAATAGGGCTCTCTGGGTAGACTCCTCTTTGAGACCCATTACAAACCTATCTCTTAGCATTTCATCTAATTTGTCCCCAAATTTACACGTACGGCTATGGCTTTTTATTCCTGCAACAAACTCTGCAATGCTTTCATTTCCCGTCTGATGCCTTGAATAAAATTTGAAACGTTCATAGATGAGAACTACTCGGGTTTGTAGTGATCGGTTAGGGCCTGTACCAATTCCTTATAGGTGCAAGTTTCCGGTGCTTTAGGAGAAACTAGGTCCATAACTAAACCAAACGTTTTAGGGCCTATTATAGTTAAAAAGGTAGGTACTTTCTTAGCATCCGGAATGGAATTTGCCTCGAAAAACAACCTCACCCTAGTGGCATAAGCTTCGAAGTCCTCCCCATTGTCTTCGTAGGGCTTATATGGCCAATCACCGACATGCTAGAGCAAAACCGAATTAGACCAACTCACGTGAAGTAGGTTAGGTTAGGTTTAAATTTGGTCTAGTTACTGAATAGTGAATTTTATTAGAGTTAGGGCTGAATAGTGAATTGTATTAGAGTTAGGGCTGAGTAAGAATTAGTTTTAGAGTTAGGGCTGAGTAGGAATTAGTTTTAGAATTAGGGCGGCGGGACCTACGCTATAGTACGGTAGCTTCCCCACACAAACAAACCAAATCGGACGACCCACTAGTCTGCATCCAATTTTCCAAACAACCACTTGAACCCAATAAGCCAAATTAACCCAATAAGCCAAATTAACCCAATGAGCCAAATTTAACCCAATGAACAAAATTTAACCAAATGAGCCAAATCCCATCCTCGTCGCCAAATGTGATAGCGTGGGGTAGACCCCCAGTTAGGTTACTTAGGTTCTAGCAAACAATCAAAAGCACTTACCGGTGCGTTGAATTAGGTATTCCTTGAAGCCTACCGTTTTATTCCTGTGTCCCACAGCAGCCTACCTAACTCTCTCTTACATTACCAATTTAGAAGCTATAGACATTACCCCTAACTATACTTAAGTACGAACAACTTCCTACCCGATTTGTTACCTTAGATTCATCACCTAATTTTACTCAGCACCAAAGATTGGGTCAGAGAGGAAAAAACATGTCTAGGCCAGACCAAAGCAATACGAACAGCTCGTTGGTTCGTTTATGGCTTCGTCTTGCCATTCAGCTTAGATTTAGTGATATTTACTCTTTAGTGACTTTTAGACTATATACATATATATACATACACGTCACCTCACGCTCTAAATAATTTCATTTAACTCATTTTTTACTTACAATTTGCTCAAGCGTTTGGAATTATACTTTAAAAACTTTTAAAATTATGACTACGATATTGAGCGGTGTAAGACTAAGTTTCATAAGCAATAGTCACCGCCTTTGAAATTCCAAGGGTTCGCGTGAAATAAATCATTTGTCATTTGTTTTAGGAATTTCCCTCAATTCTTTCGCTGGAAGAAACTTCAATGGATTATGACGACTTCAGCCTTAAAGCGAAGAAATTAGGCTCCGTTTACTGTCCCCGGATCTTACTACGCAGTCGAAATTACTGCTAAAAATGTAAGAGTAGCCTCAGAATGAGTGATTATTTCGTGTATATTAATTCATTGAACTCGAATACAAATACGAAAGAGAAATTCGATAAACACATTTGTTATTTTTTCTAGGCTTCATTTCATCGCTCGAATGGAATTCAAGTGACGTTCGAATGGAAAGGGATCAAGAATGTCCCCCGAAAACCTTTATTCTCCAACAAATACAGGGCTATTTAAAATGATTCATCCGATTTCAACTGAGAATACTTCCGTACCTATCAACCGTGCATCAACTGGGCATACACCACATGAAAGAGGAAATCTCCTAGTTTTACAAGATTACCGCGAGAGGGCTCCAAAGTCACGCCGTGGCCTAGCCTAGCAACAAACATTCAGTGTGAAAATGGCGTCCGCACAGCAGAAGGCGTTTTGTGTGTTGCAGTTTTCGAGCTGTAAATCGGTAGTCACAGTGTCGCCGGATCTTACACCGTGCGACTTCTTCCTTTGGGGGTACGTTAAGGATACTGTGTACGTGCCACCGTTGCCCACATCTTTGGATGAGCTCCGAACTCGCATTGTTACTGCCGTAGAGTCAGTGACAACGGACATGCTGGAGCGAGTATGTGAGGAATTCGACTATCGTGTCGACGTTGCTCGTGTAACTAGGGAAGTCACATAGAGCATTTATGAGGTGAGAGACAAAATTTGGACAGTTTTTTCTTTTGGTGGATGTATCACAAATCACTCTGTATTTGTAACATTAAAAAATATTCTCATTTGAAATCAGGTGAATCATTTTCAATAGCCCTGTATAACATTTTATTCTGGACAAAGCAAACACCTCCACACCAGTAGTAATGTGTTGCAGGTATATTATTTACCTTTTTGGTGTGTGTGTGTGTGTGTGTGTGTGTGTGTGTGTGTGTGTGTGTGTTTTATTTTCTTTCAAAATATTGAAAGAAATAATAAGTGAAAATGTATTTCATTGCAGTGCACAATTTCGGGGAAAATTTAGCTTAAAACCAATAAAATTTCTAAAAGCATAAAAAATTACGGTACTTGTGGGTTATCTGTCGCCGCTTTTTAATATACCTATTGGTTATCTGTTTCCACTTTTTACTTGTGGGTCATTTATTTTTTAGTTAGGTTAGGTTAGGTTAGTGTGTGGTTAGGTTAGGTTAGGTTAGGTTAGGTTAGGTTAGCCAACCTAGAGCAAACCAAGATCGGCGGCGAAGGAATAGTGGTTGAGATCGATGAGAGCCTGTTCACGAGGCGTAAAAACAATGCCGGACGCATTTTACCACAACAATGGATGTTCGGAGGAATTTGCCGTGAAACAAACGACTGCTTCATCGTTCAAGTTCCCAACCGCTCTGCTGCAACTCTCTTGGCTGCCATTGTGGAAAACATCGCCGAAGGTTCCATTATCTACTCCGACAGCTGGCGAGGATATAAGACCACCGACCTCCAGGAGGCTGGACAGTTATAAAATAAAAAAAGTAAAAAAACCGTCATTACTAGTTAGTAATTTTCCATGTTTCTTTAAATTTTATGTTTCTAGGCGAACTTTTATTCGACACTTTTCGACTTTCTTTCTCTATCCACAAAGTTGAAGCTAAAAATTTCGCTTCCCTCATACCCACAAGTGAAATTGTCACTTAAGTTTAGGGACGTCATTTCTCTGGACCTTCATTTAGCAAAATCCACGTTTAAATCCACGTTTTCTTTGTAAATAATTTATGAAAGAAAGAAAACGAGAAAAATGACGTATACCAGTGTAGTTTGTAGCGAATGAAGCATCACTTCACTTGAAGAGGGACAAATGGTGTGTCCTATTTTCGATAGTGATAAAAAGATACCTTTAGAAATATTTTGATTAGTAATTTTACCTAAAATAATAGATAATTTATCTTTAACGAGTCTTAATAAATACGTATAGAGGAATAAAATGAGTAAAGCCACAATGACAAATAGATTTATTGGAGCTTTCGGTCTATACTAAGGCCGGCCGCTTCTGGGATTCGCGTTGCGGTCGCTGCAGTGTGCTGGGCTCCCATTCTGTCAATGTAAAATGACACGCGACTCGAGTCGTCAGTCGTGAGTTGTAAGACGATTTGATGTTATCCCATGCTTCCCTCTCATTGTTATTTATTTAGTTATTGGGTTCAAAATCCCAGCTGAGCCGTGAACGGCCAAGCTCTGAAGGGCCAGTTCAACCTACAGCCCAAGTCAGGCACGTGCACAGGGGGGGGGCTTGGGGTGCTTGAGCCCCTGCCCTTTTTCTTCTTCATATCAAAAGTGCCCTTTTAGTCAAAATTCATAAATATATTGATTCGACATAAATTTGAATTAATTAGTTATATTTTTATTTAGTTACTGCTACTTCAACAGATTTTCAAAACTGGAATTACTTTAAATAGCCCACAGTATATTTCTATAAATCTTTAATTTATAGTTTCATATTATTCCATATTTAAATGTATATAGAGCAGAATACTGTAATTTATATGATGAGCAAGCTAAACGTCAATATAAGTAAAATTGAATAATAATTGTAAATACACTCCAATATTTCAATATCTTCATATCTTTTGAAAATCTTGCAATAAAAACACGCCTTTTTACAACAAATTTTCATTTATTTTCTTTAATCAGCTTTATATACAAAAATAATGCATTGAATTTAATGGAATTTAAGAATATTTACCCCATACAATTTTAAAATTTTTCTTTGTGTGTGTATACATATATATAGCCTATATGGCATTGCGGATTTCATTTTTAAAAATGTTAGGGGAGTGCCCTTTTTTCAACTGAGCCCCTGCCCTTCTGAAAGTCTGTGCACGTCACTGGCCCAAGTTAAGCTAAAATTAAAAACTTACGGACTTGGAGGTCCTATTAGGTCCTACCTCAGGGTTGCTGACTCGATGTGGGCCTACCTTAGGCCTCAGTTGCATGAATTTAAGATAAAAACAAAAGGGGCACTATTGGTAGTCTTCTTTCTAAACCTTGCAACAACAACAACACAACCTGCACTGTTGCACGATGCAACAATCTTGTATCTAAACAACCAAACTGAATTGCAAGAGAGCTCTCTATAAGACAACACCCTGTAAGTACGGCATTCCACAAACGAGTAGAAAAGACGCGCAGCGCCCCAAAAAATGATGCCACAAGAGTGCCCAAACAATGATGCCACAAGAGCCCAAAAATGCTAGCTCTAAATTAAGTGAATTTTTCACTAACCTTACAATTATGAGATGGATATATATATACACCTTAACTTAATATATACAAGCACTGCTGCATCCATCAGCTTAGTCATCATATCGCCTTGGGACAACAATGGTTCTTCCTCTTCTAGATTTTCTAACACTCATAAACAAAATACTCAACACAAACATGCTCAATAACACCAAAATGTGGCTGAGCAACTATCTTTCAGGAAGATACACTCATGTCACATTCAATGGCAAATCATCCAAAAACAAGCTTTTTCCGAACGGGGTCCCTCAAGGCTCTGTTCTCTTACCAACACTGTTCAACTTATATATGCATGACATTCCAACACCCATAGATAACAAGCTTACCTTATCATCATATGCAGATGACATCACTCTAACATCCACCCACAACAACATCGACACCGCTACAAATAACCTACAAACATACATAAACAGTATACAAGACTGGCTCACACGCAATAGACTCAAAGTAGCGCCCACAAAATCAACCATCACCTTGCTTACAAGCAATACAAAAGAACACCAGATAACTCCACAGCTTACACTAACAACACCAACATTCCACACACTTACAGGACCAAAATACTTGGGGTCACATACAACACATCATTATCTTTAGCAAACCACATTCAGAACATTAAAAACAAATGTACGTCAAGACTTAACACGCTTAGGGTACTAACAGGCACAAACTTTGGACACCAGCAGGAAACAACATCACTCATATACAAACAATATATTCGCTCAGTTATGGACTATGCTAGCCCATGCTGGGCACCCATTATCTCAAACACACGCAAATAAACACCTTACAGACAATACAAAACAACGCACTTCGTATCATTACAGGATGTACTCAAACAACACCAATAGAACACCTGCACACAGAAACAAAAATACTGAAAGTTAGGGAACATTCAGAAATGAGGGGAACACAATTCATGGCAGCAGCGACAACTAACCCACAACACCCTTGCCACGACATGTGCAATCACGCACCAACACCTCGTACCATTAAGATAACACCAGGGAGACCTTATAACCAAATACTCCATTCCATACCACGCCCCGCAGACATCACACAGTACAGAAAACACATACACACACACCTAACCCACAAAGCACTGACACGACTCGGTCCGAATGCGGTCCTAGGTGCGAAACCGCCACCCATTCACAGGTAAGAGACCAGCCTAAGCAGATCGGATCGAGTTAACTTAGCACGATTCCGATGTGGACATCACCCCCAACTTACAGACATATAAACACAGACTAAACTCCACAGACGACACCTGCCACCTGTGCCAGGACACACCACAAACAATTGAACACATTATGACAGACTGTACTGCTCTAGCACAACAACGAACACACAACATCACTAGTGCGCTGAACCTCTAGTCCACTCCGGAGAGGGCGATCGGTTACCTGCGTGCCGCCGGCTTGCTCGATCAGGGTGGGCTGATCGGCTAACCAACAACAACAACAACAACTTCTTCTCGTAATTGAGAATATTCCCTAAAGAAGGTTCAGGATTAGTTTATTATATGATAACTGAAACTTAAATTTTATAAACTGAGTAACAGTTAAATTCCTTCTATATTCCACTGACGGAGTGACAAGCTGCGATTTAGTTACCGGTGCTGTGAATGTGATCAGTCGTTTAGAAATTTACCAGGAGTAAAATGTGTACAACTGCGCACTGAGAGTCCGGAGATACAGACCCCATTTTATCGTATCTAAGGTTAATATAATAACGTTGTTTACATATTTAAAACAAAAAATGAAGAAAAATGAATTACTTGATGCGAATTTATTATGGAACAATAACTAAACTTCAAATTTGAATTAACATCCATTTGAAATAAAAAAAAAATTCATTTCACAGTCAGACTGAGGTGTTTACTGAGTTCAGCATTTCTTTCTTGTTTTCAGAAGCAATTCAGAGCCTTATACGAAGTAGCAAAATTGTACCTCGATAACAATGACATTTACCACAACTTCAAATAATGACAAACAGATCGTCAAATCATTCGCTAACTTAGGAACACGGAGCATTAATATACTGTACTTTTCTCTCTAAACACCCATAATATATATATATATATAATATATATAGTGCAGTGGTGTAGTGGTTAGCATCGCTGACTACGAATCCATCGCGAATCCATCGCCCAGGGATTGAGACCCGGTGACGGCAGGCAGCGCGCAGCAAAACTCAGCTGTTCATCCTTCCACACCAATAAAGAAATTGGTTGGTAGATAAGTGGGTACCCTGGGTAGCCTAGTGGTTAAGACGCTGGGCTGCTGATTAGGAGGTGGTGAGTTCAAGTCCGGGCGAAGAATTTGTAATTTCTGACCACCCGTGGTGGGGTGTGGTTCGGATTTCACGTTAAACTGTAGGTCTAAGGTGGAGTCACGGCCGTATCCTTCAATAGGTGAAATAGGCGACTGCCTAGGGCCCCGCTTCAAAAACGTGTAGGAGGCAAAGTATCTGAAGGATACGATAGGGATTGAATTCGAAACAGTCTTTGTATTTATTGAGTGAAATGTTTTTAAAAATGTAAAAATGTTTATGTTCAAAGTGTGCAGTGTTAATTATGTTTAAAAATGACAACAAAAGAAACGCTAACTTTCAATGAAAATTTTATTTTCAATGCAAATTCTTTTGTGTTGAAAGTAGGCTATATTTTCAGTAAATTTCATTTTTTGAGGTTAAATTTTTTTTATTAACGAATTAAAACAAAAAATATTAATTTCTGTCATTTTAATGGTTTCCTTAGAAAGGAAAAGGTCCATTTTGTCTTAGGATATAATTTCTATTCTTATTAATTGAGCCGACCGCATATGGAGCATCGGTCGGTATTTGAATACTGTCAGTCACCATTGGGAATCACCGCTGGGAATCACCATATGTTATTATTTCATCTATTGCAGAATTTCGCAATCACTAAAATATGGGAATTTGTTATATTTACTTTGAGAAATTAAAAACGTTATCAGTTATCAGCAGATTACATCTATTTATATTTTGTATATATAATAAAATAGAATTTATTTTAATCTTTTTTCGCATCATATGTTTATAAGTAATTCAATGCGTTTTAAGTGCAATGACCGTACTTAAATAAAATGGAAAAAGAATTTGCAATAAAATGGTAAACCCGCTTGAACCTTTTCTTCTGGATGATAGCGTGATCGGTATAGGATCGTTAACTGTGAAACTGTATCACTCGGATTCGAATCCCACTAGCTCCTAGTTTTTCACTATAATTTTTATTATAAGTTCTACCTACTTTTCTGTTTTCTTCTAGCCTATCCACACCTAGCATATGATCATATGTCATAGCTCAAATCCCTGGAAAAACGAACAAAATAGTCCGTAAGATCACTGCAAAGTTTTATCATAGCAATGAAGTTACGAAGGTAGTTGATTGACTTTGGTTTGTGTTACATCCCAAAATCTATTTATTCTAGCTATCCACCAGAAAGGCAATTAGCGCTTACAGAGCGAATCAATACCAAAGATGTGCAGAGATAATAGCGAATTATGTCTCTCTTAATATAGAAGGTAAACACAGTAATTTATTATAGTAATTTAATAATTTATTATAGCACCACAATAATACTAAACTCTTTTCGCTTCGCAGCTTCATGTCCTTAATTGCAAGCTTGGGCGTAGGAGGAGGGGGTCTGGGGGGTCCTGGACCCCCCAGTCAACCTTCGTGCCGGGTCCATTTTGCCTCACTTTGTCGAATCCACATCATGTCAATGAGAGAAAAATTAAAAGGAGGAAAACAGGATTAGAAGGCAAAACTGTGAACTGAAATTATTTTACAAATTAATTTTATTTGACCACTTGTATGGTTGTATACACCCGTACAGTTGTCTTGTCTCGTAAGCATCTGATTTTAAATACATAAAACTGAAGAGTAATTTACATAATAGCATCATTATAATTTATATTACTGTATTTTTCTCATACTTGATGAAAAAGTAGAGTTTTGTTGCATAGCTTCCATTATCCCTTATACTTTTCCATCACCTTAAATAATCTTGCTTATTTTTTTTCAGATTTACTTTATGGCTTTTAGTTGGAAAACAAAATGTCTCCAAAATTAACTTAAAACACGACAACATAGCAGCAGGTACAAAGTCAAATGTGTTGCGTGCAATGAAATTTTTGACAATGATTTCAAAGTTAGACATATGAATAAACATCATCAAAGTTTGATATTGTCTGGGAGAACTCCTGACACTGTCTGTGTGCTGCCACAATCTCAGTCAAAGATTTCAAGTTTTTTTTATACTGAGGCAGAACTTCCAAGAAAAGCAGCCAGAGATGGGCAGTAACGCGTTACGTGTAACAACGTTACGTAACGAACGTGACAAAAGTAACGAGTAACGGTAACGCCTGAAAGATTTTCAAATGTATCAATGTAACAGTAACGCTTTGCAAATTTGTTATCAGTGTAACGGATCTTTTCGTTACTCGTTAACATGAATAAGCTTATAAACCCAAGAAAAAGTTGGTACACACGGAAATTATGAACAAAAACTTTCGATCAAAATTTAACTAACTCGCTTGAAACTGCTGTAAGGAAAATAGTAAGAATTTTTAAACCAAAACGTGTATCTTCGCCGCGTACGCTCAATACCCAACTGTAAAGACGTAATAATACTACAGGGTGATTCAAAGTCAGGTTACATAGGGCTTTTCTGTTTCTTTGCAGATAAATGAGTTATGAGATGTTATCGAAGGAGGAGCGCATTGATGTGATATTCCTCTCTGGCTGCTCAAGTGCATTGCCGTTAACGGTGGCCATATCGAACATGTGATGTGACTATTCCCCTGTATCATTACATAATACAGTATTTCCCTATGTAACCTGACTTTTGAATCACCCTGTATAATGCTTTGTGCTGACGTGTTCGGCTTCATAATAAAAAATAATGTTGAGCTTCATATTCTCTTATTACTCTATTGTGTTTGTGATCGATGTTCTGTTTATATGTACCATAAATTATAACAAAATCGGTACCATGTCGATGACAATAACCGACATTCATTCACTGTTTAATAAATTTTATTTTTAACAACTACTGAATTAGTTCCATACGCGTGCTTGCACTGACCAGTGGCAACACCGATCACCGTATTGCCAACCCGTAGGGCCAGGGGCGTAACTAACGGGGCAGACGGGGGGGGACATGTCCCTCCCAACTTTTGAACTGAGGGGGATAATATAGGTTTTGTCCCCCCGCCCCAACTTTTCATCTAAGTTAGCTTACGTGAAGGAAAATATTTAGTTCTTGAAATAATCTATGATGAGTAAATCTTTAATTATATTAGTCCTATTAGTATGCTGGAAAGTATTACTGATTCAGTACTAATACTGCAGTGATAGATACTTTAATGAGACATCTAGTTAGTTTTTACTTTAATTATTGCATATATTGTTTTCCTTTAATGTTAAGTATATACTTGATAGACTGTACATAAGGTAGTTGTGAAAATGCTTCTTTGATTTTCCTATTACTATCATAAATATAGATCATTCTCTAAATTATAGTATTTTAAGAGCATCATTTTGGTCGCAAACACATTACCTACAGGATAGCAGCACAGAAATTCATTGCAGAATTTTTCATCATTATAGTTGTCCCCCCACCCCCCCAACTTTTGGAAGCTAGTTACGCTCTTGCGTAGGGCCATAAAATATAATAAAGTTTACTGTAGATGCATTCAATATTTCATTACTGCTATAAACCTATAATCGTAATACATTACTTTAAAACGTTACAGAACTAGCTAGCCTCTAGATAGCAAATTTGGGTATTATTAGTTTGTTATGCCCATGTGTATGATGTAGTCCACATGATGTGGATATGGATGTGGATTTGTGGATTGTGGTTGGTAGGCAGTTGTATCATATGTAGCTATTGAATCGTGTTTACAAACTAACAATAATAAATCGATACTTGAATTTGAATTTGATAACATTGCCATTCCATTCATGAAGACTATTAAATGCAATTCACAATTCCGTGTTAGTGGCAACAACTAAATTTATATTTGCTAGGTCTCTTCGTCTTTCCCAAAAATCATTGGGGTGCAAATTATTGTGCAATATACTGTATCGTTCTTAAGAGAACAACATTTATATAGTCAATTGAATAGCTATTAGAATTTATGTGGTATGACTGCCATTTGTTAAGTTTATCTGTAGTTTCAAAATACGTGTGAAGGCACATAAGCAAATATCAAACATAACCAGTTACTTGTAACATCGTTACGTGTATCGAGTAACGGTAACGCTTTAAGGATTTTCAAAAGTAACGATGTAACGGTAACGCCGAGTACATTTTCGACGTGTAACGAGTGCTGTGAAAGCAGCACATGTTGATGATGTTGGTGTTGGTATCTTTGACTCTGAGAAATCTCCAATAACAATAGGAGCTGAACAGTTGCTGGAAGATGACGGAAAAGCAGACGAGGTGAAAGAGAAAAAGCACTTCATAAAGAAAAAGCATCGAACAGTGATGAAGAAAAGGAAGAGGTAGATGATGAAGAGGATAAGAGAGAGAGGAGGAGAATGACGACAAGAAACACACATCAGACAGGAGAAAATTTATGTGGCACCAAATGCTTCTAGTTCCACAGTACTCACCGGGCCAGAAGGTCCGAGGCAACCGATCTTAAACCAATATCCAAATACAGTCATCTCCCATCATAACAGAAGGTTTAAAATGAAGTGGATGTGGAAGAAAATGCTGAATTATTGAGTGACTTCTATGGTGTAAATAAGGGTCAACTTTTGTCAGAGAGGAAAATTGTTTATAGTTTGTTGAAGCAACAGGGTCGGACTGAAATCTTAAATTCCACAGCTAAATTAATTAAATGGCTTCACGATGAAGGTGTTTCAAAAATTCTTCATTGTTATTCTGGTGTTGCCAAAATTCTCGCAGCTATCCCAGCCACATCATGTAGCCCGGAGAGGTCGTTTTCAGCTTTGCGACGAATTAAACTTACCTTCGCTCAACCATCCACCAGGAGAGACTTCTGAATTTTGCCATTCTTAACACTGAACGTGATATCACCAGTTACTTAGAAGATAACGAAATGTCTGATATAATAAACATTTTCGCTAATTGGCACAATCGGGTCGCTATTTACTTTCATAATATTTGTGTACTATTTGACTTCATCCTAGAATTTAGTGCTAACACTCGTCTTTTACTGGCATAGCTACTGTATGTGCGAGTCAAATTTTGCGTGCTTTATTTTTGATAATTACTATGTGGCCTCAAGGCTACGCAGCTGCTATCACCTCAAGGCTGTCAGGCGCTAGTTTAAAAATGTTCACTCAGTGTACTGTTATCTGATGCTTCATGTCTAAGACAGTGTCTTATACTGATATTTTTGTTCTATTATGTAGGCTGTTTTTAATGTTAAGATTAAGCACAAAATATGTTTTCTTTCATAAATGCTTGTTTAGATTGTTGTTTATATCTTAGGAAACACATGTTCAGTACAATAACTGTACTGTCGTAGTATGTAAACCTAGATAACTGTATTCATATCAAATGGTAGTATTAGATGATTAGATCCATTGAAGCTATTGTTCGCGTTGTATTAAATTAGATATAAGAAGTGTTTATTTTTGTTTTAATCTGAATTTTGTATTGTTGACTTAAGTTTAATACGAGTTAACAGTAAGTAATATTGTTTACCTAGCATGATACAAAACAAATACTAATAAATACATGACATAACAATACTATGGTTTATGTAACCCCAAATTAACATATTTATAAAAATCCAGCTTTGTCTTCCTACAAATACTGGATCAAGTAAAGATAATCCCTCCCAGGTCACACTAGTAAAGCAAATCCCTCCCAAAAATGACCAAGTAAAGATAATCCCTCCCAGAAAGTAAAGTAAAGTGAAGCAGTCTGACATAAAGATAAAATTAAGAGAATCTTTTTTAAAAAATGATTTATTTGAAAACAAAATTTATTAAAATTCATTTATTACAATGGATCAATAAAGATAAGCACCCCAAACCTTTTTTAGTTAGCTTTATAAAGCTAACTAACGAAAATATCGCGACTTAACCTAACCAATCGTTAGGTCAACTGTACGCCTTGACGATTGGTTAGGTTAGGTCGTGATATTTTCGTTAGTTAGCCTTATAAAGCTAACTAAAAAAGGTTGGGAGGTGCTTAACTTTACTTGATCCAAAGACTTTAATTAAAGCGGTATTGCGGTATTGCGGTAAAGCGGTATTACCAACTTTACCAAGTAAAGATGATCCCTCCCAAAAAATGATCAAGTAAAGATAGTCCCTCCTTTTTCTGTTGGGAGGGATTATCTTTACTTGATCCCAAATACTACTACCAAAAAGTGGAAGTATACATTTTTAACACTCCACAGTCCACACTCCCCTTGCCTTCTACCAGCATTATTTTTATGGCTTGGCCCTTTCATTTTCGCTCAGCCCTACACTAGAAAAATTCCTGCAGACGCTTTTGTGCTAGCTCAATAATTTTTTTTTTTTAGGTTATGGAAATGTTGGTTGAAGCTCTGAGCAACACCTTTCTTGTCGGGTTCAAACAGCCTGGACCCCTCAGACACTACTTATCTCGTACGCCCATGATTGCAAGTGTATAGTTAAGCTCACATCTATGCCATTAATTGTAAGCACTGTGATGGTTACTTGAGCTACCTCCTGTGGTATAATGACGTTTCAAGAGTTCGTGGATTTTATGTTATAAGTTTATTGAGCTAATTATTAGTTACTTTTCGAAGTAGTTCTTTGGGTTAGTGCAAATTACTGCCAACGTCCCTCCACCTTCTGTAGGAGAGTTTCTGTAAACCTTTTGTGCAATAAAAAGCAGTTCGTTTGCCTCATTCGAATGATCACTGAAATGCCCTCAGTTATCTCTCTGAACGGGATTTAAGTTTACTAGTAGACATGTTAAGTGCACAAAATAGGGTGTCGACTTCAAATCATAATGCAAAGGTCCCCTTTGGTATGAAGTTCCTTAGGGCCATAGGAAAGAATTTATCCAACGACACAAGTTGTATCTATGCATAAACATGTTATTTTTATGCCTAATCAGCATAAATTATGCTAATGACCGTATTTCTAACTTTTGAAGACATGCCTCCAAGCAGCGACGCTTTGCATCAGCACCTCCTCAGAGTAGCCTATCAGGTAAGACAGCATTGCATAGATGGGGACATCACTCATGCTTGAGATTACTGCATGCAGTTGTATTTCTAGAAGTGTTATTTCAACTAATCAGTTATTTCTCTTGTGACTTCAGAGTGGACACGTGTAGGGTAATACACTCATCAAAACTCCAGCTCCAGTCTCTCCAACGGAATGGGGATGTCAGCAAGAATCCGCCGACCCTACGCCAACTCCAGTCTACACCACAACTCCCCCCATTTCGCGGGACATTCCAGAGCTTGTCATTTGCCAGTGTAAGAAAGAATGTAAAGCTTCTTGTAAGTGCTACGTGCAGGAGCAGCCCTGCACAACATTGTCACAACATTGTGTGATGATATATTTGAGTCGGTTAGTTATTGGTCGAGTATACTATGTATCAATTATACTATTTAGATACCACAGAACTTGTAAATTTATCATTCAATTTGCAATTCTTGCTTCCATGCCTCTAAATTCTGTTTTCATAAATTTTATCAAAATGTCAACTTTTTGTATCATTTCCCGGATTTGACCTTTAAATGCATTTCAAATGTAAAATTGATGCCAGACATGAGTTCAGCGACCTCAAATTAGCTGGAAAACTTGTATCATAATAGTTACTATGACAAACGGTTCCTTGGTTCTGAGTCGGCCATCTTGGATTTAAGATACAACGTGTGTCTTTGGATAATTTTTTTCCTATGTCCCTAAAGAACTTCCATACCAAAGGGGACCTTTGCATCATGATTTGAAGTGAAAAGTCACTTAACATGTCTTCTATACAGGGTACGAAGAAATTGAGGAGGTTTGTCGCCTGGGGTCTTTTGGCATTTCAGTGCTAGAACATTCACCAGAGGTATATGGAAATTATTTCTTTAATCAAGCTGAATTTGATAAACATGCTGCTCACACTATCGAACACAGACTTACGAAAATGTATTTCCACGAGTTCGCAGAACGTTCGAAAAAAATATGTACAACATCGAAGACACTACGTGGAAGGGGATCCACTCCCAGTAATTGTCAAATAGTATCATATGTTTTGAATATGCATTGCTGTATTTGTATATCAGTTATATAAACTAAATTTTCAATTCCCAATAGGGAATGTACAGTATGATGACTGTTCACAGTTTTTATATTATTATTATTATTATTATTATTATTATTATTATTAGTAATAGTAGTAGTAGTATTGTTATTATTATTATTATTACAAATTTTGCCAAATTCTAAAGACCTTTTCTCTGGAACAGCAGAGCCTATTGATTCGAAGCACTTATATATACTCTATGGAGATGTCAGATTCAAGTTTGTCAAAGTATCATAAGTCATCACGTTCAAAAAAGATGTGTTTGTCATCGACCAATCACTGTTGAGGAAGCGTTCCCAGAACTATTGATGTTGGGAATATGGTTTTGATGGTTTACACTATTTTTTTGACATTATATTTTTAGACATTCTGGTTTTCTTCTTCAAAATAACATTTGCTTCAAAAGTATATGTAATTTTCTTGTAATATCAATTTATTAATATATAAATAAGTTTCTTTTTGTTGTCATTGAAACCTGATGTTATTTACTAAGTAAGGACTTGATAAATACAAGTATTTATCATGGACATATAACATTACTGAGATAAAATTACTGGCAGACGTGTGACTGATGGATCGAGCATTCCTCAGACAGAAATTTTATGCCTATAGTACTATAATAGGATAAGTATGTCCAACTGTTATGGTATAAATATATTTATATTACATATTTGGATATAGCGAGAGTTTAGTAAATATGAATATTTATCATACACACATTTATTAATAGAGGTCAAATTCTTGTTTTGTGTCTGGCTAATGGATTTCTGATAAGTGTGGGCGTGGCCAAGTAGGTAAACCAGCTTTCCGCTGTTGCAAAAAATGGATTATTTTGTAAAGCATTGAAATTTTATACTTTTGGCAAATATTTATTTTGAAAAGTAAATTTTTAAATTATGAATAAGTTAATATTAATTTTGAAGATTAAAATATTAGTTTATGTATTAAAGTTGCTTGAAGTTTTTAAGTAGTTTGAAATGTTTTGTAAAATGTAACTGTAAAATGTAACTGTAAAATGTAACTGTAAACGGTTTAGGAAGTAACGCCGGTGTTGTCCTGGATCCAGTCAAGGAAGTGACTGACCCTCGTGTAAGCGCTTGGATAGCCCGATAAACATCCTGCAGCGGAGCCGAAAGACACGATCCCTCTAATCTCTGCTTGGGGGTTTGCTTTGTAATTTAGAGATCCTCCGGAGTCGCCCTGTTGTAACGTAAGAATGTAAAAGACAAATGATTCAAGAATTAATACAACCATCCTGAAATTAATTGCAGTTATTAAAAGTTTATACAACCCCACAACTATTCGCGTACTTTCGGGAAATAAATAAAATTTAAATTACTTCGACACAGGGCCGTATTTAATGGGGTGGGGGTGGTGGTGGGTTAAGGGGTTGATCGCCCCGAAATGCCTCCCGCGTTTTATACTTTATTATTTTTATATTAATATATAATTAATACCACCTATAACTCAGGAACAATAACATTACCGGGATTAATCCGACAACGATAAAAATTCTTTTGGTATTTCATGGAAAGATGTCGAATATTTTCAACAAAATAATTACTCGTATTCAACGGTGGGCACCCGGGCCTCAAAAAGGACCGACGGTCCCGGTCCTTGCCTCAAACTGGACCGACGGTCCCGGTCCTTTCTGAAGATAGGACCTAGGAACGACTCGGTCCTCGGTCCTTATATATAATATAAGTGAAAAATTTGATTAAAATGAAAAATGAAATTAAAGAAACCGGAAATCTTTAATTTTATTAACGTAAATTATAATTAATACAATACATAAATGATGAAAAAAAGTTATTAAGTTAAATGCTTGAGTTTCCCTTCAAGAAGACTAGCATTTCAAGACTAGCATCTTCTTTAGAACTTCAAATAATCACTAAACACACTAAAAAAGACCGTCCGGAATTGCTTAAAAATGGACCGTCGCTCCTCATTTCGGTCCTCACTGAGAAAAGAACCGACTTTCCCGCTCACGGTCCTTAAAAAGGACCGAGTTCCTGGAATTCGGTCCTTTTGGAACTCGGTCCTGCCCACGTTTGCTCGTATTAATATGTGGCAAGGTACGAAAGGTTCTCCCAGTTTTATTCTGGGTTGCAAGTTTTGGCAGGTTGTTCTACCTTGAGTTGTAAGTCGCCTTTAAATCTTATTCAGTTTAAATTTACAAAAAAAAGTTTATTTCCCTGTTGAATCTGCAGATATGTAAAAACTATTATTCTAAAATTGAATCTGCAGATATGTAAAGACTATTGTTGTTAAATAAATACAAAACTGTATCCGAGAGGTTTGCGATTGTAAATACACAAATCATTATTAAGTACTTGTGGTTTTCGTCCATTTTGGGTAGAATAGGATTGAAGTAGTAGGCTACGAATATAATTGTGATTGATACGGGTAAATTTGTGCTGCCTGCCTTGGGGAGAAAACGCAATCTTGCGGTGCATCTTGTTCCCGAAGAATCGTGCACCTGGACTGATAATTAACTAGAGGTGTCTGTAACACAAACTAACGAAATTTGCGCGAAAACGAATACGGATTCGGATATTCTTTGAACTGGGCTAACCCGGAGTATTGTTGCTTTCAATAGTGATAAACTATGTACACTGACCCCTTGCTTGCTTGGCAATGCTGTTACGAGCTGCTCGTACCCTGAAATGGGTGTATGGTCGGAATGATGCTGCATTTAAAAATGTTAAACTATAGCTAGAAATGTCTTAAGCATATATATATATATATATATATATATATATCAGGGCCGCCGTGAGGGCAGGGAAGCCGGGTTAAATCCCCGGGGCCCGGACCTCTAGGGGGCCCGGAAAGAAGGGGGATAAAATCTAAAATTATTAATAAAGCAATTGATTAAATAACAGAGGAAATATAATTAATGCACATACATTTTATAGAGATTATCATAGTGTATGTTTTGAATAGTGACTTGGACATATAATCAGTTTGCTTGTTATGTACACAAAAAACATTCATAATAAAATACTGAGTAAACAGGGGGGGCCCATATACCAATCCTTCCCCGGGGCCCGGGGCAGCTCTTGCTGGCCATATATATATATATATATATATATATATATATATATATATATATCCTTTGGTTTGGTTTGCTTCCGCCCGAATTGCTGACGAAGGTCAAGCTTTTCACTTTACCTTAGACTTACAGTTTAACGTGGAATCCGAACCACGCCCCAGCGGCCCCACCAGCAGCCCAACGCCTTAACCACTAGGCCACCCAGGGTACCCATTTATTTACCAACCACGTTTTTTTTATGGTGTGGAAGGATGAACAGCTCGGTTTTGCTGCGCGCCGGCTTCCGTCACCGGGTCTCGGTCCCGGGGCCGATGGATTCGTAGTCAGCGACGCTAACTACTACACCAATATATATATATATATGACCTAAACCACCCAAAAATGAAATCTTTGCTATGGCCCTGCTTCGACATATGACCTAGTTATAATGAAGGATAAGAAATATGAGGTTGATATGAACAATTAATATGTAACAGTTCTTAATTAATGACATCTTTAACTTACAGAACATGTCCCTGTAATAAAAGTAGAATCAGTGCAGATCATGCCGTCATCAATCACATCCCCGAAACCTTTCTTACAATCTTCGTTGCTAATTGTAAGAAGATTGACAGTCCGAAGTTTGTTAGTGGGATCTCCATAGCCTGTATAGATTTAAGACAGTTTTAAGTTAACAGTAATTAGAAATGAGATCTATTTAAAAAAAATTGTAGAGTATACTTGAGAATTAAAAAGAAAAACTTAATATTTTTAAGGTTCACATCAAGATATTAATCCCAGGAAGTCAGCGTGGCCTATTACAATTAAAATATGTGGTTTTAATGAAATAATGTATTTTATTGTACGCAAATTAACTTTTATTGTTTAGTAGCAATAAATTGTTTAATTCAAGTTATAAATGTAGTTTTTATTATGGGGTTTCGTACACCCCACTCTAGTCGCCAAGTCTGCGGTCCCACACTTGCCTTCTAGGGTTAAAAATTGTGCCGATCCTTTTACACTGGCGCCTGGCGAAGGCCTATTTATGGTAAAAGGAATAACCTTTAAAGCTTTCCTTATACAAAATGAAGGGCAGACCGCACCTTAAAATAAAAATGGACAAAGAAGTAATAAATAAAAATGGACACGGGTAGATTTTGCACTTACCATCGCTGCCCCATCCAATTGCATTAACTTGAACCCATGCTCCAAGGTCTTCTGAATCCGGGCTCGGTAAACAGACAGGTTGGATGTAATCTATAAAGTAAATCGATGAATAATGTATCAGCTGCTGGTACGTAACAGCATAAATATACTGAAATAATCATTTTTCGTACACGTTTTTCATTAACATCAATGTACATCAAGGTACAAATTATTAATGACTACCGTTGAAGACAAGCTTCTGCGGGAGCCTGATCATAGCAATATCGTCGTGGAAGTTATTATGATTAAAGTCCTCGTGGGTGAAGAAGTCTTGTGGATACCATGGTAACTTGAGATGGTTCATCTGCATAGATGTCGTGGGCTCCAGCGACAATACTAACCGACTTAGCTCTACCAATTACAAATAATAATGAAAAGTAATGAAACTTCAGAAAATTGCTACAATCATTCAGTAATGTAAGATTTAGTATATTTCATGACCATCACTCAAGTTCTTATGACAACCTTCCAGATATTTGGCAATAGTGATAAGAACTCAATATTTCTGAATCTGTTATTATTATTATTATTATTATTATTATCTTTTTAAGAGTGACAACTTGCAAAGAGCCATTTGGAGGACTTTAGATAGATGAAAATATTTACCCTTCCATGCAATGGGCTGCAGTCATGATCCAATCTTCAGAGATGACAGAACCACCACAGAACCATATTTTATCGATGGAGAGAGCAACTTGCCATGGGAAGAGGTGAGGCCAGGCTTCCACGCCTCCTACAATGGCGGCGTCAACGTCAGGATATAAGGGAGCTGTACCACAGTTCTCTACAAGGAAAATATACGTAGCAATAAGTCATAAACCTACATTTGCAATTGAAAATGGCAAATCCTTGATGCCATTTTGAATATCTCGATTCCCTTGGTTTAAAAAAACCTGAAATTTTATTAATTTAACAGATAATAAATAAAATAAATAAAATCGTATGTTTTGTTAGTATACTTACCAACTTTTACTGCTCCGCTACTGTACCTTGGCCTTGGTGGTACAAAAGACTTCGCGACTTTTTCGAATGGAATAGCCTTGTAGTTGGGGCTCACAGTAATCTTACGATGGATCCATCGTTTATGGGCAGGCCTATTGGCGAATGGGTTTCCACTCTACAAAGATGGTGCAAGATATTCAACCAATATAATTTTTATATTCACATTAATTCATATCCTACATAACAGTAAAATAAGAAGTCGAAAGTCAATGATCGCGAGTTGTTTTAAATGAAATTAAGGAAATGATGGAATGAAATTTTGAATACATCGAAATTTTAAGCTGAGGATATAAACTTGAGTTTCGAAAAATCGGTAATCCCTGAGGATACATAAATCTCCTTCACACTCTCAAAACTAGTGAATTAAAATGAATTAGCTTGGGTAGTTCAAATAACTCTGTATACAAGGTAGTTTAGTTTTAGTTTACAGTACTATATAAGAGTGACGATATAGAACTGATGCAAATTAGAATGGTGTAATTTTACCCACAAGCAGATTGAAAATAACTTCACCGATTTGGACTACTGACATTATTTTAACTCATTCCTTTTGAGAGTGATATTTACTAGTTATATTATTGAACAGGACAAAATTTACAATTTTTTAAATGCTTCTAAACTTTATGATTAAGAATAATGGAAGATTCACTTAAAATTAATTGTAAAATATAACCATTTAAGGATAACTTACAACGGCAACGACAAGAAGAAGAATCAGGGCGAATCTGGCAGTCATTTTCTCGTCTCTGTAGTAACAGCGGATTCAGTAATTACTTGATCTGTTTTTGGTGCTGTCATCTACTAAGGTATTAGCACAAGCACAACAATTTACCATGGTGATGGTAGCGGCGGATGTCATAACTTTTATAGGCGAAAGATGACCTTGTCTGCAAAAATAGCTTCTTATCGATTTGGAGTTGCATTATCATTGAGATTATTACACGAGAAACAGCATGTGGAACGTGACGGTCTGTAGGCATTCAAAACACTTTTTAAGTTTTAAATTTTTTTTATGCAAGAAGGAGGAGCCAAGGGCGAATGCCCTCAAAATCCCCCCCCCCCCAATAGAGGAAACTTTTCCTATTGCGCTTGACATATCAAAAGCTTTTGATAGAGTTTGGCACAAATCTTTAATTTCGAAACTGCCCTTCTTTGGTTTCTATCCTTCTATCTGTGCCTTCATCTCTAATTTCCTTTCTGGCCGATCTACAGCTGCGGTTGTAGATGGCCGCTGTTCTTCTCCTAAAGCTATGAACAGTGGTGTTCCTCAGGGTTCTGTCCTGGCACCCACTCTTCTCCTTTTATTTATTAATGATCTTTTAATTCGCACTTCCTGTCCTATTCACTTCCATGCCGATGATTCCACTCTTCACTTCTCCACCCGCTTCCAAAGCGTCCCTCACAACAGTCACTCCACGATTAGCGTAGGACGGTTATGGAACACTTGACCTCTGATCTTTCTGCTATCTCTGACTGGGGCAGAGAAAACCGTGTGGCTTTCAATGCCTCAAAAAATCAGTTCCTTCATCTTTCTACTCGTCACAATCTTCCACACGACTATCCCCTTACCTTCAACAACACACAACTCAATCCTTCCTCTTCTCTTAACATTCTTGGCGTTTCCTTTTCTCGTGATCTTTCCTGGAAAGATCACATATACTGTCTTTTTAAAACAGCTTCTAAAGGTTAGGCGTGCTGTACCGCATCCGCGGTTTCTTCACCCCCACTCAGTTGCTGTCTCTGTACAGGGGTCTCGTTCGCCCCTATATGGAGTATGCTTCTCATGTGTGGGGTGGCTCAACCCACACAGCTCTACTTGACCGGGTGGAATCAAAGGCTTTTCGTCTCATCAATTCCCTGCCTCTTACTGTCTTCAATCCCTCTCTCTTCGCCGCAATGTTGCCACACTCCCTCTTTACTATCGCTATTATAACGAACACTGTTCTTCTGAACTCTCTAACTACATGCCTCCTCCTTTAAGGAGAGCACGCAGTACCAGATTTTCTACACTTTCTCATTCCTTTTCTGTCCAACTATCTAATGCAACGGTTAATCGGTATTTTCAGTCTTTCATCTACTCAACCGGTCAACTCTGGAACAATCTTCCTCAATCCATCTTTCCTCCTGTCTATGACTTCCCATCTTTCAAGCGCAGAGTGTCCAGGTATCTCGAAAACCCCTGGCTTTGATGGACTAAAGAAGTACATTTTCCCTTGGACCCTCCTTCCTGCATAAAAGAAAATCATCGGAGAGATCACTTCACCCATTCCCGATACTGGGAAAAACATTAAAAGATATTTGGGAACTACTGGGCAAAAAAAAGTTGCATCTCGGCTATCTCAGTGAAAGGATCAGTTTCTTTAGACATTTCAAATCCTCTTTCATCCATCCCAAAATTTTTAAAAACACGCACAAAGTCTAACCTTTCGACTTTAACCAAGTTTAGAGAATTTTTGTTGTCGAGTTTATGCAAGTCGACTTCATACAGTTCACCCTTAAGCAGGTCGACTTAAACTTGTTCCTCTACCCCCTACTCCCAATCCCCCCAAAAATCTAAAATATTCCATGCTAAGAAAATGCATTGAATGTTAGATATCACCCAATATACATTCTCATCTAATCTTTATATTATTCCCCTAAATTTTATTCTCTTCCCTTTCTCCTCTCAGTAGAAATTTTGGACTACTGGACTGCTTACAGGGTAGAGGGGACACGGTAAAAGATCGGCTAAAAAGAACAGTGATAAGAGAAACAGGAGTTCCAGCACTCCCTCTCTCCTGCCTGACGTCCCCACGGGAGTACTTTCCTGGTCGATTGGTGTCTACAGTCTCTTCCTATGCCATGTCTGGTTAAAATTAAGAGTAGGATAAGTAAATGGTACGGAATAGTTAGCGCAATTTAACTGCTAAAAGGTTTAGACAGTAATGCCAATCTTGTCTTGGATCCAACCAAGGTATAGATTGACCCTTGTGAAAGCGTCAAGATACCCTGAAAGGCATCCTGCACTGGAACCGAAAGACACGATCCCTCTAATCTCAGTTTATTTTGTGGTTCAGAGGTCCTCCAGAGTCACCCTGTTACAACAGATATACAGGGTGTCCCATAAGACTGGAACCATAGGGTAAAATAAGTAATTCATGTTTTCCGTTTATGCAAGTGCCCATGATGTCTTTGAATAAGAAAGAACGCATCCAGGTAATTCTGCTCGTAGGAAATCGGAGTCAGAGGGAGGTCGCTGAGGAATTTAACAGATTGCATTCGGACCGCGCGCCGATAATACACAGTTGTGTCGGCAAACTTGTAGCAAAGTTCAGGGAAACGGGATCGATAGGAGATAAATCACGCAGTGGACTTCCGAGGACATCCACTGACGATGACACAGCCGCTACCATCCTCGCTCATTTCACAAACAGTCCCCAAAAGTCTCTTCGGCGTTTTTAGTGCCGTTTTTATCATTTTGCCCTATGGTTCCAGACTTACGGGACACCCTCTATACTCATTTAGAACTTTAAAAAAACCTGTAGAAATATAAGGGGTATGCAATCTGCTTGAGTAATCACTTTCCCAGAGACGTCAACCTTTGAAGTATGAAAATCCGTGAGATTTCTGAATGTGCCTCATTTTGATAAATGGAGACATATCCCACATAATGGAGTTTAAGACATTCTACCCCGATTTTATTATTATTATTATCATCATTATTATTATTATTATTAATAATAATGAGACCGTGAGATAGACTTAAAATCTGGGAGACTCACGAAAAATTCGTGAGAGTTGACATGTCTGCTTTCCTTACATATTTTTCATTAGCAACGACCATAAGGTCCAGTTATTGATAACTACCACTGAAGATAAGCTGCTTTCGGAAGCTTGATCATGGCTGTATCATTGCTTAAGTTTGTAGGATTCAATTCTCGTGGACAAAGAACTGTGTTGATTCCAAGATGACTTGGGACGGTTCATTTACAG
Source organism: Bathynomus jamesi (assembly GCA_023014485.1). Lineage (NCBI taxonomy): Eukaryota > Metazoa > Arthropoda > Malacostraca > Isopoda > Cirolanidae > Bathynomus > Bathynomus jamesi. Next base: position 256,002 of record JAJOZX010002918.1, on the reverse strand, counting down.
AGAGGTTGTGGACACCAGCGACGACAATACTGACGGATCGAACACTATTAATTAAAGATAATAATAATAATGAAACAATAATGAGGTTAGGAAATGCCTATTACGGTTTAGTAATTTACAGCTCAGTACACCTCATCACTTTCTCGAAAACTTTTAGTTTTTAGGCTGAAATTTGAGGAAGATCCATTTAGAAGACTTTATAGAAAAATATTTACCCAGCAAAGCAATGGACAACAGTCATGACCCAGTTTTCAGAGATGATTGAACCACCGCAACAGAACATGCTGTCGATTAAGAACATGGAGTGAGGGGGAACTTCCGTCCCTCCTACAATGGCGACACCAACTTTAGGAGCCAAGTGAGCTTGTCCACGATCCTCTACAAGAAAAATTAAAAGCAACATTAGATAGTGAGCCTACAGCGCAATTCACAATGGGATGGTGGTTGATAGGGGTTGCTTAACCTCCTTCGCAACATCTTAAAAGGTCATATGACGGAGGGGACCTACAGCTTTACGCGCGATCCGAACCACGGGTCGCTACATAATCTGGACGCAAAGGAAGGTCTCCCACCCGATTACTACCCAGTAGGGCGGATCGAAAATGAGGTTTTTAAACCTTTTTTCGAAATTCAAATATGGCTAGTACGAAAATATGTGGGTGCTATAGATGATGATTGTGCATAAATATTAGTCCTGCGAAATTATATCTTCAGGTGCCACAAAGCCGTCGAAAAAAGTGAAATATAATGATTTTCTTATATTCTGCATTAGTACAATAACTGAAACTTACTTGTTATTATTATATATTAAGTGTTCCAATTACCAAAATAGTTACTGAATTACGCAGCTCTTAGTTTATTTAGATCAATGTTCTTTTGATTAATGATCTAAATAATCCAGAACACCACGAGGAGGTGGCTGCCTGTCGAGCTCCACCCATGCCCTCCCAACCACCCATCCTTGCGCATGTTTTTTTCTATTAACGTTTTATTTAAACTTTATATTCAGCTTTACTTTCGAATGATGGCATTTTTTTACGTGACTGAAGTGTTGATCTTATGAAGCCATCTCGCGCGTTCAATCCAAATACTTTTGATGATGCTTCAGTCACTAATTTTACCATTCTTTCTACTACTTGTGTATGACAAGGGAATTTCTCGAATGGAGGGGTACTCTTGTTTTCTATGAATTCTTCAATCTCATTTCTGTCAGGTGTCTTGTCACAGGTGGTTTAGTGACAATGCATTTTTGCCAATTAATTAAATCAGTATAATCAGTAGCTTCAAATTGAATAACAGGTACTGTGAAACGCCTCACAACTTTTTCCTTGTTTGTTTGCCTTGCTTTCTTTATTCGCCTCCACGCTAATTCTCTTATGGCGCTGCGGTCATCATGAATCATTGATGCTAGAATATTTTCTGGATTTGCAAAAAATGCATTTCTTTGTATGACAGGGTTTACAATATCCTTTACTTCGTCATTCAGTGTTCTTGTTAGTTCAATAGTTTTGAAAACATGTTTTGAGCCATTGACAAAAGACGTACTTTGCTTAATAGAAAACCACATTGGGATGTAGACCTTCATTATAAAAGAAGCAGTGTTCATGAGGTTCTCAGATGGACTTACAGTTGAAACGTATAGACGAAGCAAACGATTTGCTGTAGTCAGCCATCGTGAATGTGCCATTTTGCCTGGACTACGATGAGCAAGATCTGGAGAGCAATATCCCTTTGTTATGGCCTGATGAATATCAATTAGATATTTTTGGTCGGTGCTAAGATCTTCACAGTCTACAGTTGGTTCCTCAGCATCAATTCTTTCAAACTCGACAATAGGAAGACTCTCACAGTTCTCTAATTCCCTGCCAATAGGACCGGTGAATCCGCGGGGCCAGATGTTTTTCCATCCAGCTTTGCAACTAAATGGCGTAATGGCAATTCATTGGCATGGAGCTGGACACTAAATGTTGAACTGGCTTCTTCAGCTTCAATTCTATAAGCCTTATAACGCCTCCCTTTTCTCCAGTGTTGACTGCTGCACCATCGCATCCAATGGCAACAAGGTTTTCCAGGTTCATGTCATTATTTCCAATATACTCAAACATTCCTTTACATATTTCTTCAGCTGATCCAGAATTCACAGAATAATGGCCCAAATAATCTGAACCAGGTTCTCTCACTAAAGTGATATGTTCTTCTGTTACCTTCTTCTGATATACTTTGGACTCTTTTTTTCTTGGAAGAGTGTAGAATCTTTTCGACCATCAAAATAGATTCCTCTGATTGGGACCTGATTTTGATCTTTCATAATTTCTGATCTCTTCTTTTGTCTTTCTCTTCTGATTTTACTCCTATCCACTACTTCAGATGTATTGTCAATAGAAACTTCTCCAATATCTTGCAATACTGCACTAACAATGAATGCTGCAGCTCGATCTGAAACTGCAGTCCTGTCACAAGCAGTAGCCACTGAAGGTAGATTTGTAGTTTTCCTTTTCTTGAATAATTGTTCTTCAGGTTGTTCGAGCTTTCTCTTCGAGTTAACTGGCTCTGGAAATGTATCGTCTGATATTTCGCCAGATTCACTTTCACTATTTGATGTCGATGATGATAATTCAACATTTGTATCCTGCAATTTCTCCTGTGAAGATTCTTTGGTGAGCCTCACAGCTTCTTTTTGCTTTCTTAGCAACGTAGATGCTTTTTTCTTTGAGAGTGTAATATCTACTCTATCAATAAACAGTTTTCTTTCACTCCTTTGATCTAAGAGGAACGTCACTTCTTCCTTTGGAACCGTTTTTTCTTTGGGACAAGAACATTGTGTTAGTACTTTGCACTTGCACGCTGCAATGTCAAAAAGTTTCGTGTGTGCTTCTTTTTTGAACATATCAATCTTTGCTTTGTAAGCTTCAGAATTTTTTCTGTTTTGGTATAGCTTCATAATGACACGATACTTTTCGTGGTAGCTTCTGAACATTGTTTCAATTCGCTGTCTGACAGAATTGGGACGGAAGCACTTCCCAAATTGTTTTCAATTTATCAACAACTTGTTCTAATATTTGAGATATTGAAGGATCTTTATTAGTATTCTGTTTCAAATCGTTTCTTACAAACAAGTAATATTTAAAAACTCCTTCGTATGTAGGAAGATTCCTGTGCCACAAATCTTCCCCCATACCAAACATGGGGCACTCAGTTGAGGCCCTGGTTGATTTTGCACAAACTCGAGACATTTTGAAAGTATACAAATCTGAAAAAGAAAGAGCTAATATCAATTATACGTTAATTTCAGTTAATAGTACATGGCAAACTTAGGGCAACACAATACAGAAATGCAAAATATATAAGAAATATAGTTTAGACTATCTGAGTAACGCCAACAACAGAACACCCACCTGCTACGAGAGCGACAGCTACACTGGACCGAGGTACTCACGTGACAGCTGAGTGAGCTGACTATAGAAAACTGTTTTTAGAGAATAGAAACTTTTTTTAAAGGTTGACTGATCTATTTTTTACAAGTATGAATAAATTCTTGTCTATTGTGCATCGTGGACTCTTCTGTAATTATTGGTTAAAATCGCTTTTTTAATTTTTTTCAATATTGAAGGTCATTGTGGCACCTGAAGATATTAATGTTATGATTTTAAATTTATACCAGCTTATTTCCTCACAACTCCACACATTTTCCACACTAGCCAATTTGAAAATTCGAAAAATGAGTTTTTCACTCCGCCCTACTACCCAGCCCTAATGTCGATTACTTTGCCAATCGACGGGAAGCGGTTACGACACTGGCCACGATTCACAATGGGAAGTGTTTATTTATAAATGAAATATAAAGTAGTAAATAAAAAAATTACAATAAAAATATGATATTTATCATTATAAAAATCTATTGCCGTAAATAAATCCAGAATAGATAAATAAAATATATCTGTATAGGTTATTATCTGCGTGTCAAAGTTAAAAAGTTTCAAGATTTGAAGCTTTTTTAAGCTGAAAAGAAAGAGGGAGCTTTTCATCACCGAAACAAACACTATTTTCACCGTAAATGCAAAAAACTCCACTTTTTTCTACGTGAAGGTCAAAATATGATAATAAAAATCCAATCTAATAGTCTAATAGACAGAGTTTATTTCCACAACAGTTTCGATGCCCACTGGCATCCTCTTCGGATGAATACAGAAAAACGAATGAACCAAAAACAAGAGGGAAAACAGTCCAGGGACCATAAAGAAATTCGCACCTAGGTTAGATCCCGTTCTCCCGACACTGGAAGGGCATTTTTTATTAAAGGGACCCGCTTATAAGTACATTCGCAAAAATTTAAAACTATCTTATTGTTCTATACATACAGATTCTATTATTTTTTTTACGTAAAATGGCAAAAAGTCAAGCTTATTCGAGTGATCTTTCCTTCATTAATATAGAAGTGACGGTTGGTGTCTGTTTACTCATTTTTTTATTTAAATTTCATTTACAAAATGAGGACGAAACTATTCGATTTTGTATAAAATACAAAACAAATTCTTATTTAATAAAATATGTTTCATTTAGTCGTTGGTGTGCGTATGAATTTACTTCGAAATGGATCCCGAAAGAAGTGAACGAAGGTAAGGAAAATTCGGTGCCTCGAAATTATTCTTTCGATTGAAATTAGTTGATATTTCTAAAAAATTTCTTTCACCTCTTTTTTAAACTTTGAAAACCGTTTTCACTCGAGTATGGGGTGAAATAATATCGTTTTCTTCCTACTGAAAAGTGAAATGAAAATTGATTGGATAACTATCTGAAAATTGATTGGGTAACTCTCTTGTCCCTTTTACTTCTATTTCAAAACTTTTTATATATTTTATATTGAATTTCATTAGATTTTATAATTTTTATTCTTATTTATTATGTTAAACCTTTGAAACATACTAAAATTTATAACTAAAGTTTTGCTAATCATGTCTAACGCATTTGGCGGAGGCAATTGTATGTTCATTATACACAGTGATTCACTGGCCTACTTAGTCAGTGCTCCAGACAACTATCTTTTAATCTTCTATGGACTTCTTGTATAATGTTTGTACCTGTTGAGTCTGAAATAAAGCGTTTGTTTGTTTGTTTGCTATAACATTCTAGAATAATTTCAACCAACAGTTAAAAAGCGCCACAAGCGCAAGCGGCAGGTTATCAACTAACACTCAGTCTACCGCTTCCGCTTGTGTCATAGTGTAGTTTCTGTTGATCTGCCTTACCACATTATGTCCACATATTTATATCATTGTTATAAATTATAATCCCATCACGTCACGCAGCCAAAGTCATGGCAGCATTTTGAACGACTAGAAGGAAACGAAAGTGCTAAGTGCAAGAAATGGTCTGCAATAATAAAATACAAAGGATATTCAACAAGTGGTTTGCTTCGTCATTTGAAAAGTGGCCATAAGCTCGAAGATGAAAACTTAAAAATACCATGTGCAGAGGCTTTAGATCCTCTCAGTGAGAAAAAAATAGGGTTGAGCAATGTTCAACAAAAAATAACTTCGTTTGTATTTAAACCAGAGACAGAGACCAGTGAAGAAATTGTTGCAAAGCTTGCTTCTGTTGATGGTTTTCCAATTCATACAATTGCAAAGAGTGAATTTATTTGAAAATCTTTCGTTGAAAAAAACATGTCATTACCAAAAACACCGTCTCAAGTTATGGATATGGTGCACAAGCAATATAATATTGCAGAGGAATCTGTTACTTCCGAAATTGCCAAAAAAGTATCAGATGGTGAAAGATTTAGCATTTCTTTAGATGAATACACTATTAAGCTTGTTGAAAAAACTAAATGACTTTAAATTAAGCATGGAAAATGACATAATTGCTAGTGTAACAGATGGAGCCAGTGTCATGGTAAAATTTGGGAGAATTAACCATAGTAAGCATCAACAATGTCTTGCACGTGGTCTGCACTTAGCTGTTTGTGATGTCCTTTACAAAAAAAGTAATTCAAGAAACACAACAGTTAATCAACACATTTCTGAAGAAGATGCAAGCATGAACAATGATAGTGATGAATGTTGAAGAAAACGAATTTACAACTGCTGTCGAAATTTCAAACAACAATGCCGATAAATTTGCAGATGTTAGGCCTATTGAACTAGAAGAAAGGTTTGAAGACACACATTGCTACAGGGACGTACCCAGGATTTGGTCAAGGGCGGGGGGGAGGGCGTGTGAGTAACTAAACAAAGGTGTATTTACCATACGTGTATTTATATACATAACCATTTACTAGAACCAATATTCATGTATTAACAAAGCCTTATTTACAGCAAGTGTAAACTAAATTAGACAAATGAATAGATTACCACAGTAAAGTTTTGAAGTCTTGGTCTCAGGGCCGGATTAACCATTAAGCAAAATAAGCCCGTGCTTAGGGCATCAAGGGAAGGGGGGCACCACAGAAATTTCCATTGTCGGATTTACCATGGATTTATTATACTATTATAATCGCGGCTTATAGTCTATAAGCTGTTGAAAACTGAATTATATATATTCATATATAGTATTTATTTTTTTCATTGTTTGAATTTGTAGTGAACAACAACCCTTTTTCATTTGGTCGTTATTTCTCTTCCTCGTGTGGAGAACACTCCTCTATACTTACGTCGTTTCTATACATATATATATATATATATATACACACACACGAGGGCCACTCAATATATTTTGCCCATCTTTTTTTTTCTTTCCAAGTTTCCTTGAAAGTTCCAGAAATTTTGTACACAAGTAGTTACACACCTTTTTTACAAGTTTTTATCTTTCCACATAGTCTTCATCCTTTTCTACGGCTTTCCTCCACCTCGAAACAAGGGCCTTTATTCCTTGCTGGTAAAAGTCCGCTGGGTTCCGCTGGAGCCACTTCTTAACCTCCTCAACAACCTCATCGTCACTCTGAAACTTTCTTCCACGAATAGCATCCTTCATTGGCCCAAACAAATGGAAGTCTGAAGGTGACAGATCCGGGCTGCATGGAGGGTGGGGTAACACAGTCAAGCGCATTTTTGTGATGGCTTCTTTTGTTTGCAAACTATTATGTGGTCTTGCGTTATCATGCAAAAGTTTTCTCTCCGGTCGAACGCGCTTTATACGTCTCTGAAGTATCTGTAGGGTAGCAATATATGCCTCCGAGTTGATTGTTTGTTCTTTCTTCATAATGTCCACCAGAATCATACCCCCTTTCATGTCCCAGAAGATGGTGGCCATAACCTTTCCTGCAGAGGGAGCCATTTTGAACTTTTTCTTGCGTGGGGAGTCTGCGTGATGCCACTCCATGGATTGGCGTTTTGTTTCAGGTTCAAAGTGGTGTACCCAAGTCTCATCCCCAGTCACAATTCGTGAAAGAAAGTCATCCCCTTCTCTCTCGTATCGAACCAGCAAATTTAGATGCTGCAGATTTTGCCCATTTTAAGGATTTCGTTCAAAATTTAAAGTTTGACAGCCACCCCTAAATATTATCGGATCTGGTAAAAACTTTGCCAAAATAATTTTTTATGAAGTGGAACTACTTTATCGGGTGGGAGCAGTAAAAATAAAAAATTCGTTTTTGAGGACCACCCTAATATATATATATATATATACATATATATATAGTGCAGTGGTGTAGTAGTTAGCATCGCTGACTACGAATCCATCGGCCCAGGGATTGAGACCCGGTGACGGCAGGCAGCGCGCAGCAAAACTAAGCTGTTCATCCTTCCACACCAATAAAAAAATTGGTTGGTAGATAAGTGGGTACCCTGGGTAACCTAGTGGTTAAGACGCTGGGCTGCTGATTAGGAGGTGGTGAGTTCAAGTCCGGGCGAAAACTGTAATTTCTGACCGCCCGTGGTGGGGTGTGGTTCGGATTCCACGTTAAACTGTGAGCCGACTGCCTAGGGCCCAGCTCTTCAAAAAAGTGTAGGAGACAAAATATCTGAAGGATACGATAGGGATTGAATTCGAAACAGTCTTTGTATTTATTGAGTGAAATGTTTTTAAAATTGTAAAATTGTGCTTGTTCAAAGTGTGCAGTGTTAATTATGTTTAAAAATTACAACAAAAGAAACGCTAACTTTCAATGAAAATTTTAATTTTGGCAATGCAAATTTGGCTTATTGTGTGCAAAGTAGGCATATATTTCAGTAAATTTCATTATTTTGAGGTGAAATTTTTTTTTTATTAACGAATTAAAACAAAAAATATTAATTTCTGTCATTTTAATGGTTTCCTTAGAAAGGAAAAGGTCCATTTTGTCTTAGGATATAATTTCTATTCTTATTAATTGAGCCGACGCGCATATGGAGCATCGGTCGGTATTTGAATACTGTCAGTCACCATTGGGAATCACCGCTGGGAATCACCATATGTTATTATTTCATCTATTGCAGAATTTCCCAATCACTAAAATATGGGAATTTGTTATATTTACTTTGAGAAATTAAAAACGTTATCAGTTATCAGCAGATTACATCTATTTATATTTTGTATATATAATAAAATAGAATTATATTTAATCTTTTTTCGCATCATAATGTTTATAAGTAATTCAATGCGTTTTAAGTGCAATGACCGTACTTAAATAAAATGGAAAAAGAATTTGCAATAAAATGGTAAACCCGCTTGAACCTTTTCTTCTGGATGATAGCGTGATCGGTATAGGATCGTTAACTGTGAAATCATGTCACTCCGATTCGAATCCCACTAGCTCCTAGTTTTTCACTATAATTTTTATTATAAGTTATACCTACTTTTCTGTTTTCTTCTAGCCTATCCACACCTAGCATATGATCATATGTCATAGCTCAAATCCCTGGAAAAACGAACAAAATAGTTCGTAAGTCTTGTAAGATCACTGCAAAGTTTTATCATAGCAATGAAGTTACGAAGGTAGTTGGTTGACGTTGGTTTGTGTTACATCCCAAATTCTATCTATTCTAGCTATCCACCAGAACGGCAATCAGCGCTTACAGAGCGAATCAGTACCAAAGATGTGCAGAGATAATAGCGAATTATGTATCTCTTAATATAGAAGGTATACACAGTAATTTATTATAGAAATTTAATAATTTATTATAGCACCACAATAATACTAAACTGTTTTCGTTTCACAGCTCCATGTCCTTAATTGCAAACATGGGCGTAGGAGGTGGGGGTCTGGGGGGTCCTGGACCCCCAATCAATCTTCGTGTCGGGTCCATTTTGCCTCACTTTGTCGGGTCCACATCATGTCAATGAGAGAAAAATTAAAAAGGGACGAAAACAGGATTAGAAGGCAAAACTGTGAACTGAAATTATTTTACAACTTAATTTTATTTGACCACTTGTATGGTTGTATACACCCGTACAGTTGTCTTGTCTCGTAAGCATCTGATTTTAAATACATAAAACTGAAGAGTAATTTACATAATAGCATCATTATAATTTATATTACTGTATTTTTCTCATACTTGATGAAAAAGTAGAGTTTTGTTGCATAGCTTCCATTATCCCTTATACTTTTCCAATCACCTTAAATAATCTTGCTTATTTTTTATTTCAGATTTACTTTTATGGCTTTTAGTTGGAAAACAAAATGTCTCCAAAAATTAACTTACGAAAACGACAACATAGCAGCAGGTACAGTCAAATGTGTTGCGTGCAATGAAATTTTTGACAATGATTTCAAAGTTAGACATATGAATAAACATCATCAAAGTTTGATATTGTCTGGGAGAACTCCTGACACTGTCTGTGTGCTGCTACAATCTCAGTCAAAGATTTCAAGTTTTTTTATACTGAGGCAGAACTTCCAAGAAAAGCAGCCAGAGATGGGCAGTAACGCGTTACGCGTAACAACGTTACGTAACGAACGTGACAAAAGTAACGCGTAACGGTAACGCCTGAAAGATTTTCAAATGTATCAATGTAACAGTAACGCTTTGCAAATTTGTTATCAGTGTAACGGATTTTTTCGTTACTCGTTAACATGGATAAAGCTTATAAACCCAAGAAAAAGTTGGTACACACGGAAATTATGAACAAAAACTTTCGATCAAAATTTAACTAACTCGCTTGAAACTGCTGTAAGGAAAATAGTAAGAACCAAAACGTGTATCTTCGCCGCGTACGCTCAATACCCAACTGTAAAGACGTAATAATACTACAGGGTGATTCAAAAGTCAGGTTACATAGGGCTTTTCTGTTTCTTTGCAGATAAATGAGTTATGAGATGTTATAGAAGGAGGAGCGCATTGATGCGATATTCCTAGCTGGCTGCGCAAGTGCATTGCCGTTAACGGTGGCCATATCGAACATGTGATGTGACTATTCCCCTGTATCATTACATAATACAGTATTTCCTTATGTAACCTGACTTTTGAATCACCCTGTATAGTGCTTTGTGCTGACGTGTTCGGCTTCATAATAAAAAATAATGTTGAGCTTCATATTCTCTTATTACCCTATTGTGTTTGTGATCGATGTTCTGTTTATATGTACCATAAATTATAACAAAATCGGTACCATGTCGATGACAATAACCGACATTCATTTACTGTTTAATGAATTTTATTTCTAACAACTACTGAATTAGTTCCATACGCGTGCTTGCACTGACGAGTGGCAACACCGATCACCGTGTTGCCAACCCGTAGGGCCAGGGGCGTAAGGCGTAACTAACGGGGCGGACGGGGGTGGGGGGGGGACATGTCCCTCCCAACTTTTGTACTGAGGGGGATAATATAGGTTTTGTCCCACCCCCCAACTTTTGATCTAAGTTAGCTTACGTGAAGGAAAATATTTAGTTCTTGAAATAATCTATGATGAGTAAATCTTTAATTATATTAGTCCTATTAGTATGCTTGAAAGTATTACTGATTCAGTACTAATACCGCAGCGATAGATACTTTAATGAGACATCTAGTTATTTTTTACTTTAATTATTGCATATATTGTTTTCCTTTAATGTTAAGTATATACTTGATAGACTGTACATAAGGTAGTTGTGAAAATGCTTCTTTGATTTTCCTATTACTATCATAAATATAGATCATTCTCTAAATTATAGTATTTTAAGAGCATCATTTTGGTCGCAAACACATTACCTACAGGATAGCAGCACAGAAATTCATCGCAGGATTTTTCATCATTATAGTTGCCCCCCCCCCCCCCCCCCCAACTTTTGGAAGCTAGTTACGCTCTTGCGTAGGGCCATAAAATATCATAAAGTTTATTGTAGATGCATTCAATATTTCATTACTGCTATAAACCTATAATCGTAATACATTACTTTAAAACGTTACCGAACTAGCTAGCCTCTAGATAGCAAATTTAGGCATTATTAGTTTGTTATGCCCATGTGTATGATGTAGTCCACATGATGTGGATATGGATGTGGATTTGTGGATTGTGGTTGGTAGGCAGTTGTATCATATGTAGCTATTGAATCGTGTTTACAAACTAACAATATTAAATCGATACTTGAATTTGAATTTGATAACATTGCCATTCCATTCATGAGGACTATTAAATGCAATTCACTATTCCGTGTTAGTGGCAACAACTAAATTTATATTTTCTAGGTCTCTTCATCTTTCCCAAAAATCATTGGGGGAGAAATTATTGTGCAATATATCGTTCTTAAGAGAACAACATTTATATAGTCAATTGAATAGCTATTAGAATTTATGTGGTATGGCTGCTATTTGTAAGTTTATCTGTAGTTTCAAAATACGTGTGAAGGCACATAAGCAAATATCAAATGTAACTAGTTACTTGTAACATCGTTACGTGTATCGAGTAACGGTAACGTTTTAAGGATTTTCAAAAGTAACGATGTAACGGTAACGCCGAGTACATTTTCGACGTGTAACGAGTAACGGTAACACCGCCCAATTTAATGTAACGGTGCCCATCCTTGAAAGCAGCACATGTTGATGATGTTGGTGTTGGTATCTTTGACTCTGAGAAATCTCCAATAACAATAGGAGCTGAACAGTTGCTGGAAGATGACGGAAAAGCAGACAAGGTGAAAGAGAAAAAGCACTTCATAAAGCAAAAGCATCGAACAGTGATGAAGAAAAGGAAGAGGTAGATGATGAAGAGGATAAGGAGAGAGAGGAGGAGAATGACGACAAAGAAGAAACCCACATCAGACAGGAGAAAATTTATGTGGCACCAAATGCTTCTAGTTCCACAGTACTCACCGGTCCAGAAGGTCCGAGGCAACCGATCTTAAACCAATATCCAATTACAGTCATCTCCCATCATCACAGAAGGTTTAAAATGAAGTGGATGTGGAAGAAAATGCTGAATTATTGAGTGACTTCTATGGTGTAAATAAGGGTCAACTTTTGTCAGAGAGGAAAATTGTTTATAGTTTGTTGAAGCAACAGGGTCGGACTGAAATCTTAAATTCCACAGCTAAATTAATTAAATGGCTTCACGATGACGGTGTTTCAAAAATTCTTCATTGTTATTCTGGTGTTGCCAAAATTCTCGCAACTATCCTAGCCACATCATGCAGCCCGGAGAGGTCGTTTTCAGCTTTGCGACGAATTAAACTTACCTTCGCTCAACCACCCACCAGGAGAGACTTCTGAATTTTGCCATTCTTAACACTGAACGTGATATCACCAGTTACTTAGAAGATAATGAAATGTCTGATATAATAAACATTTTCGCTAATCGGCACAATCGGGTCCCTATTTACTTTCATAATATTTGTGTACTATTTGACTTCATCCTAGAATTTAGCGCTAACACTCGTCTTTTACTGGCATAGCTACTGTATGTGCGAGTCAAATTTTGAGTGCTTTAGTTGTGATAATTGCTGTGTGCCCTCAAGGCTACGCAGCAGCTATCACCTCAAGGCTGTGAGGCGCTAGTTTAAAAATGTTCACTCAGTGTACTGTTATTGATGCTTTATGTCTAAGACAGTGTCTTATACTGATATTTTTGTTCTATTATGTAGGCTGTTTAAGCACAAAATATGTTTTCTTTCATAAATGCTTGTTTAAATTGTTGTTTATATCTTAGGAAACACATGTTCAGTACAATAACTGTACTGTCGTAGTATGTAAACCTAGAGAACTGTATTCATATCAAATGGTAGTATTAGATTATTAGATCCATTGAAGCTATTGTTCGCGTTGTATTAAATTAGATATAAGAAGTGTTTATTTTTGTTTTAATCTGAATTTTGTATCGTTGACTTAAGCTTAATACGAGTTCACAGTAAGTAATATTGTTTACCTAGCATGATACAAAACAAATAATAATAAATACATGACATAACAATACTATGGTTTATGTAACCCCAAATTAACATATTTATAAAAATCCAGCTTTGTCTTCCTACAAATACTACTACCAAAACGTGGAAGTATACATTTTTAACACTCCACAGTCCACACTCCCCTTCCTTCTACCAGCATCATTTTTTATGGCTTGACCCTTTCATTTTCGCTCAGCCCTACACTAGAAAAATTCCTGCAGACGCTTTTGTCCTAGCTCAATAATTTTTTTTTTTAGGTTATGGAAATGTCGGTCTGAAGCTCTGAGCAACACCTTTCTTGTCGGGTTCAAACACCTGGACCCCACAGACACTACTTATCTCGTACGCCCATGATTGCAAGTGTATACTGTCGTTAAGCTCACATCTATGCTATTAATTGTAAGCACTGTGACTGGTTACTTGAGCTACCTCCTGTGGTATAATGACGTTTCAAGAGTTCGTAGATTTTATGTTATAAGTTTATTGAGCTAATTATTAGTTACTTTTCGAAGTAGTTCTTTGGGTTAGTGCAAATTACTGCCAACGTCCCTCCACCTTCTGTAGGAGAGTTTCTGTAAGACCTTTTGTGCAATAAAAAGCAGTTCGTTTGCCTCATTCGAATGATCACTGAAATGCCCTCAGTTATCTCTCTGAACGGGATTTAAGTTTACTAGTAGACATGTTAAGTGCACAAAATAGGGTGTCGACTTCAAATCATAATGCAAAGGTCCCCTTTGGTATGGAAGTTCCTTAGGGCCATAGGAAAGAATTTATCCAACGACACAAGTTGTATCTATGCATAAACATGCTTATTTTTATGCCTAATCAGCATAAATTATGCTAATGACCGTATTTCTAACTTTTGAAGACATGCCTCCAAGCAGCGACGCTTTGCATCAGCACCTCCTCAGAGTAGCCTATCAGGTAAGACAGCATTGCATAGATGGGGACATCACTCATGCTTGAGATTACTGCATGCAGTTGTATTTCTAGAAGTGTTATTTCAACTAATCAGTTATTTCTCTTGTGACTTCAGAGTGGACACGTGTAGGGTAATACACTCATCAAAACTCCAGCTCCAGTCTCTCCAACGGAATGGGGATGGCAGCAAGAATCCGCCGACCCTACGCCAACTCCAGTCTACACCACAACTCCCCCCATTTCGCGGGACATTCCAGAGCTTGTCATTTGCCAGTGTAAGAAAGAATGTAAAGCTTCTTGTAAGTGCTACGTGCAGGAGCAGCCCTGCACAACATTGTCACAACATTGTGTGATGATATATTTGAGTCGGTTAGTTATTGGTCGAGTATACTATGTATCAATTATACTATTTAGATACCACAGAACTTGTAAATTTATCATTCAATTTGCAATTCTTGCTCCATGCCTCTAAATTCTGTTTTCATAAATTTTATCAAAATGTCAACTTTTTGTATCATTTCCCGGATTTGACCTTTAAATGCATTTCAAATGTAAAATTGATGCCAGACATGAGTTCAGCGACCTCAAATTAGCTGGAAAACTTGTATCATAATAGTTACTATGACAAACGGTTCCTTGGTTCTGAGTCGGCCATCTTGGATTTAAGATACAACGTGTGTCTTTGGATAATTTTTTTCCTATGTCCCTAAAGAACTTCCATACCAAAGGGGACCTTTGCATCATGATTTGAAGTGAAAAGTCACTTAACATGTCTTCTATACAGGGTACGAAGAAATTGAGGAGGTTTGTCGCCCGGGGTCTTTTGGCATTTCAGTGCTGGAACACTCACCAGAGGGTATATTGGAAATTATTTCTTTAATCAAGCTGGATTTGATAAACATGCTGCTCACACTATCGAACACAGACTTACGAAAATGTATTTCCATGAGTTCGCAGAACGTTCGAAAAAAATATGTACAACATCGAAGACACTACGTGGAAGGGGATCCACTCCCAGTAATTGTCAAATAGTATCATATGTTTTGAATATGCATTGCTGTATTTGTATATCAGTTATATAAACTAAATTTTTCAATTCCCAATAGGGAATGTACAGTATGATGACTGTTCACAGTTTTTATATTATTATTATATATTATTATTATTATTATTAGTAGTATAGTAGTAGTAGTATTGTTATTATTATTATTATTACAAATTTTGCCAAATTCTAAAGACCTTTTCTCTGGAACAGCAGAGCCTATTGATTCGAAGCACTTATATATACTCTATGGAGATGTCAGATTCAAGTTTGTCAAAGTATCATAAGTCATCACGTTCAAAAAAATGTGTTTGTCATCGACCAATCACTGTTGAGGAAGCGTTCCCAGAACTATTGATGTTGGGAATATGGTTTTGATGGTTTACACTATTTTTTTGACATTATATTTTTAGACATTCGGTTTTCTTCTTCAAAATAACATTTGCTTCAAAAGTATATGTAATTTTCTTGTAATATCAATTTATTAATATATAAATAAGTTTCTTTTTGTTGTCATTGAAACCTGATGTTATTTTACTAAGTAAGGACTTGATAAATACAAGTATTTATCATGTACATATAACATTACTGAGATAAAATTACTGCAGACGTGTGACTGATGGATCGAGCATTCCTCAGACAGAAATTTTATGCCTAAGAATTGTACTATAATAGGATAAGTATGTCCAACTGTTATGGTATAAATATATTTATATTACATATTTGGATATAGCGAGAGTTTAGTAAATATGAATATTTATCATACACACATTTATTAATAGAGGTAAAATTCTTGTTTTGTGTCTGGCTAATGTATTTCTGATAAGTGTGGGCGTGGCCAAGTAGGTAGGCCAGCTTTCCGCTGTTGCAAAAAATGGATTATTTTGTAAAGCAGTGAAATTTTATACTTTTGGCAAAGTTTTATTTAGAAAAGTAAATTTTTAAATTATGAATAAGTTAATATTAATTTTGAAGATTAAAATATTAGTTTATGTATTAAAGTTGCTTGAAGTTTTTAAGTAGTTTGAAATGTTTTGTAAAATGTAACTGTAAAATATAACTGTAAACGGTTTAGGAAGTAACGCCGGTGTTGGCCTGGATCCAGTCAAGGAAGTGACTGACCCTCGTGTAAGCGCTTGGATAGCCCGATAAACATCCTGCAGCGGAGCCGAAAGACACGATCCCTCTAATCTCTGCTTGGGGGTTTGCTTTGTAATTTAGAGATCCTCCGGAGTCGCCCTGTTGTAACGTAAGAATGTAAAAGACAAATGATTGAAGAATTAATACAACCATCCTGAAATTAATTGCAGTTATTAAAAGTTTATACAACCCCACAACTATTCGCGTACTTTCGGGAAATAAATAAAATTTAAATTACTTCGACACAGGGCCGTATTTAATGGGGTGGGGTGGGTTAAGGGGTTGATCGCCCCGAAATGCCTCCCGCGTTTTATACTTTATTATTTTTATATTAATATATAATTAATACCACCTATAACTCAGGAACAATAACATTACCGGGATTAATCCGACAACGATAAAAATTCTTTTTGTATTTCATGGAAAGATGTCGAATATTTTCAACAAAATAATTACTCGTATTAATATGTGGCAAGGTACGAAAGGTTCTCCCACTTTTATTCTGGGTTGCAAGTTTTGGCAGGTTGTTCTACTTTGAGTTGTAGTCGCCTTTAAATCTTATTCAGTTTAAATTTACAAAAAAAAGTTTATTTCCCTGTTGAATCTGCAGATATGTAAAAACTATTGTTGTTAAATAAATACAAAACTGTATCCGAGAGGTTTGCGATTGTAAATACACAAATCATTATTAAGTACTTGTGGTTTTCGTCCATTTTGGGTAGAATAGGATTGAAGTAGTAGGCTACGAATATAATTGTGATTGATACGGGTAAATTTGTGCTGCCTTGGGGAGAAAACGCAATCTTGCGGTGCATCTTGTTCCTGAAGAATCGTGCACCTGGACTGATAATTAACTAGAGGTGTCTGTAACACAAACTAACGAAATTTGCGCGAAAACGAATACGGATTCGGATATTCTTTGAACTGGGCTAACCCGGAGTATTGTTGCTTTCAATAGTGATAAACTATGTACACTGACCCCTTGCTTGCTTGGCAATGCTGTTACGAGCTGCTCGTACCCTGAAATGGTGTATGGTCGGAATGATGCTGTATGTAAAAAATGTTAAACTATAGCGAAATGTCTTAAGCATATATATATATATATATATATATATATATATATAGGGCCGCCGTGAGGGCAGGAAGCGAGGTTAAATCCCCGGTCCCCGGAAAGAAGGGGATAAAATCTAAAAATTAATAAAGCAATTGATTAAATAACAGAGGAAATATAATTAATGCACATACATTAATAGAGATTATCATAGTGTATGTTTTGAATAGTGACTTGGACATATAATCAGTTTGCTTGTTATGTACACAAAAAACATTCATAATAAAATACTGAGTAAACAAGGGGGCCCATATACCAATCCTTCCCCGGGGCCCGGGCAGCTCTTGCCGGCCCTATATATATATATATATATATATATATATATATATATATATATACCTTTGGTTTGGTTTGCTTCCGCCCGAATTGTTCATTCTGACGAAGGTCAAGCTTTTCACTTTACCTTAGACTTACAGTTTAACGTGGAATCCGAACCACGCCCAGCGGCCCCACCAGCAGCCAACGTCTTAACCACTAGGCCACCCAGGGTACCCATTTATTTACCAACCACGTTTTTTTTAGGGTGTGGAAGGATGAACAGCTCGGTTTCGCTGCGCGCCGGCTGCCGTCACCGGGTCTCGGTCCCGGGTCGATGGATTCGTAGTCAGCGACGCTAACTACTACATCAATATATATATATATATACCTAAACCACCCAAAAATGAAATCTTTGCTATGGCCCTGCTTCGACATATGATCTAGTTATAATGAAGGATAAGAAATATGAGGTTGATATGAACAATTAATATGTAACAGTTCTTAATTAATGACATCTTTAACTTACAGAACATGTCCCTGTAATAAAGTAGAATCAGTGCAGATCATGCCGTCATCAACACATCCCCGAAACTTTCTTACAATCTTCGTTGCTAATTGTAAAAGATTGACAGTCCGAAGTTTGTTAGTGGGATCTCCATAGCCTGTATAGATTTAAGACAGTTTTAAGTTAACAGTAAATTAGAAATGAGATCTATTTAAAAAAATTGTAGAGTATACTTGAGAATTAAAAAGAAAAACTTAATATTTTTAAGGTTCACATCAAGATATTAATCCCAGGAAGTCAGCGTGGCCTATTACAATTAAAATATATGTGGTTTTAATGAAATAATGTATTTTATTGTACGCAAATTAACTTTTATTGTTTAGTAGCAATAAATTGTTTAATTCAAGTTATAAATGTAGTTTTTATTATGGGGTTTCGTACACCCCACTCTAGTCGCCAAGTCTGCGGTCCCACACTCGCCTTCTAGGGTTAAAAATTGTGCCGATCCTTTTACACTGGCGCCTGGCGAAGGCCTATTTATGGTAAAAGGAATAACCTTTAAAGCTTTCCTTATACAAAATGAAGGGCAGACCGCACCTTAAAATAAAAATGGACAAAGAAGTAATAAATAAAAATGGACACGGGTAGATTTTGCACTTACCATCGCTGCCCCATCCAATTGCATTAACTTGAACCCATGCTCCAAGGTCTTCTGAATCCGGGCTCGGTAAACAGACAGGTTGGATGTAATCTATAAAGTAAATCGATGAATAATGTATCAGCTGCTGGTACGTAACAGCATAAATATACTGAAATAATCATTTTTCGTACACGTTTTTCATTAACATCAATGTACATCAAGGTACAAATTATTAATGACTACCGTTGAAGACAAGCTTCTGCGGGAGCCTGATCATAGCAATATCGTCGTGGAAGTTATTATGATTAAAGTCCTCGTGGGTGAAGAAGTCTGTGGATACCATGGTAACTTGAGATGGTTCATCCGCATAGATGTCGTGGGCTCCAGCGACAATACTAACCGACTTAGATCTACCAATTACAAATAATAATGAAAAGTAATGAAACTTCAGAAAATTGCTACAATCATTCAGTAATGTAAGATTTAGTATATTTCATGACCATCACTCAAGTTCTTATGACAACCTTCCAGATATTTGGCAATAGTGATAAGAACTCAATATTTCTGAATCTGTTATTATTATTATTATTATTATTATTATTATTATTTCTTTTTAAGAGTGACAACTTGCAAAGAGCCATTTGGAGGACTTTAGATAGATGAAAATATTTACCCTTCCATGCAATGGGCTGCAGTCATGATCCAATCTTCAGAGATGACAGAACCACCACAGAACCATATTTTATCGATGAAGAGAGCAACTTGCCATGGGAAGAGGTGAGGGTAGGCTTCCACGCCTCCTACAATGGCGGCGTCAACGTCAGGATATAAGGGAGCTGTACCACAGTTCTCTACAAGGAAAATATACGAGTAGCAATAAGTCATAAACCTACATTTGCAATTGAAAATGGCAAATCCTTGATGCCATTTTGAATATCTCGATTCCCTTGGTTTAAAAAAACCTGAAATTTTATTAATTTAACAGATAATAAATAAAATAAATAAAATCGTATGTTTTGTTAGTATACTTACCAACTTTTACTGCTCCGCTACTGTACCTTGGCCTTGGTGGTACAAAAGACTTCGCGACTTTTTCGAATGGAATAGCCTTGTAGTTGGGGCTCACAGTAATCTTACGATGGATCCATCGTTTATGGGCAGGCCTATTGGCGAATGGGTTTCCACTCTACAAAGATGGTGCAAGATATTCAACCAATATAATTTTTATATTCACATTAATTCATATCCTACATAACAGTAAAATAAGAAGTCGAAAGTCAATGATCGCGAGTTGTTTTAAATGAAATTAAGGAAATGATGGAATGAAATTTTGAATACATCGAAATTTTAAGCTGAGGATATAAACTTGAGTTTCGAAAAATCGGTAATCCCTGAGGATACATAAATCTCCTTCACACTCTCAAAACTAGTGAATTAAAATGAATTAGCTTGGGTAGTTCAAATAACTCTGTATACAAGGTAGTTTAGTTTTAGTTTACAGTACTATATAAGAGTGACGATATAGAACTGATGCAAATTAAAATGGTGTAATTTTACCCACAAGCAGATTGAAAATAACCTCACCGATTTGGACTACTGACATTATTTTAACTCATTCCTTTTGAGAGTGATATTTACTAGTTATATTATTGAACAGGACAAAATTTACAATTTTTTAAATGCTTCTAAACTTTATGATTAAGAATAATGGAAGATTCACTTAAAATTAATTGTAAAATATAACCATTTAAGGATAACTTACAACGGCAACGACAAGAAGAATCAGGGCGAATCTGGCAGTCATTTTCTCGTCTCTGTAGTAACAGCGGATTCAGTAATTACTTGATCTGTTTTTGGTGCTGTCATCTACTAAGGTATTAGCACACGCACAACAATTTACCATGGTGACGGTAGCGGTGGATGTCATAACTTTTATAGGTGAAAGATGACCTTGTCTGCAAAAATAGCTTCTTATCGATTGGGAGTTGCATTATCATTGAGAGTATTACACGAGATAAACGAGCATGTGGGAAACGTAACGGTTTGTACGCATTCAGAATATACTTTTTTAAGTTTTAAATTTTTTTTATGCAGGAAGGATGAGCCAAGGGCGAATGCCCTCAACCCCCCCCCCCCCCCCAATAGAGGAAACTTTTCCTATTGCGCTTGACATATCAAAAGCCAGTGTTGGGCACTAAAGCGTTAATCCGATAACAGTTAATTAACGAAGTTAACTTTTTTTAACAGACTATTAACGGAAGTTAATTTCCATTTATCGTTATCGGACCAGTTAACTTCCGATAACTCGATATTTAGTCTGTTAAAGTCCGTTAACACGTTAACTGCGAGGAGTCATTCACGGAAGATCACCGCTCCGCGAATGAATTCAAACCGCCATAACTTCAGTCTGCCAATTCCGTCCTCTGCCGCAGTGGAACGGCTCTTCTCTCTCGGCAAGGACATCCTGAGGCCCAAGAGGTCAAGACTGGCAGTTGGGCCTAACTTTGAGAAGTTGGTCTTTCTGAAGGGCAACCAGCACGTTGTGTCATAGTCTTTAATAAATGTGCCTAAAATTTAATTTTACCTTTCAGTTCCCGCCATAATAATTCTCTGGTAAATTAAAATTTAGTTAAAGGTTAGTGGTTACAAGGGTTTCAAAACATGTAATCAGTACATTTTTTATTAAAATAAAAAAAAAAGTTATTAAGCAAAAAAGTTGCAAAACTTGATAAAAATACAGTTAAATACCTATTTATTGTTGGATTTTGCATAAATAAACATTTTCTATGGGTTTTAAAGCTTTTTCCTTGATTTTTTTAAATGTTAGTAAAGAAATAGTTATCGTTAACGGATTATCGTTAACTTCCGTTAACTTTGTAGTAAAATTATCGGATTATCGTTATCGGAGTTAAAAATTGGGGTTAACGGATTATCGTTATCGAAGTTAACTTTTTGGTTAACGGTGCCCACCACTGTCAAAAGCTTTTGATAGAGTTTGGCACAAATCTTTAATTTCGAAACTGCCTTCCTTTGGTTTCTATCCTTCTATCTGTGCCTTCATCTCTAATTTCCTTTCTGGCCGATCTACAGCTGCGGTTGTAGATGGCCGCTGTTCTTCTCCTAAAGCTATGAACAGTGGTGTTCCTCAGGGTTCTGTCCTGTCACCCACTCTTCTCCTTTTATTTATTAATGATCTTTTAATTCGCACTTCCTGTCCTATTCACTTCCATGCCGATGATTCCACTCTTCACTTCTCCACCCGCTTCTCAAAGCGTCCCTCACAACAGTCACTCCACGATTAGCGTAGGACGGTTATGGAACACTTGACCTCTGATCTTTCTGCTATCTCTGACTGGGGCAGAGAAAACCGTGTGGCTTTCAATGCCTCAAAAAATCAGTTCCTTCATCTTTCTACTCGTCACAATCTTCCACACGACTATCCCCTTACCTTCAACAACACACAACTCAATCCTTCCTCTTCTCTTAACATTCTTGGCGTTTCCTTTTCTCGTGATCTTTCCTGGAAAGATCACATATACTGTCTTTTTAAAACAGCTTCTAAAGGTTAGGCGTGCTGTACCGCATCCGCGGTTTCTTCACCCCCACTCAGTTGCTGTCTCTGTACAGGGGTCTTGTTCGCCCCTATATGGAGTATGCTTCTCATGTGTGGGGTGGCTCAACCCACAGCTCTACTTGACCGGGTGGAATCAAAGGCTTTTCGTCTCATCAATTCCCTGCCTCTTACTGTCTTCAATCCCTCTCTCTTCGCCGCAATGTTGCCACACTCCCTCTTTACTATCGCTATTATAACGAACACTGTTCTTCTGAACTCTCTAACTACATGCCTCCTCCTTTAAGGAGAGCACGCAGTACCAGATTTTCTACACTTTCTCATTCCTTTTCTGTCCAACTATCTAATGCAACGGTTAATCGGTATTTTCAGTCTTTCATCTAGTCAACCGGTCAACTCTGGAACAATCTTCCTCAATCCATCTTTCCTCCTGTCTATGACTTCCCATCTTTCAAGCGCAGAGTGTCCAGGTATCTCGAAAACCCCTGGCTTTGATGGACTAAAGAAGTACATTTTCCCTTGGACCCTCCTTCCTGCATAAAAGAATCATCGGAGAGATCACTTCACCCATTCCCGATACTGGGAAAAACATTAAAAGATATTTGGGAACTACCGGGTAAAAAAAAGTTGCATCTCGGCTATCTCAGTGAAAGGATCAGTTTCTTTAGACATTTCAAATCCTCTTTCATCCATCCCAAAATTTTTAAAAACACGCACAAAGTCTAACCTTTCGACCTTAACCAAGTTTAGAGAATTTTTGTTGTCGAGTTTATGCAAGTCGACTTCATACAGTTCACCGTTAAGCAGGTCGACTTAAACTTGTTCCTCTACCCCCTACTCCCAATCCCCCCCCCAAAAATCTAAAATATTCCATGCTAAGAAAATGCAGTGAATGTTAGATATCACCCAATATACACTTCTCATCTAATCTTTATATTATTCCCCTAAATTTTATTCTCTTCCCTTTCTCCTCTCAGTAGAAATTTTGGACTACTGGACTGCTTACAGGGTCGAGGGGACACGGTAAAAGATGGCTAAAAAGAACAGTGATAAGAGAAACAGGAGTTCCAGCACTCCCTCTCTCCTGTCTAACGTCCCCACGGGAGTACTTTCCTGGTCGATTGGTGTCTACAGTCTCTTCCTATGCCATGTCTGGTTAAAATTAAGAGTAGGATAAGTAAATGGTACGGAATAGTTAGCGCAATTTAACTGCTAAAAGGTTTAGACAGTAATGCCATTCTTGTCTTGGATCCAACCAAGGTATAGATTGACCCTTGTGAAAGCGTCAAGATACCCTGAAAGGCATCCTGCACTGGAACCGAAAGACACGATCCCTCTAATCTCAGTTTATTTTGTGGTTCAGAGGTCCTCCAGAGTCACCCTGTTACAACAGATATACAGGGTGTCCCATAAGACTGGAACCATAGGGTAAAATAATAATTCATGTTTTCCGTTTATGCAAGTGCCCATGATGTCTTTGAATAAGAAAGAACGCATCCAGGTAATTCTGCGTAGGAAATCGGAGTCAGAGGGAGGTCGCTGAGGAATTTAACAGATTGCATTCGGACCGCGCGCCGATAATACACAGCTGTGTCGGCAAACTTGTAGCAAAGTTCAGGGAAACGGGATCCATAGGAGATAAACCACGCAGTGGACTTCCGAGGACATCCACTGACGATGACACAGCCGCTACCATCCTCGCTCATTTCACAAACAGTCCCCAAAAGTCTCTTCGGCGTTTTTATCATTTTGCCCTATGGTTCCAGACTTACGGGACACCCTGTATACTCATATAAAACTTTAAAAAAACTGTAGAAATATAAGGGGTACTAATTCATTGCGAATATCAGGATCCATCCAGTCCTACAATTAAGGTCTACTTTCAAATTAAATCAAACAGTTCCGTCTTCAAACCTTTGAGCGAAAATTACTGAACGTAGAAAATGGTTTCTTATTTTAACCCTTTTATGCCTGAATTATGGAATTTTTTATTTAATTTTTTTCCTGTTCAAGCCAAAATAACCTTTAATTTCAGATCGTAAGGCTCAAATTGGTTGTCAGCTCATGTTGCCATAAGGCAACGGTCGGCGTTAAAGGCTTAAAATACCAAATTTGTAGAATCATATCAAACAGATCACACATATTCACCGTTTATTATTAAAAATAAAAAGTTTAGACACATTCTGTCGTCACAAACTTCAACATATGACCTGAGGCCCTCCTAGAAGAAGTGACTAAGCATCGAAATATCTTCAAAAAGTTGAAAAGTTATGCCACTTTCAGATCGATACAACTTTTTTAGCTTTTCTGGTGTTATTTACTTTTGTCGCTTAGCCACTTGTTCCAAGGAGGGCCCCATCTAATTATTATGAAGGATAATTAACAGCAGTTAATTATATAATAATTTATAATATAGTTATTATAATAAACGTTATCGTATCTTTTAACTTACGCGGAAAATGGGGAAAATTGCGTGTCCTCGTGCGATAACTCGCATCAGTGCAAATAATTTATTCACTGATAATGGTGTGAACATTTACCTCATGAAAGGTGTTGGTTTTGTTGGCCTTGTTGGCCCTGCCTCCATATCCTTTCAAGATTCAATAAAACTTTAGCTTAACAATAGATTAGAATTGAGAGCGAATCTGAAAATGAAAATAAGAAATAATTGAGCAGTTCTTTCATTCACAATAACATATCCATATGTTTACAGCGTAAGTAGAAACATTTAAAGTCTTTCTTACCCTTCGCAGTGCTAAGACTCTGCTGGGTTCGAACCCAATACTGCCTAGAGCTGGGTGGTTGTCTTTTCTGTATTTTACCTCAACAAAGCGAGGGGCCGGCCACCCATTTTAGCGACTCAGGCTAAGGTAGTCCATGCTCGGGCCCCTATCCCTACCCCTTTCCTTGGGGGAGGATATGAGACACGGCTGTTACCCTCCTTACGCATAATGCAAGTCAAAACGTGTTGCAAGCTTAAAACAAGCGAAAGAGAGGAAAAGACACGTCCACAGGTAGATTTTTCCTTACCATCACTGCCCCATCCAGTTGGGGTTACTACGATATCATCTGGAAGGGGAGCTGAACCCTGACTAGGTAATCAAACTGGCTGAATGTAATCTGTAATGTAAATAGATGTTATCGACTTCGAGTGTAACAGTATGCAATCTGCTTGAGTAATCACTTTCCCAGAGACGTCAACCTTTGAAGTAGGAAGATCAGTGAGAGATCTGAATGTGTCTGATTTTGATAACTGGAGACATATCCCACATAATGGACTTTAAGACATTCTCCCCCGATTTTATTATTATTATTATCATTATTATTATTATTATTATTATTAATAATGAGACCGTGAGATAGACTTAAAATCCGGGAGACTCACGGAAAATCCATGAGAGTTGATATGTCTGCTTTCCTTTCATATTTTTCATTAGCAATGACCATAAGGTCCAGTTATTGATAACTACCACTGAAGATAAGCTGCTTTCGGAAGCTTGATCATGGCTATATCATTGCTTAAGTTTGTAGGATTCAATTCTCGTGGACAAAGAACTGTGTTGATTCCATGATGACTTGGGACGGTTCATTTACAGAGAGGTTGCGGACACCAGCGACGACAATACTGACGGATCGAACACTATTAATTAAAAATAATAATAATAATGAAACAATAATGAGGTTAGGAAATGCCTATTGCGCTTTAGTAATTTACAGCTCAGTACACCTCATCACTTTCTCGAAAACTTTTAGTTTTTAGACTGAAATTTGAGGAAGATCCATTTAGAAGACTTTATAGAAAAATATTTACCCAGCAAAGCAATGGACAACAATCATGATCCAGTTTTGAGAGATGATTGAACCACCGCAACAGAACATGCTGTCGATTAAGAACATGGAGTGAGGGGGAGCTTCCGTCCCTCCTACAATGGCGACACCAACTTTAGGAGCCAAGTGAGCTTGTCCACGATCCTCTACGAGAAAAATTAAAAGCAACATTAGATAGTGAGCCTACAGCGCAATTCACAATGGGATGGTGGTTGACAGGAGTTGCTTAACCTCCTTCGCAACATCTTAAAAGGTCATATGACGGAGGGGACCTACAGCTGTACGCGCGATCCGAACCACGGGTCGCTACATAATCTGGACGCAAAGGAAGGTCTCCCACCCGATTACTACCCAGCCCTAATGTTGATTAACTTTGCCAATCGACGGGAACCGGTTATGACACTGGCCACGATTCACAATGGGAAGTGTTTATTTATAAATGAAATATAAACTAGTAAATAAAAAAATTACAATAAAAATATAATATTTATCATTATAAAAATCTATTGCGGAAATAAATCCAGAATAGATAAATAAAATATATCTGTATAGGTTATTATCTGCGTGTCAGAGTTAAAAAGTTTCAAGATTTGAAGTTTTTTTAAGTTGTAAAAGAGAGGGAGCTTTTCATCACCGAAACAAACACTATTTTCACCGTAAATGCAAAAAACTCCACTTTTTTCTACGTGAAGGTCAAAATATGATAATAAAAACCCACTCTAATAGTCTAATAGACAGAGTTTATTTCCACAACAGTTTCGATGCCCACTGGCATCCTCTTCGGGTGGATACAGAAAAACGAATGAACCAAAAACAAGAGGGAAAACAATCCAGGGACCATTAAGAAATTCGCACGTAGGTTAGATCCCGTTCTCCCGACACTGGAAGGGCATTTTTTATTAAATTGACCCGCTTAAAGTACATTCGCACAAATTTAAAACTATCTTCTTGTTCTATACATACAGATTCTATTATTTTTTTTACATAATTATTACATTTATTATTAAATTTATTACATTTAATATTGCATTATTATTTATTACAGAAATTATAAATTTATTATTACATTGATTATTACATTGTTGTTTATTATACAGAAATTATAAACCGAAAAACGAATGAAAAAGGCGAGAAGGAAACAATCCAGAGACCATTAAGAAATTTGCACCAGGCTAGATCCCGTTCCCCCGGCCCCAGAAGGGCATTTTTATTAAAGGGTCCCGCTTATAAGTACATTCGCACAAATTAAAACTATCTTCTTGTTCTATACACACAGAATCTATTATTTTGACATAATTACTGCATTTATTATTGCATTTACATTTTTTAACCTTTATTATTATTACCTTTACACTAAATATTACATTTATTTTATTACCTTTATTATTACATTTATTGCATTTATATTTATTTCCACATTTATTACTTCCATTATTACATTTACATTTACGTTTATTATTCCATTTACATTTTACCGAAAAAAAAAAAACGAATGAACCAAAAGCGAGTAAGGAAACAATCCAGAGACCTTTAAGAAATTCACACTTAGGTTAGAACCCGTTCACCGACTCCGTAAGAGATTTTTTGACCAAGAATATCATTAAAGGATCCAACTTCTAAGTACCTTCGCACAAATTAAAATTATCTTCTTGTTCTATACATACAGATTCTATTATTTTTCTTTTGACATAATTATTACATTTATAAAGTACCTTACTTGATTCCCAATCTATAGCATGATTATTTTGGCTGGCGTGGTAAAAAATGGCATTATTAGTACTACAACTTCCGAAGGCATATTTGTGTTCTTCAATACGGGTTTCAATATTTCTTCCAGTTTCTCCTACGTATACTAAATCACAACTTTTACAGGGAATGCTGTAGACACAGGCTTGTTCCTGTTTAGCAACGTTATTCCTAACCAATTTACTTTTCACGGTAGACGAATATTTGAACGCCAAAGCAAACTTAAAATCTTTCGTCAACAGTTGTACTCTTTCTAAGTCGGCAATGTAAGGCAAACTCACATATTGTTTTTGGTTAACTGAAGGTTCCCGAGGGGCATAAAAAGATTTTCTGGCTTTAAAATACACCTTTCTGATAAACCACTCAGGATATTTTAAATCCTTAAAGATGTTCCAAATCTTTGAATTTTCTGGGTCCAGCAAATGTGGGCTACACAAATATGCCTTCAGAAGTTGTAATACTAATAATGCCATTTTTTGTCACGCCAGCCAAAATAATCATGCTATAGATTGGGAATCAAGTAAGGTACTTCATAACTGTAATAATTATGTCAAAAGAAAATAATAGAATCTGTATGTATAGAACAAGAAGATAATTTTAATTTGTGCGAAGGTACTTATAAGTTGGACCCTTTAAATGAGATTCTTGGTCAAAAAATCCCTTACGGAGTCGGGTGAACTTCCAACCTAAGTGTGAATTTCTTAAAGGTCTCTGGATTGTTTCCTTACTCACTTTTGGTTCATTCGGTTTTGTTTTTTTTCGGTAAAATGTAAATGGAATAATAAACGTAAATGTAAATGTAATAATGGAAGTAATAAATGTGGAAATAAATATAAATGCAATAAATGTAATAATAAATGTAATAATAAGTTTATAATTTCTGTAATAAATAATAATGGAATATTAAATGTAATAAATTTAATAATAAATGTATTAATTATGTAAAAAAAAAGTAGAATCTGTATGTGTAGAACAATAAGATAGTTTTAAAGTTGTGCGAATGTACTTATAAGCGGGTCCCTTTAATAAAAAATGCCCTTCCAGTGTCGGGAGAACGGGATCTAACCTACGTGCGAATTTCTTACTGGTCCCTGGACTGTTTTCCCTCTTGTTTTTGGTTCATTCCTTTTTCTGTATCCACCCGAAGAGGATGCCAGTGGGCATCGAAACTGTCGTGGAAATAAACTCTGTCTATTAGAGTGGGTTTTTATTATCATATTATTTTCACCATAAACGCTTTTTTCATACCAAAAAATAACACCATTCCTGTCAGCGCCAAGTCACAGACTGACTTCTCGGAAGCTGCCGGAGGACCTCCTGATACGTTTTGACGCGAATTTTAGTTTTTCAAAAAATGTAGACCTGGCGCTTTTTAACTCTGACACGCAGGTTTATGACTCTTGCCAACTTTTTTCACTCCACTACAATAATTTGGCTTTGATGGCACAATAGATTTCATGACCTCATCGTACGGAAGCGGAAGGCCCTTGAAGCTGGAGCTTACAGTAGGCCTACAGTGGATCCACTGCCTATGGATACTGGCGAACGGGTTTCCACTCTGCAAAACAGGAGTTACTGTATGTGATTTTGATTAGATTATAAATTTAAATTCATGTTAAATTTAAATCCTAAATAACAGAAATTAAAAAAAAGAATAAAAACTGTATGTTATGAATAACTTTAAATTCAGTAAGTTAATTCATATAATGCCAACTTTCAGTATGCTGAAACTTCATCGAGTTGAATCGTGACTTTTGAAAAATTACTCTCGAAAGATGAAGTGCATCTAATTTTGAATTTATTCAAAGAACACCAAATTCAGTCATTCTTAAATACCCAAAAACTTCATAACAGTTAAATATTACTTAGAATTACGTTAAAATATAACTATTTCAGAAGAAGAAGAAGAAGAAGAACAACAACAACAACCAGAGTAAGTTTTACATTCATCCTGTAGACGTGAGGGGATAGCAGCGTACATCCTTATTTTTATACATCAAAGATAACCTGGTATCCGTCGGAACATTTTCTTATCGGATAGGAGTTCTTAGTAACAGCGAGATAATTGCAAGGGAAATTCTCACGTTATTTAAGCAACATCCAACTTTTGCCTCAGTCATCATTACCAGGCCCGGATCCAGACCAGTGCTTACCGATGCCAGGGTATCGGTCAGATAAATTTTGGCATCGTTTCGCACTGGTCAGATTTTTTTGAAAATAGCGTCCCCTAGCGAGACTGCCTTGAAACGATACTCTCTGCTCGATTTCTGCTGGAAAATGCATAGGAACTTATACTTCGCGCATGCGCCGTACACTTTTTAATTTCTCAAATGTTTTCAACCGCCATCTTTGTATGTAACAGGTGTTTTGCAGTGCAGTTCTAATTTCACTTTGAATAAGTCTAGCTTTTGTATTTTTTGTGTTATAATATTTTATATGCTAAAGTAAATCTGAGTGAACGTCGAGGTCTACATAAAAATGAAGAAAGTACAAGCAAAGATGGGGACTTTCTTCAATACCAGTCGGTAAGTCGGATCAGACAATGATTTATTTTATGCTTGGAAAATCAGTCAAAGTGTAGAATAATATATTCAACTCTACTCCTCCTTACTGGGGGTCTCACAATGTCACCTTATCATTATTCAATATTCATATTATTGGTCATTATTTTCAGGGAAGTACCACCAGTACCTTCTTGCTCAACTGACATCTTAGATGATTTGGGTGACAGACCATCGCAGAAAAGGAAGTTTGATGATGATCCAGTGTGCAAAATACAGAACACAGACACGACATGTGGTAAGAATTGATTTCTTATATTGTTGCCGTTAACTAAAAAAATATCCCATTCATTTATTGTCATGAATGTAGTACAAAACAAGTTTGAACAAGATGTTCTCCACAATTTATACTGAAACTAATCATAAATTGATGGTTTTATGACTGGAATTAAAAAGAATATTGTTTTGAATTTTAGGTGAGGACATAATATCATCAAACCTCAGGAATGACATCGGCCTGTATTACCAGTGTGTGAGCGATTTGAATGATGACAAGTAGTATGAGCTTTTGACTTCCCACTGGCAACCTCCTGCAAGATACAAGTTTCCAGGTACCAACAATTATGGCAGGAAGCGATTCTTCAATGGAGAATGGCTAAAGATGTATCCCTGACTGGTGTATTCACCATCAGAATGTGGCGCATTTTGTTTAACCTGTGTGCTGTTTGGTGTAGCAAGTGGCCACAACAGCAGCAAGTTGGACAAGCTGTACAAGTCACCTTTGACCAACTGGGTAACAGCTACAAATAAATTGGCCGAACATAATAGTAAGTCAGATTTCCACAAACACGCAACACTTTTTCCTGATAATTTTCGCAGAATCATGTCCAACAAGTCACAACCAGTGAATCGACTTATTTCATCAGCAATCAGCAAATGTGTCGCAGCAAACAAACAAAAAGTAGCATCAATGATGAAGACTGTGATCTTGTGTGGTAGGCAGAACTTCGCTCTTCGAGGGGACCATGAAGATGCTGAAGACGACTCGAAGAACAGAGGCAACTTCTTGGCACTGTTGCAGTTCCGCGTGGATGCTAGTGATGTGGTTCTCGAAGAACACTTGAAATCATCTCCCAAGAATACAACATATACATCAAAGACAATACAGAATGAACTGATCTCCGTCATCGCTGCCCACATTCAAGACGAAATTGTGAAGGAGATTAACACAAGTCCTCTGTTCTCCATTCTTGCAGATGAAGCTACTGATGTCAGTAACAAGGAACAACTTCCACTTGTGTTGCGTTTCGTTGACAACACAGATTCTATTCGTGAAGAGTTTGTTGGTTTCTTTGAATGTGTGAGTGGTGTCACTGGCAAAGCCATTGCTGACTTGCTGTTGCAAGTGGTTAGTGATCTCGGCATAGATATGAAGAAATGCAGAGGCCAGTGCTATGATGGAGCAGGCAATATGGCTGGACAAGTCAAAGGTGCAGCAGCTTTGATAGCACAGCAGTATCCAAAGGCACCTTATGTCCACTGCCAGTCTCACAGATTGAACCTGTGTGTTGTAAAAACCTGTGCTTTACAAGAAGTACGCAACATGATGGGCATGTTGGAGGAAGTGGAGCGTTTCTTCAAGTTCTCACCGAAAATACAGCTGCTGCTTGAAGAACAGATTAAGGTGTGTTTTTTCTTGGTATAGTCAGTACATTTTCTATTGTAATGGCTGTGTTGTAATAGTGAATTTAATGCTGTGAAATTTATTTTAAATTATTTTATTTTTTCATACATCTAATCTGAAAATTATTGCTTTCTGTTTTTGTCACTCAGGAGGAGTGTCCAGCCTCTAGTCATCATAAGCTGACCGATATTTGCCGAACTAGATGGGTCCAGCGTTTGGATGCCCTAAATGTATTCGAAGAGCTACTACCCGCCGTGGTTTCAACCTTGACGTGCATCAAGGATAACGTCACTCATAACTGGGACAGTGAGTCATCAACAAAGGCCAGTGGTATGCTCCACCAAATTGGAACATTCCAGTTTATCTTCACTTTTGTTGTGACAAAGCAAGTTTTGTCATACACCCGTGGTATCACAGTCAAGTTGCAGGTGAGGAGTCTCGACACAAAGAAGGCATATGACAGTGTTGGTGAGGTCCTTGGGTTTCTTCAAACAGTCAGAGACAGTGTTGACTCAAAACATTCTGAGTGGTTCAAGGCTGCAAAGGAAATAGCTGAAGACCTCGACATAGCAGTGACAAAGCGCAGGACAGTCGGCCGGCAAAAAAACAGAAACAATGTCCCTGCAGAAACTACGAAGGATTATTTCCGTCGCAGTGTGACTGTGCCATTCTTGGATCATCTCCTGGCAGATACTGGATCAAGATTCAAAGATGGCCAACAGAAAACCATTCTGGGATTTTCAGGTTTGTGATGGAATTATTTAGCTATAGGGATAATTTGAGAATGACAATTAGATTGATGGACTGATATGTACTCTCTCTTACTGTTACATGAAATTGACAACTGGTTAATTCTTTTTAGGTGTTCCTGCAAAAATGATAGAACAGCCAGACACTTGGAGCCCAGAGTTCCAGCAGTTCTGTCAGACCTACCAAGATGACCTTCCCAGTCCCAATACTCTGTCTGCAGAGCTGGATGTGTGGCAGTACCACTGGGAGCGGCGCCATCAGGCCAACTGCGACATACCAGACTCTGTGCAGTCAACTTTACAATCCATGGACAAGGTCTTATTCCCAAACATCTGTGCTGCACTCAAGGTATTGGCAGTCATTCCAGTCACCACCTGTGAGTGTGAACGTTCAATTTCAGCCATGCGTCGACTGAAAACGTATCTGAGGAGCACCATGAGAAATGATAGGATGAATGGTTTAGCTCTGATGCATGTCCACTATGGGCAGAAGCTCGATGTAGATGTTTTGGTTGAGAAGTTTGCACGGCCCCACCCAAGAAGGATGGAGCTTGTTGATATTATCAGTGACAAACATTAGAAAGGATTTATTTTGTAAAATAAATATTTTGAAGTAAATAACGAATCATGTCTTCTTTTACATTTTGGCAAAGGTGGGCACCCGGGCCTCAAAAAGGACCGACGGTCCCGGTCCTTGCCTCAAACTGGACCGACGGTCCCGGTCACGGTCCTTTCTGAAGATAGGACCTAGGAACGACTCGGTCCTCGGTCCTTATATATAATATAAGTGAAAAATTTGATTAAAATGAAAAATGAATTAAAGACACCGGAAATCTTTAATTTTATTAACGTAAATTATAATTAATACAATACATAAATGATGAAAAAAAGTTATTAAGTTAAATGCTTGAGTTTCCCTTCAAGAAGACTAGCATTTCAAAATGGCTGTCACTGAGCCCTGACCTTTTCGGCTTGAGGACGTCCTTCCCCAAAGAGAAGAGCCTCTCCACGGAGGCACTGGATGGGATAGGCGTGTTAAACTTGATGAACAAGTCCTTCAACGCCGGGCTGGGGAACGAGTCCTTGTTGAAGATGAAGGGTTTCACAGGCCTCTCGCTGAGAAATGTCTTCACCGACTTGGTCCCGGTCTCCTTCGTCTTCTCCCCGCCCTCGTAGAGAGCCTCAAAGAAGTCGTCATTGTCCTGGTCATTCTCACCCTCGCTGCTGCTGGTGTCCTTGCCTGAGTCCGCTCTTGCCAGAATCCTCTCCACCATAGACATCATCTGCTTCTTCACCTTGGCCTTGATCTCCTCGACGTCATACATGACGTCGTCCTCCACCAGCCTCACCCAGCCCAATTTGAACTTGGGGTGTAGCGCAGCTGCCAGGAGGAAGTCCATATCCTCAAAATAGGGACCAAACCGACGTTTGATCCCATCCCTGACAGCTAATACCAGTGGCTGACACATCTTGACATCGCTGCTTTCCATCTGCTCCTTCAACATTTTGAGAGAGATGGCCAGGGTGGGCAGGAGTGCCCCCATGTACGCCTTGTCCTCCCCTTGCAGGATGTCCAAGGCCTTACAGACCGGCTTCATCACCTCAAGATACTCTTTGAAGTTGATATCAGCTGAAAAAATAGTTAATATTTTAGTCCTGTACTTAAACTTTTTATATTGTACTTTTTACTTTTTACCTTTTCAAAAAGAAAAGTAAAAAAATCAAATATGTATATTGCTCACCAGACGAGAACGAAGGCACCCCAAGAATGTTGCACGTCTGGTGTAGTCCATGAAGCTTCTCCCTGTCTCCGAAGATGTCGACCAGGCGGGACACCCCGTCGTAGACGGAGTTCCATCTCGTAACGGTGGGGACAGTCAGCTGCATCCCTATCTCGGCCTTGATGGTGTCTGAGGCTTGTGAACTGCTTGACTGCTTGTTCCACAGCTCCGTAGCTTTCCAAAGGCGGTCCGGTACGCTTTCCTGTAGGATGGTGAGTTCTTCAGGGCCTTGTCAGCGTCGGAGGTGGCCACTAGGTTCAGGGTGTGGGCGGCGCACCTTGTGTGCTTCGGCAGGACGTATTTAGGATCCTCTGTGGCACCGGCTAAAAAGAAATGTTCAATTTATTCAATAATATATTTGAGTGAAAAGAAAATACCTTACAAGACTTGTAAAAAGTGAAAAAAAAATCAAGAAATAATAAATAATCCATAATTTACCTTCCAAAAGCGATGCCAGATCCTCAACCTGAACGACGTCCTCATCATCGGGCCGCCCCACACCTTCTTCCTCCTCTTCCTGGACCTCCTCAGGCAGCTCCTCGTCCGTTTTGCCAAAGACACTGCACAATGAAACACAATTATTATATTTTTTTATTTTTTTTATTCAATGTTATAGAAAAAATTAAAAATGTAAAGATTTAAAAGTCAAAAAATTTGAATGAAGAAATTAAAAAAAAAAAATCTGCTTACTTAAATGCCTTGACGAAGTTGCTGCCATTGTCAGTAGTAGTCCTGCAGACCTTGGACTCGATGGCGAAGTCGAAGAGGACCTTGTACATCTCCTTCGCAAGGACCTCGAAGGTGTGTCGTCCGGTGAGTCGTCTGCACGCCAAGACTGCCTTCTGCCTGAGGAGGGTGGCCTGGTCAATCCAGTGTACAGTCATCCCCATGTACGACCTTAAATAAAATGGAATGCTTTGAATTGAAATGTAGTATTATAATTTATATTTTCACAGCATTGTAATAAATTGATTAAAATAAACTCACAGTTTATTAGTTTCTTTTTGATTGAAGTAAAAAGTAAATTAATTAAAATTTAAACATACTTGTGGGCACATGTCCAAGCGTCTGCCGTAGTAGAGACTGACTGGGGTCTGTATCGAAGGAGTGACATTTCAAAGGAGTGACATAACAAAGGAGTGACATAAATACCGTAACGAAGGAGTGACATAACAAAAGGAGTGACAAATCGGAGATAAAATTCAAAGGAGTATAATTATTAAAATTTTATTTAAAAAAACAAAATTTGTTAGAATTGTTAAAATTAAGATTTTATTTCAAAAACTAGAAACCTAACCTAACCTAACCTAACCTAACAGTTGCAAGCCTCTCTTCCCTCTGGATTTGTTCTTTCTTCTTCTATTTTCGTGTCACTCCTTTGAATTTTATCTCCGATTTGTCACTCCTTTGTTATGTCACTCCTTTGAATTTTATCTCCGATTTGTCACTCCTTTGTTATGTCACTCCTTCGTTATGTCACTCCTTTGAATAGGACCGACTGACTGTACAGAGTTGAGGACGTCCCTCAGGTGCTGCCTCTTCTCGTCAAACCTTAAAAAGTTTATTAAAAGACAAAAGTAAAGTAAAAAATTATAATGTCATCGCTCATCACTAAAAGAAAAAGAAAAGAAAATACTGTTATCAAGAATGAATTTAAATAGCCAAACAAAAAATACCTGTCTTCAATACGCCTGGTAAGCGTTCTCCTAGACATGGAGTGTTGGCCAGGGACACAGGTGCTAACAAAGTCCTTCCACGAATCGGAGTCGACGACGTCGAGAGGCAACATGTTGCCCACAAATAAGGTGACCAACTAATTAAAAAGA
Source organism: Bathynomus jamesi (assembly GCA_023014485.1). Lineage (NCBI taxonomy): Eukaryota > Metazoa > Arthropoda > Malacostraca > Isopoda > Cirolanidae > Bathynomus > Bathynomus jamesi. The sequence goes on along the minus strand of JAJOZX010002918.1, from coordinate 219,423 downwards.
AATAAAAATTTGTTACGTTTCATCATAACTGACTGACATTTGAGTGTAATTTAATGATTATAAATACTTCTAGACAAAGTTGTAAGATTTTCAATTGAATTTACTGACCTTCTCTTCAAAGAGAGCCTTGGTGACTCTGGACGGTCCAGCCATGGCCTCCCGTATAGTCGGCTGAACCATGGTCCTCTGCCTCTTGTCGTCGGGGCGCTCCTGAGGGTCTCCTCGCCGCTTCTTCTTTTTCTGGAGCCCCACCCCGTCCTTGATGCACTGGTCGAACTGGTTCTGGACGTGAGGGTGGCGCCTGGAGACATGTCGCTTGAGGTTGTTTTGGCTCTTGTTGCTTGTCGAGAGGATGTTCTTGTTCGGCAGGCACAGCAAGCACTTGTACTCCAGGTTCTGCTCACCCTTGGGGCCCAGGTATTCAAAGTATTTGTCCAGGTACGGCCAGGGATTGCCGGGTTCAGTTCTTCCGCTAGGAGCTCCAGTTGCTTGACTTGAAGTTGAAGCACTAACATCAGTAGATTCTTCGTCTCCTCCAGGTGTTGAAACAAGTTTCAGTTCAGTCTCAGTCTCTTTCTGAGTCTTCTGGAGGAAACGATCCATCTTCTTTAGAACTTCAAATAATCACTAAACACACTAAAATCACTAAAAAAGACCGTCCGGACCGGACCGTCCGGAATTGCTTAAAAATGGACCGTCGCTCCTCATTTCGGTCCTCACTGAGAAAAGGACCGACTTTCCCGCTCACGGTCCTTAAAAATGACCGAGTTCCTGGAGTTCGGTCCTTTTGGAACTCGGTCCTGCCCACCTTTGCATTTTGGTATGCATTTAATGAAATGGCACTAGTCAGATTATGGGTCTGGATCCGGGCCTGATTGCCCCTATCAGGATTCGAGCCCAGCACCTCACAAATAGAAGGCGAGGGTGCTGACCACTGAACTACAATATAGTAAAAGCTAGCACAACCTGACGCATATTTATACCCATGGGAATACATAAAGCTTTCGCGTTTGGAAAGTAATACACCCACCCACATTGCCCCGAGAATAATTATAATAGTAAAGTTAACGCTGAATCATTGCGTGAGAAAGCTTTGAATGACAGAAGAAAAAAACAGATGCGCGTGCGCATCAACATGTTTTCAGTTTCTTTCTACTTCTTTTCGTTCGTTTAACTTTGACTCGACACGTACTGCTATCATCCTTCGATAATCTTTATATTAGTTTTTGCAATCATTTTAATCGTTTTTTTTTTAAGTGAAGTGTCCAATGTTTTCCCCTAGGAATTGAAAGTAGAGGGGGTGTTCGAATTTTTAAGGGGGTGATGGCCGAAGGGTGAGACCGTGACGGCGAAGATGGGCTGTATGGCACCAGAGTAAAAACTGAAATATGGTTCACGACCATTTTATTTGATTTAACTTACAGTATGTTTCAAAAGCATCACACAAATTAAAGTTGGTTACTCAGGCCTTCTATGAAACAGTACATCTCGTACATCGTTACTGGCTTCTTGTAATTTTGCGTAACTCTGTTAATGAACTTCTCGAATGTAGTGTGTTCATCTTTGGTGGCTTTCAGTGTGTTCGATGCTTACAGTCCTTTATTTGATATGCTTATTAGTTCACTCACATCATCAAGCAGAGGGAGACTTCTTTCAGAACAGAAAATTCTAAGCAATGACGAAAAGAACGTTCAACTGTAGCTGTTGTGACTGGGAGCAACAAGAGATGAATTCGCACTTCTTTCATTCCAGAAAACATAGCACAAAGACTAGCTCGAGCCACTAGTGATGACAAAAAAGAAGTTGAAGTCAAATTCTTCATTCATTCGTCGTATGATATTCCACTCTGTGTTCAAATTCTCTATTCTATCCTGATCACATGGCAGCCCCATTGTTGGTAGTACCTCACTGTAGTCAAGTGTCGATAGCTTATAAGACAGATATCTGTAAAAGTTACGTAGAGGTTGAGTAGAACCCAGAGGAATGATGGGAAAGTTCAGGGGATACACCTTAAACCAATGTTTTCAAGCCAGTCGAGTGTAAAAGAGTGCCGGGACACTGCTATTTTATAATCAGAATTTTATACACCTAGTTTAATATTTTCACTTTAGCCGGGTATCAATAGCGGACTGGCCATCTGGAGCACCGGGAGAATTCCCGGTGGGCCGGTCGATCTGTGGGCCAGTGAGGGTAACACGAAAAATATAGACAAAAGAAGAAAAGTAAATGATCTCCCATTTCCCCATTCCTCCGTCTGCGTACCCGCCGTAGCCCATTCCCCCCATTGATGTAAACAAATAATAAGTTGGCAAAAAGAATGATCCGAATGGTATTTATACATGTTATATTCCTGCGCAATACTAGGATAATTTTGACCTGCATCTTGGATAATTTTTTTTCTAGACCTGGCAACCCTATGGACAGTGGACTGGTGGTGTTGCTCGGTCCGCTATGCCTAGATGTTAATTCAGATATTGCTGTTGACAAGCTATGTTTATCAACTAATGTATCTTTTACAGTTTTACTTCAATATATTGTTTAGCTAATCACTGATATAAAACTTAAAAGTGTCCAAATAGTGTTGTGTTTTTCGATGAAATAAACAACTGAAATATCGCAATGAATATGGACAGTTTCAAAATGCCAAGTCAACCCAGTCAAAAACGCAAAGGTGGTGCCGAAAAATTAAGAGATAAGAAAGCAAAATCTCTTGAAGCTGATGCAGCGAAACGTCGAAAATTAACTGACTTGTTTAGTAGTAGTAGTAGTGCTGCCGGCCATGCCCATGCCGAGCTAGGTAGCACAAGTAAAGTCAGTGCAGGTGCTGCTGCTGCTGCTCCTGCAGAATCCCATGCAGGTGAAATTGTGGAAGAGGACAGCATAGCTGAGTGCGAGCCTAGTGCAAGAAAAATTTTGGCATCTGAACCGGTAAGCATGGTTCTATTAATTGGAATTTTCCTATCTCCTTTCATTATAATCCACTATACTTGATCTGTATAATATTCCTAGTAATGCTAATGGCTTCCAAACTCTTTATTTTTGCTGTTATATTTTCTATTACTACTTTGCTAGTTATATTTGCTAATATAACTAGCAGAGTAAGGTAAGTTATATTTACTAGTAAGTTAGTAATTTACTAGCAAATAAAAGCTCAATACAAACTCCAAAATACATCTTTCTAGTAGTATTTGACATGCTTTGTTCAAATCTGGCTAGAGATGCACCAGATTTACTATTTTACTATCTACAGCTAGATTTGGATTTTCATGATAACTGCTTAAATCCAGGCTGGATAGTGTTATTTAGAATATTTTTATTATGTATCTCAGTTAAAAAATAATGCTTATACATCTTCAACATTTGATTTTTTAGTGGGCCAATGTATTTGATAGTGTGATAAATTGGAGCTATATGTATTTTTTTCTTTGAATCTGTAGCATTTGATGATTTGAGAAAGTAAGAGTGTATAGCTTGTCTAGTTGTCTATAACAGTCAATAATATTTTTAAATAATAAAACAAAATAAAATAAATTTCATAAATTAATATATAAAATTTTTATATATTAGCAATAAATTTAATCACTTTTAAATCATAATAATTTTTTTATTAAAATGACAAAAAATCAGCTGAAAAATCTGACATAATAATAATAATTAATTTTATTAATATAAAATTAATAAAATAAATATAAATAAAAAGAAAATAAATATATTATATTATTAATTATTTTATTACTTTATTTTATTACGAATTAGTGTATTTATTCTTTCATGTGCAGGTTGATGATCGGCCCAGTTCACGTGCAGCAGAAGAAAGAGTCACGGAAAACAAGGATGCCAGCCCAACCTTTGACTATTTTAAGCGACCCAAATCAGATGACCACCAATTGTTTTTTAGTTTCCATCCACAGCAGAAGTGGATGCAGAGAGTTTTCTTTTGCAAAGATGGCACCAATAGGAAGTGGCTTATGTACAATGAAGGAAATCACACTTTGCATTGTTCAGTTTGTATGGCATTTGGTAAGCCCGCTGACAGCAGTATTTTCATCGCTGGAATGAAAGATTGGGAGCATATCCATCAACGTGGAATGGAGCACGAAAAGAGTAGCACGCACAGAAATTCCGCTGAAGCATACTTTCTAAAGGCCTCTAAAGCAGACATAGAGGGTTTGCTGAGTGGCAGTCAGATTTCAGCCCATAGAGAGCAGGTCCGCAAGGGACGCCAAGTGATGGAGCGTATAGTAGATGTAGTTAAAGTCATTGTCAAGAGAGGGCTTAACTACAGGGGATGCAGTCGGAGGCAGCTTATACATTAGATGACGCCAGTGTCGATCATGGTAACTTTTTGGAACTTATCATTCTACTTGGAAAATATGTCTGCTTGAAAGAACATGTAACTGATTGCATAGAGAAAAGCAAGAAACTGCCGCAGTCTGGGGCAAGAGGCAAAGGTTCTCTCATCACCTTTCTCTCTAAAAATACAATCAATACTGTTATAAACATAATTCGGGACATTATCCACGAATCCATCTCTAGTGAAGTTGAGGAAGCTGGAATGTTCTCGGTCCAGATCGACACAACCCAGGACATAACCTTTCGTGATCAGTGTGCAGTCATTATCAGATATGTCACAAATATCATACATGAGAGACTCGTTGCGGTTGTGAACTGTGAACCCGCATCCACTGGAGAGTACTTGGTTTAGTTGCTGACGGAAGTTATTCAGAAACTCAAACTAGACATCAGCAAATGTATCGACAATGCTACAGATGGAGCCTCTAACATGCAGGGCCAGTACAAAGGTCTCTCTGCCCTACTCTCCACACACTCTCGCAACCAAATATACGTATGGTGTTGTACACACGTTCTGAACTTAGTGTTGGCTGACATATCAGGAGTGGTTATAGCAAGTGCCTCACTGTTCTCTTTACTGAGTGACATCGCCGTGTTCATCGGACAGTCCTACCAGAGGATGAATGTATGGGAAAGGGAGAGCCACAACACTCGCCACCAACGCCTCTCTCCAATCGGGGAAACCCGCTGGTGGGAAAAGGATGCTGCGCTGAAGGTCTTTGGATTCTTTGGTAACCCAGACAATGCTCTGTATACTGACGTACTGTCTACACTAGCTGTAATACAAGACCAGGCAAATATCAAGACCACCGTACGTGTCAAGGCAAGAGCATTCATTGAAGCACTACTCAAATATGAGACCATACTGACCGCTCAAATACTTCTTCGCATATTTGAGCACACGGTTCCGCTCTCCAAATACTTGCAGACGAGTGGCATGGACATTCTCTTTGCCCACAGAATGGTTGTTGGAACACAAGATAGTCTCAAAGGATGGCAAGAGATTTCGACACCATCAAGCAAGCTGCACACACATTTGTTCAGTGGGTGAATGATAAACTGCAGGAGCAGGAAGAGGAGACAGAGTTGGAAGTGGAGGCCACCCTGCCACAGAAAAGGCCAAGAAAAAGGAAAATCATGCCTGGTGAAATGGCTCATGATACGTTGACAGATGCAGAGAGGGCCTACAAAGTTGAAGTCCACAATCAAATAATGGACACAGTCACTGAGAGCCTCCATCGCCGTTTCCTCACCCATGGCACTCTTTATGCCGACTTAGCCCTTCTGGATCCCAGAAACTTCCGACATGTAAGGGCCGGTGCCAGTGGTTTACCCCAGTCAGCCCTTCAAGAGCTCAGCAAATGCTTGCTGAAGTTTGACAGCAGGACAACAGTTGAGAACTTGCAGTGTGAGCTGCACAGTGGGAGAGGCTGAAAACATCAGCACTGGAGGAATACACCATCAGAATAGTCAGCATGGCCGTAACTACCTATGAGGTCACCGAAGTCCGGACCTCGGTAATTATTTCCTAAAAAAAAAAAAAGAGACTGAACCGTTCTCCGTGTATGAAACGCATATTACCGCTTTTCTTTTGAAAAGAGGGAGCGTCGAGCGTGTATTAAATATTAGAGGGCTTTTATTATAGACAAGGGTTTTGTGTTTAGTGTATAGCTTGGGTTGTGTTTGTAGATGTCATTTTGGTCTGAATTTTGCTCGTCCCGCCGCGCTCGAAAAAAATCTGGACCTCACTAATTTCTAAACCCTAGTTACGGCCCTGAAATAGTCAGTGAGACACCTGAGGACGGACCTGAGGCTGATGGAAAGGAAGACGAAGTGGAGATGAGGAATAAAAGATGTTTCTCTTGTAAAGACTGTGCAGTATGTTGTTACCAGATAATCCGGAGGTGCAACTTGTTGACAGATGCTTACTACGTCATAGGCCTTGGGTACAAGTTCCTGCTCACCCTGTCAATCACCTAGGTGGCCTGTGAGAAACGTTTCTCAACCCTGAAGTACATCAAAAGTCGACTCAGGAGCACTCTCTCCCAGGAGCACCAAGAGGCGTTTATGCTAATGGCAACTGAGAAGGACATCTTAATGGCCCTGGGTACAGATATGATAATAGACAGAGTTGCAGAGAGGAGTGAGCTGCTGAGAAAACTGCTGACACATTAGAGTAATACATATTTTTCTCTTTGGTAGATAGGCTTTTTGCTTTCATGTAATTAATGACAGAGTGTATGACTATGTCAATTTCTGGCGTCTCTATTTTCTGTTTTACTGTGTTGTCTATAATAGCAGCTCTACTATATTAACAGTGTGTGTCAATATAATAAAAATAAATGTCCAATAATTGAGTTTGGGTGGCGGTATTTTCACTATTTTGTGGCCCTAAGGGTGGTGGTAGTGTTGGGGAGGGAGGAGGGCGCACGCGGGTGTATTGTGTGGGCTGCCTCACGAGAGGCAGAAGCTCAATGAGTGATCATGGTAGCAACACTTGACTTAGAACTCGAAATCTGCCAGTTGGCGTAGAAGAGGGTGCCTCCAGGCATTATCAGCCAGACTCCAGTTGGCACAGTGTATACATCGTCTGAACACCCAAGAAGCACACACAAACGCACATAGATCCCCTATTATTACACACAGAGTTATATATACTAATTACACTGTGTAACACTGATTCTGTTTATAGAGAATTTTTTGTTTTTATATGCATTTGTGGGCGCTGAGTCCAAATCTGGCCTTGGTTTGTGTGTATCATCAATGGTTTCAGAGATAATCCATTTTTCATGTTTTACCAGTATAATGTTATTATGGGCGCAGCAATATCAGAATAATCAGGAATTGTTGAGAACAATCCGGATGTTTATTGGCAGTTTCTTGCTCTAGAAATTGCCCGAAACTTCCACTATGCTATATAAAGAAGAGCGCAGAGTCTGAGAAGTCAGTAAGTGTGAGCACACAAAGAAAGCAGGCTGTTTGTCTGATGGTTACCATCACTGAGGTACTGTGTTTCTGTGCTTCTCTGTGCTGACGATTTGAGTGTTATCGATCCTTTTTTATTGCGAACATTATTTCAGTGTTGTGAATACATCTTTTTTTCTGGAATCTGTAATCTGTTGCAGATTTAATGACTCTTCTCTCTATATCTGCAGGTTATGATTAATGTAGTACAGTTTGGTAAAGAGAATGGCAACTAGAGCTTGTAAACACTCGCCGGATATATTCCGCTACGTTTCTGGGTATTACATAGGCCCCAAGCAAGTATCGCACAAAATTGTGAAAGGCACCAAGTTCTGGATCGCGTATCGGCTCTATTTTGGTATGCCTATGGGTGACCAAGATAAGCCCTGGGCACCCCATGTGATCTGTGGAAGCTGCCGCTCCACACTTGAAGGGTGGCTGCGGGGAGTACGCAAGGCAATGCCCTTTGCGGTACCCAGAATATGGAGAGAACCAAAGAGCCACCACGACGATTGCTACTACTGCATGGTAGATGTTTCTAAGTACAGGAAAGTTAAAGGAAGGCAGACTCTTCAGTATCCAAGCATAGCGTCGTCCAGAGCTCCTGTATCACATGGCGAAGGTCTTCCAATACCACGTCCACCAGAACAGGTATCTATCCATTACTTTACCTTCTGTATTTACAGACTGTGGGTCATTATGTGTCGATTTTTCTTATTGCTGATGCTCTTCTACATATATAGCTATGCCTATATTTTGTTTCTTTGCTTTGCAGGTTGAAAATGAGGATGCAGCTAGCTCATCTGAGATGTCGGCTGGTGAGGACAGTCATGATGAAGAATATACAGTAACTTTCAGTACAAACCCTCACTTTCCAAATCAGAGGGAATTGGACGACTTAATTAGAGATTTGGGTCTGACGAAATCAGGGTCTGAGCTTCTGACCTCCAGACTCAAAGAGTGAAATTTGCTTGGAGAAGACTGCAAGAGCACTGTATACCGAAAGCGGCATGAAGAGTTTGCAAGGTTCTACGATGTCAATGGCTCTCTCTGTTATTGCAGCGAGGTTAATGGTCTATTCACAGCTATTGGGTTAACACATATACCCTCAGAGTGGCGCCTGTTTATTGACAGTTCAACTCGGAGTTTAAAAGCTGTTCTACTCCACAATGGGAACAAATATCCATCTATAGTTCTGCTACCACCTCTCCATATTAAGTTGGGTCTAATTAAGCAGTTTGTAACTGCGTTAGATTTTGGAGGGGAAGTTTTCCAACAGATTCGGGTCATGTTCCCTAAACTCTCTGAGGCCAAAGTCAAGGCTGGCATCTTTGTAGGACCACAAGTCAAGGCGCTGTTGAATTCAAAGAACCTCGAAGCCAAGATGACTCTGATCGAAAAAGAGGCTTGGTGTGCTTTCCGTGGTGTGGTTCGTGGGTTTTTAGGCAACCATAAAGCACCAAACTATAAGGAGTTAGTGTCAAACTTGATTAAGTGCTATGGCAAAATGGGGTGCCGTATGTCTTTAAAATTACACTATCTGCATTCACATCTACTGTAGACTTTTTTCGTGATAACCTGGGTGATGTGAGTGAAGAACATGGCGAAAGATTCCATCAAGATATTCAAACGATGGAGAAAAGGTAGCAGGGCCATTGGGATGCTTCCATGATGGGAGACTACGTATGGTCGCTGATCAGAAAGGATAAGAATGTTCATACGCGGAAGTCGCGTTCTTCAGTGCATTTTCAAGGAACGCACACTGCATAACGAGGCTTGTTATTCTCTTATCGGTTCTCCTCATGATATATATTATATCCTTTGCCCCATTTTGGGTTTGTCAAACAATTTTGTCTCAATAAACATTAATTTCCAATAGTGTTTTTATTTTCAGAAAATATTTATGTTAGCCTTCTTTATATACTTTGCCATATGAAAAGTGTGATAACCTATATTTTTTAAACGGTTGATGATAGAGCAAAACCAATATCATTTTTGGAATCAGTACCCCGAAATCATTAAGAAATGACAGAAAAATCACAATAAACAGAAAAATTTTCAAATTTTGTTACCCAGTGTTATTTATTTATAGATGAGTTTCCATACCAAGGAGGTACCAATGACAACGGGTGCCAGGGAAAATTTTCTACACCCTCAAATAGTGTGCAAGATTTGGTTTAACCTTTTCTTGAACAGATCCACAGAAGAACTGTTCACAACTTCTGAAGCTAGCCTGTTCCACGTGTCACAGATCTTATACGTAAGGTAATTCCCACACGCACTAGTCCTAAACCGTTTCAAATCCAACTTCCAACCATTGTTGCGAGTTGGGTTATCATTTAAACTAAACATGCTTCTAAAATCGACATTGTTGAACCCGCGTAAGAACTTGAAAACCTCGATCAGTTGACCGCGCAGCCTCCGAGTTTCCAGCGAAAACAAATTCAGGGCGCGTAAGCGTTGATTGTAGCCCATATGCCTAACGGAAGGGATTAACTTTGTGGCCCTCGCCTGCACTCGCTCCAGCCTGTCAATATCTTTCCTGAGGGTGGGCGACCAGAACTGCACAGCATACTCCAGGTGCGGCCGAAACAGAGAATTGTACAGCGAGAGCACAATCTCCTTGTTCCGAAATCGAAATTGCCTCCTGATATAACCCAACAACTTCTGGGCTTTCTTTTCCACCTCTACGCACTGTTTGGTAAACTTAAGGTCGCTGCTAATTAGCACACCCAAGTCCTTTTCCAAATCAGTCGCCTCGATATTACTCCCCAACATGGAGTAGTCCGACTTGGGATTGGCGTAGCCAATGTGCATCACCTTGCACTTACCCAAGTTAAATGGCATTTGCCATTTTTCGGACCAATCTCCTATCCTACGTAGGTCCGCACGCAGTTGCTCGATCGCCTCGGGCGTCCCAACATTGGCCCCAAGCTTTGTGTCATCAGCGAATTTGGCGATCCGACTGACGATGCCACCGTCGATATCATTTATGTAAATGATAAACAACAATGGCCCCAAAACGGAACCCTGAGGAACCCCGCTAGTGACCGAGGCCCAACCCGAACTAGCCCCTTTAATTACAACCCTCTGCCGCCTATTCTTCAGCCAGTTTTCAATCCACCTACCATTCCTACCTACTTCCCCACCAATACCCAGCGCGCACACTTTGGCCATTAGCCGGTGGTGAGGTACCTTATCAAAGGCTTTCTGAAAGTCGAGATAAAATATATCAATCGCCCTACTCATATCATACTCACTCAACATAATGTGGAAAAACTCGAGCAAGTTGGTGAGACACGATCTATACCGACTAAACCCATGTTGGAAGTCCCCAAGCAGCTTGTAGGAATCCAAATGGTCAACGATCCTATCCGCTATTATCCCCTCTAATAATTTACGTACAACTGAAGTGAGACTAATGGGACGATAGTTCCCTGGACTTTCGTGATCCCCTTTCTTAAAGATAGGGGTCACGTTGGCTTCCCTCCAGTCACCAGGCATCTAGCCCGTCTCCAACGATTTGTTGAAGACTGTAGCCAGATGGGGAGCCACCTGGTCGCGCACCTCCCGCAACACTCTGGGGAGAAACTGGTCTGGTCCAGGAGCCTTAAACGCGCTCAGTTTGTCTATTCTATCGGCAACGACTGTCGCGGTACATTGAACACTATCCAGGCCAGCACCTTCGTGCCTGACGCCTGGCTCGGGGATGAGAGAGAGAGAGAGAGAGAGAGAGAGAGAGAGAGAGAGAGAGAGAGAGTCACTAAACTCCTCCAGATTTCCTTTTTTGATTATTCCGATGGAGATACAGGTAAGGTGGTAAATTGGATATTTACCATAGGACAAACTCCCCATCGCCCTTCCATCTCTGTCAATTAACTTTTTTTTAATTATTTTAGGTGGTTGTAAAATCCTTCATATATATATATATATATATATATATATATATATATATATATATATCTCAGGGCATCCCATAAGTAATGTCGTTTTTTCAGATCGGAATTTGAAGGACCTAAAAAACTCAACTGAAACTTTTTAATCTAGTATATATTTTCCATCGGAATCAATGACACTCTGCCAACGTCCTACAAGCTTCTCAATGCCATGTTTATAAAATTCAGGCGGTTTTGAGGCAAAAAACGTACAAAGACTGGTGTGCAGGTCATCTAAAGAAGTATACCGTTTCTCGTCAAGATAGTTTTGCAGACTCCTGAAGAGATGATAATCTGAAGGCGCAAGGTCTGGAGAATATGGAGGATGTGGAAGTTTTTCCCACTCAAGCTCCTCAATTTTTGCAGAAGTGATCCGAGCGGTATGAGGACGTGCGTTGTCGTGGTGGAACACGATTCCTTTCCGATTAACCAAAGAAGGTCTCTTTTCTTTTAGTGCAGTGTTCAATCGATCCAGTTGTTGACAGTAGACTTGAGCGGTGATTGTTTGGTTGTGTGGTAAGGTTTCAAAGTGTATTACACCACCTTTATCCCACCAAACACTTATCAACACCTTCCGAGGGTGAAAATTTGGTTTAGGCTGTGGTGTCGCTGGTTCTCCGGCACAAACCCACTGTCGACGACGCTTAACATTCTGGTACAGTATCCACTTTTCATCACCAGTCACTAAACGGTGCAAAAACGGATCTTGGAGTTTACGGGAATGAAGAGCTGTGCTAATGTTTACCCGCACCCTCAGATTGTCGACCGACAATTCATGTGGCACCCATTTTCCTAACTTAGGCACTTTCTCGAGTTGTTGCAAATGTCGATGGATGGTGGACGGGGATCAATTAAGTTTCTGGGCCAATTCTTCGACAGTTGTTGAACAGTCTTCTTCAAGTGCGGCTAACAGCAGGTCATCATCAAACTCAGGAGGGCGTCCAGAGCGTGCTGCATCTGTCAAACAGCAGTCACCATTCCTTAAATTTTGAAACCATCTTTGACATTTCCTCACATGCAGAATAGCGTTGCCATAAACGTCCTGAATGTTTCGCGTTGCCTCAGTAGCACTATTCCCTTTTTGAACTCGTAAAGCATTATATGCCTGATATACTCTTCTGATACCGCCATGTTTATGAGGGGTTCACATAACGCAAAACACACGTCTTCACTGGTCAAGGTCTGTAAAGTATGTAGCGAAACACGATAGATCTCCTCTTAGATATAACCTTCGGAAAATTTATGCTTAAACCGAGTAAACTAGTTTAAACTTAATCTATCGTAAAAAACGACATTACTTATAAAATTGGTTGTTTATCATACAGCCGATCTCCCCATCTCTGCCAGTTGATTTTTTTTAAAACTATTTTAAGTTTTAGGTGGTTGTAATTCGAATGTCACTAAACTTCTTCAGAGTTCCTTTTCTGATTATTCCGACAGAGATACAGGTAAGGTAATAAAACATGTTTATCATACAGCCATCCTCTCCATCGCCCTTCCATTTCGGCCAATTAATTTTTTTTAAACTATTTTCAGTTTTAGGTGATCGTAAAATCCTTCATATATATATATATATATATATATATATATATATATATATATATATATATTAGCGTAGTAAGGTGGTAAATTGGGCGTTTATTATACAGCAAGTTCCCCTTCGCCCTTCCACCATTAATTTTTTAAATTATTTTCAGTTTTAGGTGACTGTAAAGGTTGCTAAACAATTTCATATATATATATATATATATATATATATATATATATAATGATGATAATAAAACAATTGATAAATAATATAAATAATATTGTTTATTTTCCAAACAAAACTCTCTCTCTCTCTCTCTCTCTCTACGAATCTGTTTCATTTCTGGAAGAAATCTATGGAATGGGTAAGTTATATTTGACACGCCCCAGAATTCACGGCTCAGCCAATTACAGCCCAGTGGGCGGAGCCTGAGAACGGCCCCAGGACCTCTGGTTGGTGGGTAGTTGCGCTTACACGTTATGCCCCACCCAAATTTCACCAACGGCCAATAGGAAACTCGTGATTCGGCTATTGTGGGTGTTTGCACTTAGGATCGCCTATATAAAAGGGGGCATTTTCATCTGGAATCCACAACAGTTGTATTTATCAAAGAATAACCACAGAGATATATTGCCATGAGTCAATCATAACAGCTTTACTGCTCCCCGCAGTTGTTTGAAGACGGGGACCTCTATACAGGGGCTACGCTCCACCTTTTCGGAGCGACTGACCGGAATGATCTTCTCTCCACACAAAGCATTGCAGAAATTTGTGACAGAGTGCAAGAATCAGCCGTTGAAGACGACTTTGAAATGTAATTAATTAATTTAATTTGTGATTCGGGCGATATACATCGTTTCATTCATTGCCAATGTTAGTTAATTTATAAAAAGCCATAATAAATGCGTTTTGAAAAACTAGTTTGTGATTTAAGCGGAAGGCCGGGCTATGTATATATATATATATATATGGTGCTCTTCCAATATGTGCTCTACCGCGAAACTGTGATCTACCATATTCCAATACGTGCTCTACCGTGAAACTAGCCTTGTAAGGCTAACTAACGAAAATATCATGACTTAACCTAACCAATCGTTAGGTCAACTATACGCCCTTGACGATTGGTTAGGTTAAGTCGTGATATTTTCGTTAGTTAGCCTTATAAGGCTAACTAACGTACCTGCTGCTAATCCGAATAATCTAAGGTAGATCACGTATTGGAATATAAATTTTAAGGTAGAGCACATATTGGAAGAGCACCTATATATATATATATATATATATATATATATATATATATATATATATATATCGTTTCATTCAGTGCAAGTGGTATAATTTATAAAAATTCTTAATAAAACGAAGTGAAAGGATATCTGCCCAGGGGTTGAGACCCGGTGCCGGAAGACGATGCGTAGCACACCCAGCTAATCTTCCTTCAGTGAATTTTATTATACGATGAAGGTGTCCTTTGAAAGTTAAATTTTATTCCAAGCTTGTTTCTGATAACTTAAAAATTTATAGAAAGTTCTACAGATAAGGTTTTAGAATTACCAAAACTTTAAAGAGTTGCCTGCGGTCCAGGGTTCGAGACCCGGTGCTGACAGACGGTGCGTAGCACACCCAGCTAAACATCCTTTTGACCCGGTTAGGCTAGTTGCATGCTGTTTATTTTCTGCTCCTTCGTGGCTATATAGTGTGGAAGTGATAATACATTTTCAACTCGTTACATTTTGTTGTAAAATGTTTCATAGCGAGTATCCTCAATTTTAGATTAGTTTGCATTAGTACTGAGCTAGGCAGAGACTCGATGCGTAGCACACCCAGCTAATCTCCCTTCCTAATAACGTCATTTAGACAGTGAATTTTATTACGCGATGAAAGTATCCTTTGAAAGTGAAATTTTATTACACATTTGTTTCTGATAACTTAAAAATTTATAGAAAGTTCTACAGGTAGGATTTTTGAATTACTAAAACTTAAGAATTGCCTGCGGTCCGGGCTCGAGACCCGGTGCTGACACACGTTGCGTAGCACACCCAGCTAGACTTCCTTTTGATCCCAGTTAGGATAGTTGGTTTGTGATTATTATTTGACCTGGGTGCCCTAATCGACATTTTCTCTTATTGTAACTGTCTCTTCCTATATACAGGGGCGTAACTAACGGGGGGGGGACATGTCGCCCCCCCATCTTTTGAACTGAGGGGGATAATATAGGTTTTGTCCCCCCTCTAACTTTTGATCTAAGTTAGCTTACGTGAAGGAAAATATTTAGTTCTTGAAACAATTTATGACGAGTAAATCTTTAATTATATTAGTCTTATTAGTATGCTGGAAAGTATTGGCCATGGAATTCGTTCAGTTTTCGATTTGTTACGTCCAAACGAAACGTTACAACGACGAGTTTTACGCCATCATGAAAAACAGAAGTACCACGACACTAAAAAAGGGAGAGTTATAGAAGCGCAACCTAATGATCCAGTTATGATTCGTAACTATGGGGGGAACCAAAATGGGTTCCTGCAACTGTGCAGGAGAGAATGGGCCCTGTTTCCTTCAAGTGCCAACTAGAAGATGGTCGTTCTATTAAACGCCATCAGGACCAGATATGGGAACGTGAATTGCAGAATGACCGGAGTCTTCCGGAAGAGAGAACCGATCCTCTGGAAAATGGTTCAATTCGCCCGCCTATGCATGTTGCACCTATTCCTACTACATCAATCCCCGCTCCGCAGGTCGTCTAGGGTCTCTCACCCCCCTGACAGACTAAACTTGTAGGGGAGGAGTGAGGTGACGTGTATATATAATATATATGTATATAGTCTAAAGTCACTAAAGGGAAAAATCACTAAAAGAAAGCTGAATGGCAACACGAAGGGAAAACGGAGGAACGGGGGCTGTTCGTTTTGATTTTTGGCTGGACTAGAGCATGGTTATTCATATCTGACTAAATCGTTGGTGCTAAGTTTAATTTGGTGATGTTTCTAAGGCATGGGTCGGGGAACTTTTTTGGGTATTACCCAAAAATCTATTTGAGTAAAATGAAATTACCCCCAGACTTCAAAGTAAACAAAGACAAGCCAATTGCTCTTAAAATTGTTGCATATGGTGTCTCTCATACCGCACGCATTACCCCCAAAATGTTTAAATGTACCCCATTTGGGGTAATTTACCCCTGTTCGCCGACCACTGTTCTAAGGTGACAAATGGGGTAGAAAGTTGTCAGTAAATAATAATAGTTAGGGGTAATGTCTATTAGGGCGGAGTGAAAAACTCATTTTTCGAATTTTCAAATTGGCTAGTGTGGAAAATGTGTGGAGTAGTGAGGAAATAAGCTGGTATAAATTTAAAATCATAACATTAATATCTTCAGGTGCCACAATGACCTTCAATATTGAAAAAAATTGAAAAAAGCAGATTTTAACCAATAGTTACAGAAGAGTCCACGATGCACAATAGACAAGAATTTATTCACACTTGTATAAAAATAGCTCAGTCAACCTTTAAAAAAAGTTTCTATTCTCTAAAAACAGTTTTCTATAGTCAGCTCACTCAGCTGTCACGTGAGTACCTCGGTTCAGTGTAGCTGTCGCTCTCGTAGCAGGTGGGTGTTCTGTTGTTGGCGTTACTCAGATAGTCTAAACTATATTTCTTATATATTTTGCATTTCTGTATTGTGTTGCCCTAAGTTTGCCATGTACTATTAACTGAAATTAACGTATAATTGATATTAGCTCTTTCTTTTTCAGATTTGTATACTTTCAAAATGTCTCGAGTTTGTGCAAAATCAACCAGGGCCTCAACTGAGTGCCCCATGTTTAGTATGGGGGAAGATTTGTGGCACAGGAATCTTCCTACATACGAAGGCGTTTTTAAATATTACTTGTTTGTAAGAAACGATTTGAAACAGAATACTAATAAAGATCCTTCAATATCTCAAATATTAGAACAAGTTGTTGATAAATTGAAAACAATTTGGGAAAGTGCTTCCGTCCCAATTCTGTCAGACAGGCGAATTGAAACAATGTTCAGAAGCTACCACGAAAAGTATCGTGTCATTATGAAACCATACCAAAGCAGAAAAAATTCTGAAGCTTACAAAGCAAAGATTGATATGTTCAAAAAAGAAGCACACACGAAACTTTTTGACATTGCAGCGTGCAAGTACAAAGTACTAACACAATGTTCTTGTCCCAAAGAAAAAACGGTTCCAAAGGAAGAAGTGACGTTCCTCTTAGATCAAAGGAGTGAAAGAAAACTGTTTATTGATAGAGTAGATATTACACTCTCAAAGAAAAAAAGCATCTACGTTGCTAAGAAAGCAAAAAGAAGCTGTGAGGCTCACCAAAGAATCTTCACAGGAGAAATTGCAGGATACAAATGTTGAATTATCATCATCGACATCAAATAGTGAAAGTGAATCTGGCGAAATATCAGACGATACATTTCCAGAGCCAGTTAGCTCGAAGAGAAAGCTCGAACAACCTGAAGAACAATTATTCAAGAAAAGGAAAACTGCAAATCTACCTTCAGTGGCTACTGTTTGTGACAGGACTGCAGTTTCAGATCGAGCTGCAGCATTCATTGTTAGTGCAGTATTGCAAGATATTGGAGAAGTTTCTATTGACAATGCATCTGAAGTAGTGGATAGGAGTAAAATCAGAAGAGAAAGACAAAAGAAGAGATCAGAAATTATGAAAGATCAAAATCAGGTCTCAATCAGAGGAATCTATTTTGATGGTCGAAAAGATTCTACACTCTTCCAAGAAAAAAAAGAGTCCAAAGTATATCAGAAGAAGGTAACAGAAGAACATATCACATTAGTGAGAGAATCTGGTTCAGATTATTTGGGCCATTATTCTGTGAATTCTGGATCAGCTGAAGAAATATGTAAAGGAATGTTTGAGTATATTGGAAATAATGACATGAACCTGGAAAACCTTGTTGCCATTGGATGCGATGGTGCAGCAGTCAACACTGGAGAAAAGGGAGGCGTTATAAGGCTTATAGAATTGAAGCTGAAGAAGCCAGTTCAACATTTAATGTGCCAGCTCCATGCCAATGAATTGCCATTACGCCATTTAGTTGCAAAGCTGGATGGAAAAACATCTGGCCCCCGCGGATTCACCGGTCCTATTGGCAGGGAATTAGAGAACTGTGAGAGTCTTCCTATTGTCGAGTTTAAAAGGATTGATGCTGAGGAACCAACTGTAGACTGTGAAGATCTTAGCACCGACCAAAAATATCTAATTGATATTCATCAGGCCATAACAAAGGGATATTGCTCTCCAGATCTTGCTCATCGTAGTCCAGGCAAAATGGCACATTCACGATGGCTGACTACAGCCAGAGATGGGCACGATCTTGATCTTCAAGATCAGATCGTGATCTGATCTTGATCTTGAAGATCACTTTTATTATGGTGATCTTGATCTTGATCTAAGATCACTTTATTTCTTGTGATCTTGATCTTGAAGATCACTTTAGACTTCAAGATCACTTTTAATTTCAGATTCTTAAATATGCCGCTATGCGAATGTCATTTGTTTTTTGTCCAAGCGACATCTGGTGGCAACTTTGTTCAACACCGACTGTTTATGTTTTCTGTTAGTTGGGTGACTTGTGTCATGCGTGAGCTCATGGAAGGTGTAGTTGCTGTGGAATTTAGGCTCGTAAAAAGTGTAATTTACTGTGCAATTATGTTAAAAGTGTTCTATTAATATATTATTATATATAGGCATAAAATATAGCCTATAGGTCCGTATTCATAATAAATTAATTCTAAACATATTTTATTTACAGATTGAATTTTTTAATAATGAGTGCAATTTTACAACTTCAACAGGCTCCCAAGGGAACCAAATATTCTAGGTTGTCACCAGAACAGTATTCAATATATTTAGATAACAATGTTGGTAATAAGGATCAATCTGTGCTATTGAACGGAAAATATTTTCAAATTGTCGAAAAAACTGGAAACAGTATCAAAGTTATTTGTAGGCAGTGTACAAAGAAAACTACAATTCTGTCTGCTGGCCTCGACTCAACAAGCAATCTTCTGAGGCACCTCAGGGTTAGTACTACTTAGTAACTAAGTAGTAAGTAGCAACATTAACATAATGGTTCAAGTCATATTTTAAGTGACTGGTGCCATACAAGACTAATGCTACATTTACATAGACGTCCATTTGAATATATTGTGCACTTCAGATATTAATAGATTATGGACTAGTAACTACATTAAAAACTGCCGATATCCAACTATAATAAAACGCCAGGTGTATCTGTCTTTCTCTCTGTCTGATCCATGTCTGTAATTTCTCCTATTTAGTTACTGAAGGACGAAATTCGGCTTTCAATTTAACATAGGATAAAAATGCACTGATCATGGTGAAAATAATTTTAGTTAAAGATAACAAAATTTTAGAATCTTGTTAAGTATTAATTTCAACTAGAAGTTTGATACTCTGATAAATATTATACAGGGTGTTCAAGAAGTCTCTCCGCATGATAATAATTTATTTTCTTGTGCAGAAACTACATTCGGATCTTTTGGGTGAATATGAATCGGAGAAGAAATCTCGCAAGCGTCCAGCTAAAGAAGAAGATGCCAGCGGCAGCAATGCTGGCCCTGCCAAAATTGCCAAGCAGTCAACACTAAGCATGTTCCACATTTCCAAGCAAAAACCAGGACCACCAATATGCAAGGATATCCTTGAAAAGAAGATTCTCTCGCTTGTGGCTAATGGGCTCCTACCATTGAGCCTAGTTGAACTACATGAATTTAAGGATCTTCTTTCATGTTAGTATAACTCAAATATTTTGCTATTTTTTCCATAGCTAATATCTGATTAAAATAATTAATCATATTATTTGTATGAACATTAGACTATCGCTAGCCTAGCTAAATATTTTGATATTTTTTCCATAGCTAATCTATTGTATTTGTTTTAATTTTTAAATATTTTTTTCAGACGTCAACCCACCTGTTCAGGTGCCATCTAGACGCACCCTGGCTAGATCTCTTGCAACAACAACCAGTACAATGAAGGAAGACATACAAGCAAAACTGGCAGCAGTTGACCATGTGTGTGTTACATGCGACATATGGTCAACTAATCACCGCAGTTTCATGGGAGTCACTGCGCATTGGGTATGCTATTGATTTAGTGTATTATTTTTATATAATTGATAAATTGACCATTGGTGATAGACTGATAGTCTGATAGACTTATAGTATAATCTTTTCAATTATTCGACATGTGTTCCTCATTCATTAATTTGGTGAGTCTTCATTTTGCTGTGATTCACAGTAATTTCACACTAATTCACTGATTCTGTCATCTGTCATTGTGTCTGATTCACAGCAAAATGTGGAAGAGTCCATATTCACAGGCTGTGAATATGGACTCTTCCACATTTTGCTCTTATGGGATGGGTCACTGATGTGGTGGTATGGTAGGCGACTCATCGCTGAATTGCCTCCTTTATATCACATAGTTCTTCTCTTCAATGTTTGGTGGCGCAGTTTAGCTGGTGCGTGTCTAACCAATATTATTAAATTAAGCTTAAAAAAATGTTCATACAAACATTGATTTTATATTCTTACATTACAGATCAATGCTGACTTGTCGCGAGGATCAGCTGCACTGGCATGCCGAAGATTTCGTGGAACACATAGCTTTGATAAAATTGCTGGAATATTGGACAGGATCAACTCGGAGCATGGTTTATCTTATAGAAAAGTTGTATCTACAGTCACCGACAATGCATCGAACATGGTGAAATGCTTTAAAGAGTTCGGTGTTCGTGTTCAGAATCGTACTGACGACATTGATGAAGATGATGCAGATGAAGATGATGATGAAAAAGATTCAGATGAAGAGGTTATCATCAGCAACTTTCCTGAACATTCAGGAGAGCATGGAGAGGAGTCAGTGAAACTATCATCCCATATTCGATGTGCCTCCCACACATTGAACTTGGTAGCAACAACTGATGCAGATAAAGGACTGAATTCACCTGGACTAAAGAAGATAAAGCATTCTGCAATGGGAAAATGTTCGGCGCTGTGGAATGCTGCTGGTAAACCCAAGTCAGCAGAAAAAATACAGGAAATAACTGGCGTCCAATTTAGGTACCCATGCGTCACCCGATGGAACTCAATGTACGACTCATTAAGCCAAATATATAAACATAAGAACGACGTGAATGTAGCTCTTGAAGAACTGAATCTACCCATCCTCAAAGACAATGAATTGGAATTTATTTCAGAATATTTGTCTGTTCTAAAACCAATTGCAGCAGCCCTCAACAAATTACAGGCAGAGAAAGAATGCTACTACGGTTGTCTTCTTCCAACAGTCCTAGTGACTCAAGATGCCCTCGCAAGATTGGAGCCTATCCAACCAAACGACCTGCGCTTGAGACACTGCATGCCATTACTGGCAGCAGTCGTCTCTGGCTTCAATGCCAGATTTGGTCATTTTTTGTCGTTGAGCCCCGAGGTAACTGATGCCGTTTTGGCCTCAGTATCTCATCCGTATTTCAAACTTAGATGGATATCATTGTTGCAAGGGCCTAATTTCGGCGATCATGAAGCAATCAAGTCTCAAGTAAAAGACAAGCTGCAAATGGCTGTAAGAAATTGTAATTCTGACAGCAGTGGTAATAGTTCGGTGAACTCAGACTCATCATCTGAAGACGATTTCTTCAGAACTATGGACGGCTCATTCTCTGCTCCTAACAACAAGGAAGACTTGGAAGTCCTCAATTATTTGCAGGACACCAGTAAGGCACTCGACTCTTTAGATAGGTATCCTGCTATAAAGAAGATCTTCAAGAGGTATAACACCACGCTACCTTCCTCTGCACCAGTGGAACGGTTGTTTTCGTTTGCTGGCATGGTTCATAGCCCCAAACGAAGTCGTCTCTCGGATGGTAACTTTGAACAATTGGTTTTGCTGAAAGCAAATGTTTACAGCGGTTGAACATTAAATTAACACTCTTAACTTGCGGTTTTTACCCTTATATTGTCAGTAATTGCGTACTGCAGTAAAACTGTAAAATTAAATTCTATGTAAAAAATGTTTACTTATATATGCTGACCATTCATTGATATGGGTTATGGACCTGGTGAAATGAGAATTGAGAAAAATAGAACTAAAAACTATATGTAGGTCATTTAATAGTTTTTTCTTTGCTGATAAGTTATGATAATACTAAGTTTTAAGTTTACCACCTGAAAAACTGAAAGGGGAATCGTCAATCCCCGTGGTTTAGATCAGGTGACATGGGTAGGATGCGATGCTTGTATTGCCTCAGCCCTCAGGGGAGTATTAGGAGTGATACTTTTCAGGAGTGATTAACAAAATAATTTGTTTTTGTTTACTCTACAAGAGTACAACTTTTTTCAATTCATATAAAAGTGATCTTAAAAAGTGATCTTGAAAAGTGATCTTCAAGATCACGATCTTGATCTGGATCTTCAAGATCACATTTTTCTGGTGATCTGATCTTGATCTTCAAGATCACATTTTTCTGGTGATCTGATCTTGATCTTCAAGATCACCAAAGTTGGTGATCTTGCCCATCTCTGACTACAGCAAATCGTTTGCTTCGTCTATACGTTTCAACTGTAAGTCCATCTGAGAACCTCATGAACATTGCTTCTTTTATAATGAAGGTCTACATCCCAATGTGGTTTTCTATTAAGCAAAGTACGTCTTTTGTCAATGGCTCAAAACATGTTTTCAAAACTATTGAACTAACAAGAACACTGAATGACGAAGTAAAGGATATTGTAAACCCTGTCATACAAAGAAATGCATTTTTTGCAAATCCAGAAAATATTCTAGCATCAATGATTCATGATGACCGCAGCGCCATAAGAGAATTAGCGTGGAGGCGAATAAAGAAAGCAAGGCAAACAAACAAGGAAAAAGTTGTGAGGCGTTTCACAGTACCTGTTATTCAATTTGAAGCTACTGATTATACTGATTTAATTAATTGGCAAAAATGCATTGTCACTGAACCACCTGTGACAAGACACCTGACAGAAAATGAGATTGAAGAATTCATAGAAAACAAGAGTACCCCTCCATTCGAGAAATTCCCTTGTCATACACAAGTAGTAGAAAGAATGGTAAAATTATGACTGAAGCATCATCAAAAGTATTTGGATTGAACGCGCGAGATGGCTTCATAAGATCAACACTTCAGTCACGTAAAAAAATGCCATCATTCGAAAGTAAAGCTGAATATAAAGTTTAAATAAAACGTTAATAGAAAAAAACATGCGCAAGGATGGGTGGTTGGGAGGGCATGGGTGGAGCTCGACACGCAGCCACCTCCTCGTGGTGAGTTCTGGATTATTTAGATCATTAATCAAAAGAACATTGATCTAAATAAACTAAGAGCTGCGTAATTCAGTAACTATTTTGGTAATTGGAACACTTAATATATAATAATAACAAGTAAGTTTCAGTTATTGTACTAATGCAGAATATAAGAAAATCATAATATTTCACTTTTTTCGACGGCTTTGTGGCACCTGAAGATATAATTTCGCAGGACTAATATTTATGCACAGTCATTATCTATAGCACCCACATATTTTCCGCACTAGCCATATTTGGATTTCGAAAAAAAGTTTAAAAACCTCATTTTCGATCCGCCCTAATGTCTATAGCTTCTAAATTAGTAAAGTTAGAGAGTTTAGGTAGACCGCTTTGTGGGACGCAGGAAATCTATGGTAGGCCCTAAAGAATATCTAATTCAACGCACCGGTAAGTGCCTTTGTTTGTTGTTTAGAAACCTAGTAACTTAGCGGGGTCACTAACCCCAAACTATTACATTTGGCGACAAGGATGGGATTCAATTTGGCCCATTGGATTAAATTTGGTTCATTTGATTAAATTTGGTTCATTGGATTTAATTTGGCTCATTGGATTTAATTTGGCTTATTGGGTTCAAGTGGTTGGCTTGTGTGGGTAAGCTACCGTACTATAGCTTAGGTCCCGCCGGCTTAACTCTAAAACTAATTCCTACTCAGCCCTAACTCTAAAACTAATTCCTACTCAGCCCTAACTCTAAAACTAATTCCTACTCAGCCCTAACTCTAAAACTAATTCCTACTCAGCCCTAACTCTAAAACTAATTCCAACCCAGCCCTAACTCTAATACTAATTCCTTCTCAGCCCTAACTCTAATACAATTTACTATTCAGCCCTAACTGGGGAGTAACTAGATCAAATTTAAACCAAATCTAACCTACTTCACGTTATTTAGCCTAAATCGGTTTTGTTCTAGCATGTCGGTGATTGGCCATATAAGCCCCTACGAAGACTCTGGGGAGGACTTCGAAGCTTATGCCACTAGGGTGAGGTTGTTTTTCGAGGCAAATTCCATTCCTGATGCTGAGAAAGTACCTACCTTTTTAACTATAATAGGCCCTAAAACGTTTGGCTAGTTGCTCCTAAAGCACCGGAAACTTGCACCTATAGTGAATTGGTACAGGCCCTAACCGATCACTACAAACCCAGAGTAGGTCTCATCTATGAACGTTTCAAATTTTATTCGAGGCATCAGACGGTGAATGAAAGCATTGCAGAGTTTGTTGCAGGAATAAAAGCCCATAGCCGTATTTGTAAATTTGAAGACAAATTAGACGAAATGCTAAGAGATAGATTTGTAATGGGTCTCAAAGAGGAGTCTACCCAGAGAGCCCTGTTAGCTATACAGGACCTAACTTTTAGTCAGGCTGTAGA
This sequence comes from Bathynomus jamesi, assembly GCA_023014485.1. NCBI lineage: Eukaryota > Metazoa > Arthropoda > Malacostraca > Isopoda > Cirolanidae > Bathynomus > Bathynomus jamesi. The sequence continues at coordinate 194,875 of JAJOZX010002918.1, read as the reverse complement.
AATAGCTGCGGCTAGAGAAGCAGCTGCTAAAGATGTTAGAGCTTTTGGCAGTCACAGTAGTAAAGCCCAACACGTAAATAGCTGTAAATCTTCGAGGCCTGGCAGACCTAATGAGCCTACTAGACAGACAAATAAAAGGTATGCGGCAACTACGACTAAACCTACTAATTCAAACGCAAAACAGGAGGAAAAACCTTCCAAGCCATGTACTGGATGTGGAAAACACCAGTGGAAGAAGGACTGCCCTTTTAAAGAAGCAGTTTGCCGAAATTGTAGTAAAATAGGTCACATAACTAAAGTTTGTTTTTCAAAGAAAACAAGGGGTGAAAATTCTAATTATGGCATTTCTAGTGTAAATCCCCAAAAGGGAAATACTTCGAACATTGGAATGGAGTACCTATTTTATGAGCAGCAAAGTGGTGATAATACAGGCTCATATATTGTAGAGGTAGGCCTAAATGGAATTACAGTTCCTCTAGAACTAGATACAGGTGCTGCCCGAACTGACATGTCCAAAACAGTTTTTGACAAAACTTTCAAAAAACACCTAAACTACATGCATCTAAAACAATACTAAACAAATATGAGGACATACAAATACCTATTTGTGGAGAAGCATCCATCACAGTTACATTCAACAAGAAAACTTTGTCTCATCCCTTAACTCTTTTAGTGGTGGATGAGCAAGGGCCTACTCTACTAGGCCGTGATTGGATTGATGCTTTGAAAATGCCGATTAACAAAATTTTGCCAAAGGGTCAGGCAGATGTGCATACACTCTCATATCTGTCTGACATAGACTCATTGTTAAGGGAGTTTTCTTGTTTTTGGGCCTGAAGTAGGCAACCTAAAAGGCCATCAGGTCTGTATAGAAGTAGATCCTAATGTAACTCCGAAATTTTGTAAGGCTCGTTCAATTGCGCATGCACTGCGGGAGAAGGTAGATTTAGAAGTTGACAGGCTGCTCAAAGATAAAATTATCGAACCAGTCACACACGCTAAGTGGGTTGCCCCAGTAGTTCCTGTACTAAAACCTGACAAGTCCGTGCGGTTATGTGGGGATTACCGTTTAACAGCAAATAGAGCAGTCCTTCTAGATTGCTCCCTATACCCAAGCCTGATGAATTATTTAGCTCTCTTGCTGGGGGTAAATATTTCACAAAACTAGATATGTCCCAAGCCTATGCTCAACTAAGTTTAGATGAAAATTCTAAAGAACTAACTATCATAAATACGCACCGAGGCCTATATAAGTACAATAGGCTATACTATGGAATAGCATCGGCTCCGGGTATTTTTCAGAGGACAATGGACCAAGTTCTAGGTCGCATTCCGGGGGTACTTTGTTTTCTAGATGATGTCCTCATTTCAGGTTCGTCTAAAAAAGAACACCTTACTAGATTAACCACAGTTCTAAAAAGACTCCGGGATGTCGGACTTAAGCTAAAGAAAGAAAAGTGTTCGTGGGTCACTAACGAGGTTTCATATTTAGGGTTTCGCATAGATGCCTCAGGCATTCATCCAACGGTGAATAAACTAGAAGCAATAAAAAATGCACCACCTCCACAAAACATCACACAATTACAAGCTTATTTAGGTCTCCTAAACTTTTATAGAAAATTTTTGCCTAATACATTGACTTTCCTTGAACCCCTAAATAAGCTATTACGATCTGGGAAACAGTGGAGATGGGAGAAAACCCAAAAGGAAGCATTTGAGGCTTCCAAGGACGTACTACTAAAGTCCACTCTCCTAGTGCATTATGATCCTAAACTTCCTCTCATAGTTTCAGCAGATAGCAGTTCTTATGGAATTGGGGCAGTGTTATCTCATCACATTGATGGTGTAGATAGGCCTATCTGTTTTGCTTCTAGAACACTAACTGAGACTGAAAGACGATATGCACAACTTGAACGTGAAGCCTTAGTCTTAGTATTTGCAGTAAAAAAAATTTCATTTCTATCTATGGGGTCATGAATTTAAACTAATTACTGACCATAAGCCTCTTTTAGGTTTATTTTCACCTAATAAAAATATTCCAGTTATGGCCTCAGGTAGGATTCAACGATGGGCACTGATTCTACAAGCCTATAAATTTGACTTAGTACATTGGTCAGGCAAACTTCTAGGTACGGCTGATGCGCTAAGTAGGTTGCCTTTAGAAAATCCAAATGAATGTGTACCTATACCTACAGAATGGGTTCACTTGGTGGAGTTTTTGGAATCCACTCCAGTATCTGCGGTAGAAATAGAGCAGTGGACAAAATCAGACCCTATTCTGTCTAGGGTCATCCATTACTGCTCAGTTGGTTGCAGTGGTGTAGTGCTGTGGGAACGCGTGGGAACGGCGTTCCCTTACTTTTTTTGGTAGACGGAACGGCGTTCCCTCACTATTTCAAATAAATCCGAACTTACAAATCTCTAACGTCATAAAATTTTAATTCTCACCCCTAGAAGAAATATGAGAAAGAATCATTAACTGTTTCATTTCTTTTAGCTTCGACTGAGGCAATGCTAGCCTATAAAGATCTGGTGAAACAGTCACCACGGCGTACCAGTTGTTAACTTTTTTTTAGTTAATCATTCCAGTTGTTAGCTATTTTTATTGATCGTACTGGATGTCATATATCTAATGACACTGTAAATACTGCATCTTCAACCTTGGAATATATCCTAATATCCAATGCATATGACCTCAAAATATCCCTGAAATTGGTCAGATTTCAAAAGATTTCCCGGGGGGCTTACAGTGCCCCCGGACCCCAAGCTGTATGGGCTCGCCGCGCTCGCCATTGTCCCCCCTGCATCTGAGTAACACTTTCAAAATGCGTTCCCTCACTTCTTTATTTAGCACTACACCACTGGTTGGTTGGCCTTCTAAGGTTGAGAGTGAATTACAGCCTTCTTATCAACGTCAGTCTGGACTCTCGATCCAAAATGGCTGTCTCTTATGGGGCCACAGAGTGATAATTCCGAATGAAGGCAGGTCGAATTTAGTGAATGAACTTCACGCTGAACACATGGGTGCAACAAAAATGAAAGAGCTGGCGAGAGCTTATTTCTGGTGGCCCTGTTTAGATGGAGAGCTCGAATCATTGGTTCGTTCCTGTCAAAGCTGCCTAGAGGACAGAGATCTCCCAAGGAACAGTCCACTTCATCCTTGGAAATGGCCTACTATACCTTGGCATAGGATCCATGTTGACTATGGAGGTCCTATAAATAATTCCTATTTTCTAGTCATTGTGGACACCTACTCTAAGTGGGTGGAAAATTTTCCAACCACTTCCACGACTTCAGATGTTACTATTCACTTACTCCGTTCGTGTTTCGCTCGATGGGGTTTACCCGTAGTCCTGGTTTCCGACAATGGTACTTGTTTTACCAGTGAGGAATTTCGTTCTTTTGTTTACCTAAATGGCATTAGACATGTCCGGTCTAGTGTTTTTCACCCGTCTACTAACGGTCTCGCGGAAAACATGGTCCGTACTTTCAAGTCGGCCTTGCGTCATTCTCGTGGGGAGGAAATGTAAGTGGTGTTGGATACATTTTTGTTTAAATATCGACTAACACCTCACACAACAACGGGAGTGTCTCCTTCTAAACTTATGATTGGCCATGGAATTCGTTCAGTTTTCGATTTGTTACGTCCAAACGAAACGTTACAACGACGAGTTTTACGCCATCAGGAAAAACAGAAGTTGTACCACGACACTAAAAAAGGGAGAGTTATAGAAACGCAACCTAATGATCCAGTTATGATTCGCAACTATGGGGGGGGACCAAAATGGGTTCCTGCAACTGTGCAGGAGAGAATGGGCCCTGTTTCCTTCACGTGCCAACTAGAAGATGGTCGTTCTATTAAACGCCATCAGGACCAGATATGGGAACGTGAATTGCAGAATGACCGGAGTCTTCCGGAAGAGAGAACCGATCCTCTGGAAAATGGTTCAATTCGCCCGCCTATGCATGTTGCACCTATTCCTACTACATCAATTTCCGCTCCGCAGGTCGTCTAGGGTCTCTCACCCCCCTGACAGACTAAACTTGTAGGGGAGGAGTGAGGTGACGTGTATATATATATATATATATATATATATATGTGTATAGTTTAAAGTCACTAAAGGGAAAAATCACTAAAAGAAAGCTGAATGGCAACACGAAGGGAAAACGGAGGAACGGGGGCTGTTCGTTTTGATTTTTGGCTGGACTAGAGCATGGTTATTCATATCTGACTAAATCGTTGGTGCTAAGTTTAATTTGTTGATGTTTCTAAGGTGACAAATGGGGTAGAAAGTTGTCAGTAAATAATAGTTAGGGGTAATGTCTATAGCTTCTAAATTAGTAAAGTTAGAGAGTTTAAGTAGACCGCTTTGTGGGACGCAGGAAATCTATGATAGGCCCTAAAGAATATATAATTCAATGCACCGGTAAGTGCCTTTGTTTGTTGTTTAGAAACCTAGTAACTTAGCGGGGTCATTAACCCCAAGCTATTACATTAAGTATATACTTGATATACATAAGGTAGTTGTGAAAATGCTTCTTTGATTTTCCTGTTACTATCATAAATATAGATCATACTCTAAATCATAGTATTTTAAGAGCATCATTTTGGTCGCAAACACATTACCTACAGGATAGCAGCACAGAAATTCATTGCAGGATTTTTCATCATTATAGTTGTCCCCCCCCAACTTTTGAAAGCTAATTACGCTTTTGCCTATATATATATATATATATATATATATATATATATATATATATATATATATATATATAGGGGAAGGTGGGGTACAGTGGGACACGGGGCACTGTGGGACAAATGGGATTTCAGAAGTATTTGGCAACTCTGACAGCGGTGCTTTCGGCTACGTAACAGTTTTTGATGAGTGCCTCCACTAGCGTTGCATTGGGAGGGTTAGCTGTTCCTGATTCTCTGTGGTCAAGGCCATTGCTCTTTGAACGGAAGAAAGTAAATATTTTGCTGTAAGTATGGAAGTCTCTATGATTTATTTGGGTTGACATAACTCTTTAATATTAATTGCATAAGTATAACAACTATATGTCTACATAGTGAGCTGTTGTTCTTAGCATTTGCTTTCAAAGTTTTTGATGTAGCTGACTCAATTTAAAAAAATATCACATGGGGCACTGTGGGACACTTAAAATGGGGCACAGTGGGACGCTGTCCCACTGTGCCCCACAATGATGTGAATATATATATTATATGTATATATGTATATTTTATTTTTATTTTAAATTAGAGGCTATCCTAAGGCTGCAGCCAGAAAAGAGTCAGGAAGAGGCCGAAAGAGAGGACGTAGTATGATTGCAACTGACACTCCAGAGAAAGAAGCACTACAGGAAACTAGTTTTTGAGGAGGACTCATCATCTGGTGAAGAATTAGTTTTGTCAGATCATTCATCTGATGGTTTTGATGATGAGACAAACGATGAAGACCAGGAGTTACCAACATTGGAAGGAGAGCCCCAAGTCAATGATTACATTCTGGCTGAGTTTGCTACTCCATCCAAGAAATATTATGTGGACCTTGTAACTAAGGACAAAGATGATGAAGGGGACTACGAAGTTTCGTGTCTTAGGAAAAAGCGGAAGTCGATGGAATTCTTCTTTCCACAAGTCCAGGATATGGCTTCTATCAAGCTCAGTGATATTAAAACCATCCTCCCCAAGCCTAAAACATGTGGATCAACAAAGAGACAGAATGCGTATCTTAAATTTGATTTCAATTTTGGTTTCATTGATATAAACTAATCATGTCCCAATGTACCCCAGTGCTTGTCCCACTGTCCCCCCACCTGGGGCACAGTGGGACAAAATCACTTTTATAGTTTATTGGCGAAAAATAGCCTTTTGGAACAAGCTTCTCTTTACTTTTGCATATGCATATCAATCCTTTATGATGATAGTTATTTTTCCATTTTTAAATTTTGTAATAAGTTTTCAAATAAACGAGTTATGACGTCACAATTTTTTTTTGTCCCACTGTGCCCCACTTTCCCATATATATATATATATATATATATATATATATATATATATATATATATATATATATATATATATATATATATATATATATATATGTTGGGGTAAATGTGATAAATTGGTAATTATGCATAATTTCAAACTAACGAAAATATCATGACTTAACCTAACCAATTGTCAAGGGCGTACAGTTGACCTAACCGGGCATTCAATTGACCTAACCTGGCATTCAATTTAATTGACCTAACAGGGCATTCAATTGACCTAACTGGGCATTAATTTATAACGAAAGATTGGTTTATTGGTTGGTTAGGTTAAGTCATGATATTTTCAATTATGCATAATTACCAATTTATCACATTTACCCCAACATATACATAGGGCCGTTTCCTGGCATAAGCAGACTAAGCGACCGCTTAGGGCCCCGCTGCTACTAGGGGGCCCCTAGACAGGCTCCCAGGTCATAGCTCAATGGGCAAGAATAGGAATATAGCTTAAGTTATTATTAATATTATTGTTATTATTATTATTATTATTATTATCATTATTATCATTATTATTATTATTATTATTATTATTATTATTATCGTATTAATTAACGTTTTTGTATGAGACAAATGTGATAAAACGGAGACAAACGAAACGTTTTGGTCGTTATGTGTAAATAACTATTGTGAGATCTTATTTCTATATTATTTAACTTTATTCTTACTATATGCTTATACTTTCCTAAATGCTTAATTTTTCTAGTATTGTAAAACATTATTATTATTATTATTATTATTATTATTATTATCATCATCATTATTATCATGATTATTATTATTTAGCAGATTAGTTATGGTTAACTAGATGTGACTTCGTGCATCTTGGAAAATGAAACGACATTATCCATCAGGAGCTGAAAAACGGAAAAAGAAGAAAATAGAGGAGGAGAAGCTTTCCAGTAGCACAGGTGAGATGTGCCACTTGTATATTCTTATGATTACGGTTCAGGCAACTAGGTTAGGTAGACCATCAAGCTAGGCAAGTGCTCAGGAATCGTGTAGAGTAAGCTAGTCTCTGTAATATTTGTAATATTTCGAAATGTGAAATTTAATGAATCACATCACTTCAAATTCTGTTCACACAGTTCAATTATTTATCAAACAAGATAATAAAGAGTATTTTAGCAAAATCTAACAGAATATGTAATGTTATGTTCTTCTCAGGAGCACGACTGAAATATTTGGAAAAGCCATCCTCAGCAAAGCCTGATGAGCATCATGAGCGAACAGCAGGACCATCCTCTATGCAATCTCAAACACCAGTAGAAGTAGAGCCTGATGAACCAACAAGTGGCCCATCTTCTGTTCAGCTTCAAACACCACACACAGGCATTTCTACTGAGCAACAAGAACCAAGATCTGCTCCACCGCTTGATCCGTATGACTGGCCAGTTGTCCTGTCAGATGCCTTGAAGACAGATCTGGTGTCTCGAGGACCATTTCAAATCAGTCCAGATTTCACATTCCCTTAAAGAGAGGACGGTAGAAGCTTTCATCACCATTACATGTACAGAACATTAATTAATGGGGAAAAAATAAAGCGAACCTGGCTGATGTACTCTAGAAGGAATGATGCTCTTTATTGCTTCTGCTGCAAGGTGTTTTCAAGGAAGTCGTACAGACTAATTACGGATGGACTTTCAGACTGGATAAACGTTGGTTCGCTTCTGAAAGGCCATGAAAATAGTTCAGAACATGCAGATAACATTATCAGAACTGTTAAAATGGGTGAAGTACCAGAAATAAAAGAATACTTCTTGGGCTTTCTTGAGGCTTCAGAAAGTACAGACCTGGGTTTATCAGTTCTGATTCTGAAGAGACTAGATGAACTGAATATTCACTTTGATGACTGCAGAGGACAGTCATATGACAACGGAGCGAACATGAAGGACAAGAGCAAAGGTGTTCAGGCAAGGTTATTAGAGAAGAACTCTCGTGCACTCTATGTTCCATGGGTGTCCGGACAACTGCCCCCTGGAAAACTGCCCCCCGGACAATTGCCCCCGGACAACTGCCCCCCGGACAATTGCCCCCGTAAGACAATTGCCCCCCAGACAATTGCCCCCCGTAAAAGGTAAAAATAAAAATTGGTTACTTAAAACAATTTATTGAAATTTAAAAAAAAAGGGAATTGATAAAGGAATTCATTTATTGAAAAATTAAAATTTCAAGTTATAGGCTATAGGTTAGGTTAGGTTAGGCTAGGTTAGGTTAGGTTAGGTTAGGTTAGGTTGAAGACTTTGAGAATCGCGAACTAATTAATTTTTTAAGAGGTATCGCCTATAATTTGAATTTTTAACATTAAAACCTTTTCCAAGCAAGTTTTACTTTTTTTTAGTAAATTTTAATAAATATGAACTCTTTCATAAGTTTGTTTTTCATAAATATTAATAAATTTAATTCCTATTTAATTTTTATTTACTTATGGGGGGCAATAATCCGGGGGGCGATTGTCCTACGGGGGCAGTTGTCCGGGGGGCGGTTGTCGGGGGGCAATTGTCCAGGAGGCGGTTGTCCGGGGGGCAGTTGTCCTAGCACCGTTCCATGTGGGGCTCACACTTTGAATCTTGTAGTGGCTGATGCAGCTAAAGCTTCCACAGGTGCCAGCAGCTTCTTTGGCAACGTACAAAAATTGTACAACCTTTTTGCAGCAGCTACACAGAGATGGACAATCCTAAAGAAGCACGTGAACATAACACTCAAGTCTTGGAGTGAAACCAGGTGGGAGAGCCGGCTTAAGAGTATTGAGGCTGTGCGATACCAGAGCCACAACATCAGAGAGGCCGTGTTGGAAGTCAGAAACAATGCCACAGATGCCATAGCCAGGACTGAAGCACAAGCACTTGCAGAGGAGGTAGGGTCTTATCGCTTTCAGATTTGCACAGTAATATGGTATGACATTCTTCATGCAGTTAACCATGTGAGGAAACTTCTGCAGTCTCCTACAATGCAGTTTGATGTGGCAGTCAACCTCCTCACAAAAACAAAAGACTCACTCACCAGCTACAGAAACACAGGTTTTGTTGCAGCACAAGTTGTAGCTTGGGACATATGTGAGGAAATTAATGCGGAGGCTGTGCTGAAGGAGAAGAGGCTCAGATCCACAAAAAAGCACTTTGCTTACGAAGCTCCTGGCGAACCATTTACAGAAGCCTTAAAGAGGCTGGAAGTCAAAGAACTTGCCGACTTTACCTTCACACAACATGACTGCATTGGAGCTTCTCTCCTTAATTCATAAGAAGCAACTGGAGGAACTATACCCGAATCTCTGGGTTGCACTAAGAATTGCCTGCACTCTACCTGTGACAGTAGCGTCAGCTGAGAGGAGCTTCTCTAAGATGAAGCTAATCAAGAACTACCTCAGATCATCAATGGAGCAGGATCGCCTCAGTGGCCTTGGCATCATAAGCATCAACCAGGACGATGGCAGGGAGATTTCATATGATGATGTTATTGATGATTTCGCCCAGAAAAAATCTAGGAGACAAAAATTTTGAAGATACAAACTGTTCTGTATAACTGTTAGCTATTACACGATTGTATCGTAGAGTTAGTAATTGTTTGGTAGTTGATAATTGCATTATTTTTTTATACATAGTTCTGTCATTTATTCTAAATAATGTATAAGCTAATTTTCAGGAATTTCATGAAGAGCATTTTTTCTGTTTGTCTTCTGAAAGTACATATTTGTTGTTTTGGACATAAATATTTCATTAAAATTGTTTCATAATTGTTTTTTATTAACACAGCCATTTTTTGTATGTGTGCTGAGGTGATGTAGTAAGGCATGAGTTGGTGGATGGAGGGGTGGGGCCTCAAATGGGCAGTGGTGGGCACCGTTAACCAAAAAGTTAACTTCGTTAACCGCTAATCCGTTAACCAAAAAGTTAACTTCGGTAACCGTTAATCCGTTAATTCGTTAAACATGTAACGGAAGTTACCGATAAACCGTTAACGTTAACTTTTATTATAAAAAAAAATGAAAAACACAATATATATATATAATTTAATTTTCCCTCTTCTTCTCGTTCTCCATTTTGTCCATGAGATGCATGTTGCCCTTCATGAAAATTAGCATATCAAAGTTTTCATCAGACAGGGATGATCTCTTGGCCCTCAGGATGTCCTTGCCCATAGAGAACAAACGCTCCACTGCAGCACTGGAGGGGATGGCTGTGTTATTTTTAAATATTCACTAGCACAAACATGTTGCGCAAGAGACAGACTGCAAATGAAACGAATGTAGTTATTTGTTGTAATTGTTACATATATATTATTGAAAGTGCCTTAAAATGCTCGTGATATTTCTTGAAAGAAGTTGAAACATTCAACTCAAATGGCAAATCTTTCCGCCTGATTTTACAGTCGACCATGTTTTGCTCAAACCAATGCCATAAATAACTACCATATTTGGTAAGACACAAATTGTGGCGACGGAAACAAATATATCGCCTGATTTTGCACTGCGGAAATGGAAATTCGTTCATCACTATTAACAGTGGCGGATTAATTGCGCACCTGCTCAGCACTGAAAATAATAGAAACTTTTAAACGTTTATTTATGAATTTTTTGGGTTAACGGACTTGAGTTAACGGAAGTTAAATGTAACGGAAGTTAATTAGTCCGATAATGATTTTCAAAGTTAACTTAAAAGTTAAATCGTTAACGAAAAAGTTAACTTCGATTATAATTAACGATTAACGGATTAACGGTTTGTGCCCAGCTTTGCAAATGGGTATACTGCTTAGGGCCCCCTAATGGCTAGAAACGGCCTATAATATATATGGAGAGTATGTGCTAACAACCGGTCTCGTTACCCGGTGTTGGCAGATGATGCGAAGCACATCCAGCTAATCTTACTTTTGAGCCCAGTTAAGATATCTGCTTTGTGATTATTATTTGACCTGGGTGCCCTAATCGTCATTTTCTCTTATTGTAACTCTCTCTCTCTCTTCCTATATATATATATATATATATATATATATATATATATATATATATATATATATACACAATATATATATATATATACACACACACACACAGTATATATATATATATATATATATATATATATATATATATACACACACACACAGTGCCCCCTTGGGGCATTGGTTTCTGCGCGTATGTTGAGGAATTACGGCATTGTTCGAGTGAGGCCCGTGGTGTAATGGTTATCATATCTGACCGGCAATCGGAAATATCCCGGGTTCGATTCCCGGGTGGTTACCTCTTTTTTTCATTTGTTCGTTCTCTCTTCTCATCTTGCGCGGAATGTTCTCCTATACAAGCGTCGTTCTTTACGATCTATATATATATATATATATATATACACACGTATCAGTCTTTCCTAATATGTGATCAGTTTTTCCTTGTGAACAGACGTGTTTTATCGAGTGTCCAGTGTTATCAATTGAATAAGTGTTTTTTGTTCAAGTGTCTTAAAAAAAATAGTGTTTGGTGCATTCTTAACTAAATTACTTCGTGTTACTAATCATTCATTAACGAATATATTTCATTTATTGACTTTATTCATTACTATATTACTTGACTAAACCAAGGCTAGTGCCTTGTTTGTTTCCCGAATTTATTACTACACGAGGTTTCATAAGGTTGAAATTCCCTTGGTTTGCCTTTTTTGTTTTTCAAAGCTATCAGAAACGAGGTTTCTTAAGGTTCATTTTCCCTTCCTCCGGGAGATCAGGTAGAGTGTGGTCACCCACCGTGGGAAAAAAGGAATTAAGTCGGTCGAATGGCGGACAGATAAGTTTCATTTAATACTTTTTCTTTAACAGATCTTTCGTCAGTAGCTTAATTATATATTCATTTAGCATAAAATTGTGTTACAAGAACCTGTTTCTGCGTTTCAAGAACATTTTTGCGGGTTTTCGCAGGTGACGGCACAATAAACACGCGGTAGACCTACGTTGTAATTTATTAATTTACAAACATTCGTTTTTTTTTTTTTTAACTAATTAAAAGCATGGCACCTCCGTCAAGTACTTGCAGTCGCTGTGAAGGGAAATTTGCCGCTTACGCGTTTACAATGGCTAATAATAATGACCAGTTAGTTTGCAGGTGGTGCTCAAGCATGGAAGTGCTGAGGAACGAGTTAGAACGTGAGAGGGAGGCCAGGGTGAGGCTTGAAGAAAGCGTGATGCTCCTGACGGCAAAATTAGAATCCCTTGAGACTCCAGTTACGACCCCTCCTGCCCCAGTTTCTACTAATAATATAAATAGTACTAGTAGCCCTCTCTCTTCCCCTAGTTCCCAACCCTTCGTTCGAGTGCGTAATGGAGCCCCATTGAGAAAACCTAAGACTTGTCTACCAGTAATAACAAGCAATAAGTTTTCTGTTTTAGGTTTCGAAGATGCCGATGAACCGGAAATACGACTCGTTAGCGATTCCATTGTTCGAGAGCAGCTCGAGGAATTCTGTGGGAGAAACTCTCGTCGTAGGCGCCGTTACTGCTACCCTGCTGCAAGGGTGGAGGATATAACTAATAGTGTTGACCATTTTACAGACGGTACCGCCGAGGACACAACGTATGTTATTCATGTCGGTACTAATAATGTTTTAAATTCTAGATCGGAAGAACTGCTGGCTAGGTACAGGGACTTACTAGAGCGACTAAAGGAGAAAACTAATAAGATTGTTTTAACAGGTATACTTCCTCGAATTATCCAACGTAACGATTTCTACAGCAAGGCGATCTATATTAACAATAACCTAAAGTCTCTTTGCGAACAGGAAGGAGTGCATTTTACGAATTTTTTGAACAGTTTCTACGGCATGAGGGACTTGTTCCTTGGAGATGGACTTCATCTTAATGACGTTGGAGCTGCGCGTTTAGGAAGATTATTTCATAATACTGTCTCTTCTTTTCAGGCTGCCGTAACTCGAACGGTCCCAGCGTAAATTCCACAAATTTCCCCCGCGCTCGCGAAGGTGTCGCAATTACAAACAATTTGAAGGTTCTATCCTTAAATGCTCGTAGCCTACGAAATAAAATAAACGAATTTTTTTCTTTAATTGCTTGTAAAGACTATGATTTAATTGCGATAAATGAATCGTGGCTTAGCACTGAAACACGTGACTTTGTAGGGGAGTATGAAATTAAAGGTTATAGACTTTTTGTTAAAAACAGAATAGGTGGGCGAGGAGGCGGTGTTATGTTGTATATCAAAGATAATATTGCGAACGTTATAGAAGTAAAGCACACAATTCCAGAACCGATAGATTCGACAATAGCAGAACTTAAATTGAACGATTTCAAACTTGTTGTTGCAGTTATATATAGGCCCCAGAGCTGGGCAATAAATACATTGAATGTATTTAAATACTAAATACTAAATACATGGGAGAAATGTATTTAAATACTAAATACTAAATACATTTTACGAATGTATTTAGATACTAAATACAAAATACATCAATTGTATTTAAATACATTTATAAATACATTTTAAATACATACAAATTTTAACATATGCATTCACTAATTCATGAGTAACAACAATATAAAATGCTTATAAAGGATAAAGAAATAGTACAATCTAATTTCCGATTATATATTTCCCTTTTTAGAACAAAACAAAAACAAAAGAACTTAGAACTTACGATGTTCAACCAGTGACATATTATACTCATTATATCATTGCAAAATGAGTAACAATTAATGAGTAGATGAGACATAAACGTAAACATAAGACGTAAACATAAACATAAGGCATCTTACGAATTCTCTTTTATTTCACGGTTGCTGCGGATCAAAACCAATCTTTCAAAAGTTTTGTGCTAGTACAGAACGTGTATTAAACCAGTAAAAGTATTTACATTTTTATATTTTGAGTATTTAAATACATTGTATTTAAATACTCATTAAAGTATTTAAATACTATATTTAAATACATGAAAAACAATGTATTTATAAATACAGTTCTAAATACATAAATGTATTTAAATACGTATTTAAATACAAATGTATTTAAATACTGCCCAGCTCTGATAGGCCCCCTAATCAAACAGCTGATACGGACGAAGCGTTATATCGTGAACTAAAGAGAATAATCGGTAGTGAGCAGGCTTTAGTTATGGGTGACTTTAATTGCGCCAACGTGAATTACGATACAATGCAGGGCGACGCGGAAGGTAATCGTTCAGTTAATTTTCTCGAGGATCTACAGATCTACAGAAGCTAAGGCTAACAAAGACCCTAAGATCCACTCTAAGGTTAGCCCGAGAGAAAGGAAAGAGTAGGGGTTAAGAGAAGAGAAGAGAATAAGGGGTTAAGTAAGGAGCAACACCTATCACTCGTGGGTTAACATTCATTCAGAAAAAGATAAAAAAGACTCACCATCATCATCCGCCGGCCACTGCCGACAAGTCAGAAAAATAGTCGGAGAAAATAGGAGAGGGGTGAAACATGAAAAGAAGTAAAATAAGAACGCTTACAAACCATGCAAACACAGTCTTAACTCACTATCATACCATGCAAACTACAAACATGCAAGAAAAGAGAGTTACAGATATGCAAAGTAAGGAGAGGATAAGAAAAAAAAAGTAGGTAAAGTTAAACAAAAAGTGGGTTAGTTTACGCTACGAGTTACATCTACGTTCGTGGTAGTCTAATTTTTTTTTTTTTTTCTTGCTGGCATCACACGCTGGCATGTCACAAGCTGGCATTTATCGTCAACAGATTCATCCTCGACCACCACCACCAGAGCTCCTGTTGCTAATTGGTTTTTTTTTTAATTTTAAACAACGTTAATATTTTTAAAATGTCTGTCAAGACGGTTCTTAAACACATTAACGCTGGTAGAGTTCACGACGGGCGCGGGAAGATTATTCCATTTGTCAATTACTTTAAACGTAAAGAGGTTTTAGCGATATTAGTAATGAAACGTCTGCCACGCAACTTAAATCCGTTATTACGAGTATTACTATTATCGAAAGTGAACAATTTGTCAAAATTTACGTTATCGATGTTATTAACGATTTTGAAAACTTCAATAAGCTCCTCCCTTAATCTCCTAGTTTCGAGTGAATACAGGTCTAACTCTTTAATCCTATCTTCATAAGGCTTGTTGCGCAATGACGGAATTAGTTTCGTGGCACGAAGCTGAACCCTTTCTAACCTATCAATATCCTCACGCAAGTACGGGAACCAAAACTGAACGGCATATTTTAAATGAGGCCTGACTAGGGACTTGTAAAGGGGCAATATAATATCCTTCGATTTAAATTCGAAATTACGCGATATGAAGCCTAACATCCTATTAGCTTTTGCACAAGACTCCAGGCACTGGTTCCTAACCTTTAAATCCTTAGATACGCGTACGCCTAAATCTACTTCCTCGTCAACGCTCGCCAACTCCCTAACATCCATCGTGTACGTGTAATTATTGTTACGAGAACCTATATGCAAAACTTTACATTTGTCTACATTAAATTGCATCTGCCACTTATCCGTCCACTCCATAATCCTATTTACATCGTCTTGGAGCCTATTTCTATCGTCCTCGTTAACAACCTTACCGCCTATTTTAGTATCGTCCGCGAATTTTGACACGTTACTAGTCAATCCTACATCTATGTCGTTAATGTAAATTACGAATAGCAAAGGGCCTAACACTGAACCCTGTGGGACACCGCTACCTACATCCAACCACCCCGATTCACTACCATTAACTACCACCCTCTGCCTCCTAGCACGAAACCATTCTTCTAACCAGTTGGCTACCTGACCGCGTATACCGTGTGCTTTGAGCTTCGCAATTAGTCTCCTATGCGGAACTGTATCGAACGCCTCTTTAAAATCTAAATAAATAACGTCAGCCGCTCTATGCCTATCGTATTCGCGCACTATTTCGTTATAAAATTCTAACAAATTAGTTAAACAAGATCTATGGCGTCGAAACCCATGCTGACTACTATTAATCAAATCTCTACTTTCTAATTACGGATTCCAAAAGTTTACCTACAATTGACGTTAAGCTAATGGGCCTATAATTACTAGGTACGGTGCGGTCGCCTTTTTTAAAACTGAGCGTGACGTTAGCTAATTTGAAGTCTTCAGGAATAATCCCCGTTTCGAGTGACTGATTAAAAATCTTCGTTAAGGGGCCTACGATAACGTCTTTCAAATCTTTCAAATGTCTGGGATAAAAAGTGTGAGGGCCTAGATCCTTGCTAACTTTTAGCCTATCTATATAATGCGCAATCTCACCATCGTAAACAGTTATTTCATCCAAAATAGTCTCGCTACTAAATGGAACGATATCGTCCACGTCGGGGACATTATTTACGTCTTCTACGGTAAAAACTGTCGCAAAAAAGTTATTGAAAATACCCGCCATCGCCTGAGCGTCAGAAGCCAAAGCGCCATTAACATCCACTAGAGGGCCTATGTTATCTTTTATCGGCTTACGATTATTGACGTATTCAAAAAACTTTTTTGGATTATGTTTACTATCGCCAGCTATAAGTATCTCTAAATTACGCTTGGCATTCCTAACTGATCTTTTAACCTGACGTCTAAGCTCGATATATCTATTAAAGTTAGCTGCCGTGCCATTGCGCTTATTAAGTCTATACGCTCTATTACGCTCGTTTATGAACTCGCCTATTTCCCTAGTCCACCACCTGGGCCTACCATGATTTCTAGCGCGCTTGGGCCTACGAGAAATAAACTCCCTTTCAATATTCCTAAAACTTTCTTTAAATGCCACCCAATGCAAATTTGTGTCATTACCCATAAATAAGTTATCCCAGTCCACTACTCTCATCCTATCCGCAAAACTATCAAAATTAGCCCTACGGAAATCAGGGACTTCTATTACGTTACTCTCCTTAGTGTTTTCTATCGATAACTTAAACCTAAGAATTTGATGATCACTACATCCTAAACTCTCGCCTACTTCTAAACCTTCGACTATATTCTCGCCGTTCGTCATCACCAAATCTAAAATATTGTCACCGCGCGTTGGTTCGGTAACCATCTGTCGTAAAAAGTTATCTTCCATAAACTCAATCAATCTCAAACCCTCCTCATTACCAGTAAAATTCTCGTAATTAACATTAGGGCAGTTAAAGTCTCCGACAATTATACTATTCCGATTGTCAATAAAGTTACCAAGAAGTGAGTAAAATCTAGTATCTGTATCGAGGGGTTGAACGGGAGGTCTATAAACAACAACAAAATTAAAACTAATACTACGCGCCCTAACTTCAACACATATCGCATTAATTGCTGCCGGAAAATCTAACTAAACCTCGATAGCCGTAAGGGAATTACGAATGTCCAGCAAAACGCCGCCGCCAAACCTATGTAACCTATCATTAGTAGCTTTCTTATTCAAAAGGTTGGGGAACCTACGAGGTTGGACAGTATTTTAGATTTAGTAATAACTACGGATGATAGGCTAGTTACTGATCTTCAAGTAATAGAACGTTAAGCAATAGCGATCACAATATGGTAGAGTTTGTCCGCTCAGTAAGTCACTCGAAACCAACTAACTCTACTAAAATTCCTAACTTTCAGCATGCAGACTTTTGAAAATTTCGAAATAAATTGTCACACGTCAATTGGGAAAACGTAATGGGGAACTCCAACGCAAAACTAATGTGGGAATCGTTCGAAACAGTTTTAGGACTATAAATGAGGAATGTGTACCGTACAAAATTAAGCGTGCGAAAGTAAACAACAAGCCCTTGTGGTTTACTTCTAGAGTAGGAGACATTATAAAGAGTAGAGATAGGGCTTATAGGTTACAAAAGTGCGATAAAGACAATTTGTGGTTACGAAACAACTACATATCTAAGGCGTGAAGCGAAAAGTGTAATAAAAAAGTCCAAGCGCGAATTTTAAATCTCCATAGCTCGTGACGGTAAAGAAAACGCCAAGCGATTCTTTCAATACGTCAACAATAGAAATCCAGTAAAAAGTGTCTTGAGGCCGTTGAAAAATGTTAACGGAGATCTAGTTTCTGAAAACAAGGAAATGGCTACCTTGCTAAACGAATTTTTTATGTCAGTTTTTACTATAGAAGATGTAACAGTAATTTTTTACTATCAGTCCAGCCTCTGGAAACTGAAAATAAAGTTTACCATAAGACTCTTTACATTTTTTAAACAACTTTTATTAAGTACAATATGAAGGCAAATGCCGATTAAAGCTATAAAATTAATGTTAAGAAATTTTTTTTTGAGCGATAAAATCGCGGATCATGTTTTTGGGAGTGATAAAATGGCTGATCCCACAAAGGTTAGGAAGGTACCGCTAACAAAATTGGGTGGTTTGACCTGAACCCAAAAGATTTTAGTGTCACGATGGCGTTGGTTTGCGATGATTGTAGTTATTCACTGTGTTTAACTTCATGCAAATTTTTTGATGATGAGGCTGCATTTAATTTTTATGTAGAACACAGGGTAATTTTTTACTATCAGTCCGGTCTCTGGAAACTGAAAATAAAGTTTACCATAAGACTCTTTATATTTTTTTAAACAACTTTTATTAAGTACAATATGAAGGCAAATGCCGATTAAAGCTATAAAATTAATGTTAAGAAATTATTTTTTTGAGCGATAAAATCGCGGATCATGTTTTTGTGAGTGATAAAATGACTGATCCCACAAAGGTTAGGAAGGTACCGCTAACAAAATTGGGTGGTTTGACCTGAACTCATAACATTTCAGTGTCACGGTGGCGTTGGTTTTCGATGGTTGTAATTATTCACTGTGTTTAACTTCATGCAAATTTTTTGATGATGAAGAGGCTGAATTTAATTTTTATGTAGAACACGGTGTATTGCTAAAAGAATTTATATGCCCTAAGAAAAACAAGGAAGGTATTGTTTGTGGTAATAAGTATACAGGTAAGAGTAGTACCTAAAATTAGGTTAGGTTAGGTTAGTATAGTATAGTATAGTATAGTTTTACGGTATATATAATATATACAGTGAATATATAGTGTTCGTTTTACTACATATATATAAATGTATATATATATATATATACCTTTTAGGTATATATATCAATGGATTCGTTTTTACATCGTGAATGCGCCCTAGATAGTCTCTACTGAAGGAATTACCCGCATTTTAGGGTATTTTTTCACACTTATACCCCAAAATAAACTTCCTGTCCTAATTTAGTTTTGGGTCAGTTCCCTCACTTGAGACTATCCAAATCGCATTCCTGGTGTAATAACGAATCCATTGATGTATAAATTATAGGAATTGAAGAGACCGGAGTGATAGTAAAAAATTACCGAACACAGTATATTGCTAAAAGAATTTATTTGCCCTAAGAAAAACAAGGAAGGTATTGTTTGTGGTAATAAGTGTGTGTTCGATAAAAACAGAAAAGCATTTCATTGCTATAGGTGGGTACGTGATAAGAAATGGAGAAGGGGAACATGCACATATTCTGATTTTTTTTCAGTCAGTTTATAAAAATACGTGGCTGGAGAGGTGCAACTTTAAAATTAATTTAAACCTAGTCTTCATTGCGTTCTAAGACCAAATTTTAGTATCAAACTAGCAAGGGATGAACTAGGTTTAGGTAGGTTAGGTTAGTTTAGGGTAATTATTCGTGTTTTTGACCCAGTCCCTTTTTATAATGAGAGCAAACTTTTCTGCTCAATTTGGAGGTGTTCTACACGAATCTGCCATCCGTTTCCTGTGCAAATGCGTAGTTTTCGAGATATCGTCATCCTAATATTTTGCGGACAGTTCAGTATGTGACACCGATTAGGTCAACTGTACGCCCTTGATGACTGGTTAGGTTAAGTCATGATATTTTCGTTTAAATTCGTTAGTTTAAACGAAAATGACAAGTGCAAACTTTTCTGGTTAATTTTGAGGTGTTTTGTACGAAACTGCCATCCGTTTCTTGTGCAAATGCGTAGTTTTCAAGATGAAGATGGTAAATATGGATATTACGGCCTCCACCCAATTTTGATGCCAAAATATATTTTCCTAGTAGTGTATGATGTGCTTTGTTCAAATCTGGCCTTCATTTTATGTGGAAATGAACCAATCAAAAGTTATGAGACTTCAAAGTTTTAACATATTTTGGTTTATTTCCCCATAAAATGATGGCCAGATTTTAACATTGCACATCAAATACTACTAGAAAAATGCATTCCAGTCTCTTTTTATAATGAGAGCACACTTTTCTGGTCAATTTTGAGGTGTTCTGCACGAATCTGCCATCCATTTCCTGTGCAAATCCATAGTTTTAGAGATATCGTCATCTTGAAAACTACGCATTTGCACAGGAAACGGATGGCAGTTTCGTACAAAACACCAAAATTAACCAGAAAAGTTTGCACTCGTCATTTTCGTTTAAACTAATGAATTTAAACGAAAATATCATGACTTAACCTAACTAATCATCAAGGGCGTACAGTTGACCTAACCAGTGTCACGTACTGAACTATCTGCAAAACATTAGGACTGATCAATTTGTGATGCGTGATCTTTACGGGGGCTCTGCCCCCGTACCCCCGAAACCTAAATTATACAAATGATAATGTAATAACATGTGCCAACCTTGCATGGGTAGTCCGCTAAATTTCGCCTGCCCTTAAATTGAAACGAGACACGTTTATTTTTAGTATTTTTTTTACGGCACCTAAAGACCTTCTGGTCTCTTCTTAAAATACAAGCACTATTGTATTTAGGGCAGGTCACAGATGTCTTAATTATTCCGTGATTGAAAAAAAGGTCTAAACTCTTGTCTTCATCGAGGGCAATATGGCGGATCACGTCTTTAAAATCAAGTTCACAAGATTGAGACGTTATGATACTAGAACGAAAATCACCAAACTAACAAGTAACAGAAAGAAGTAGGCAAAATCAAGAAAAAGTAGCCAAAAAAGGTAGCCAAAATAAACAAACTAACCGAAATTTATACATACATATTAGAAAGTAGAAAATATTTTTTTTATAAAAAAGTACATTTTACAAATTTGCACAAGATAATATATATTTTCTTATTCAGTTTTGATTGGTTATTCAATATATATTGCTGTTATAGCTGGGTGTGACTGGGTCAAAAAATGAATATTAACCGATACTCTCTGTCTTTACACACCCCATTTAGAGAGATTCCTCTACCGAGTGTTGCCCCCCATAGTACTGTGAGGTATTGAAAAACTCATGATCTTCACTTGCCCCACAAACACCTTTAAATGGGAGACCCAAAATGGGTGCACACACATTTCTACATTACTGTACAGTCTTTACAGCCACACCTACACTTTTCCTCCTAAGTATATATATTGTAATGTATATGGTTATAAATTGTGACTTGGTCCGCAATTGATATGGACTGTGACTTATTTTTGGTTGGCAAGGTACTGGTATTGATGGGTACTGTAATGAAATTGACTGGATTCTTTGGATCTAATATATTTGCATGTCAGTTATAAATAGATATAGAGTGTAACATATTTGTGGATAGTAGCCTATTATGACCTTGATCCTCTGGATCCAGAGATTCTATCTTTAGTTTTAAATTGATAATTAATTAGTTTTGTAAAAATTGGTTATTGCCAATGTACAGGTAGTTTTTACATAGTGGAGCTACCTCGATGGGCCGAAGTGGCCCCTAGTGTGCCCACTATAAAAATTTCTTATGTTCTTAAGGTTAAGGGTGGATGATTCTAAGACCCTTGAGTTGGCTCGCAGTGATGACTTGATGGATTTGAGTAAGATCATTAAGCAAACTGACCATGCTATCACTTCTTTTTGCAAGAAAAGTTCCAATGAAGTTGCTCAAAGATTCGATACTCAGGAACCATCTAGTTGTACTCAACCCTTGAATTGTCCTACATCTCCTGCTAGACCTGCTACCAATAGTCCTGGACCTAATATTCCTATTGAACATGTCTTATCTGCATTTCAATAGCAGGACAGTCTTTCAATGGTACAACTCTCGATGTGTGATGCAGTTTTTCCGTAAATATGAATAAAGCCAAGGAAGACTTCCTTCACTTCAACAGTCTTCTTGTCAAAATCGATGTCCACATACCGAAAAACCTGTGACATTTGCTCTCTATGACCTAGGTCAGGTGTCTAGTCAAATAACATTCCATAGTACTTGTTCTTGTGAATGTCTTGGAGAAGTTTGTTTCGAAGAGAAAGAGCAAGAAGTTGAATGAACTCATTCTGTATCTGGGGTGACAGATATGACACGTGCTTTGGATTCTACTGAGCATATTCTAGATTAGGGGTGGGGAAACTTTTCAGTATCAAGGGCGAAAATCGATAACATAAACACCTCCGCGGGTGTCTGGCAAATTTTAAGCTGAGGGGTTCCAGCACAGGTGAATCAGTGCTTAACACCCGACCATCTCAGATCTTGCTTATTTTTGGTGTATAAGGTAAGTTTGTGCAAGAAAGCCAGCTGTGAAAGTTTCAGCTTTCTACGACCATTACTTCACGAGTTATGAAGGTCAGAAAAATCAAGGTTAAGGTCAAAATAGCTCAAGGTCGGCATCTTTGGATGCACCTCACACATTCACTAATTATCGTAACCATATGAAACTATATGTTTTTGGACTCAGAATGAGCTGTAGAATCCAAAAATGCGACAAAAACAGCAATAGGAGAACAAATAAAAATGTTCACCCTTTGGAACGAATTGACCCTTTGACCTTGAAGTTCACACATTTTGGGGAAACATTTCTTTATACAAAATGAAGTTCCACCATTGCACTTTTAATATAAACAATAAAAATGTATCTTATTCACCATCTATACTGTCTTAAAGAATTTTTCAAATTTTGGCAAAATCGCCATATGTATATGCATATATGTACTGTACTGTTAAATAATATATTTTGTGAACATAAATTAATTACTTATTTTATGCCTTTCTTACAGATAAACAAGATGGGTAGAAAAGTTTGTGCTGATCCTCTTAGAAAACATAAGAAGAGATCGAAAAAGCACTTGTGCCAGTCCGTAATACACTGCAAGGAATTCACGGATTAATATATGGAGATTACATTTGTAAAAATTGTGTTAATGATATCAATAAAATCAAAGCTGAAGACAAAAAAGTCTCTGATATTGTCTCAGATTCGAACTCAGACACTGATGCCACTGCCACAGAAAAACGTTCCTCTGCCTATGGGTGTACTACTGAAATAATGTTTGAAGATTTCCAAGGAGATTTAGACACAATTCTTCCAATGCTGAATGTGACACCAGTGAAGACAAGTAAGTTTAAGTATTTTTAAAGTGTTAATTTATGTAGATATTATAGCAACAAAACATCAATAATATAACTACATGTATGAACATTACAACCTTTATATATTTGACAAATTCAGATGTATGCATATCAATTTATATAATGAAGATCAATACAGTTATGATTATATATACGGTATTTACCAAATTCATATGTAATGTACATGTTCATCTATAGGCCTACAGTTGATTAAAAAAAGTTAGCAATTTATTTTATTTGTTTTTCAGAGGGTCTGTCACGAAAAGGGAGATCTTCAAAGGCTGAAACAAAATTTGAAATGGCATCAACATCCCTGAAGAGAAAGCTAGAAACTTCATATGACACAAGTTTTACACAAGAAAGTGAAGAAAAGCAATCTAAAATGGATGACAATAATTTGTGAGTACTGTATATATATCTGTAGTACCTTCATTAAAGTATACTAAGCCTATATATTAGGGTGTTTCATACCTATAGGGTAAAATAAAAATGAGCTTGGAGTTTTAATCCACACGTTTCTCCGTATTCTAAAGAACAACAAAACACGTTTGTGCAAGTTTGAACCAGATCGCGCTGCATTTAGAGGTCCCCAACTTTGACGACTTTTTGTCAGTTCATTTCTCGCCTGCCTGCAGTGAAGACGGTTTTCTTCGTCACTTGAGCGGTTCGTGTTGTATAGCCTATTGGACAACTATGGAGGTAATTATATATGCTACTAATTATCTCATTTTACTGTGGTATTGAAATTTATTATTATTTAATTTCTGTCATTTTACTGTGGTAGTGATATTTATTATTAATATTACATGAAATTAATTAGTCTGTTGCATATTGGACAACTAAGCTGGTAATTATTTATGATACTAATTAATGTAATTTTACTGCGGTATTGAAATTTATTTAATCAATGAATTGTCAAAGAGAACGTAGTGTACACGTATCAGTTTTATAAATAAAGAAAAGCAGTAACTGGGACTCGAACCAGTGTCATAGCCGTTTGGCGGCATCGCTCAAGTCGGCGTACACAGCACGCTATCCACTCCCTAGATGGTGTAGTGGATAGCGTGCTGTGTACGCCGACTTGAGCGATGCCGCCAAACGGCTATGACACTGGTTCGAGTCCCAGTTACTGCTTTTCTTTATTTAATTAATGAAATGAATTACGATGTGAAATTATTTCTGTGGAATTATTTAGTTTGTTTTCTTTTCCAGGTGTCTACCAGAGCGAAAACAGAAGTGTTTCTTATTGGCCAGACGGATGCGAACATCACATCAAGTGGCCTTCCAACTCAGTTGCAAGTACTCAAAAAGTACTTTTACCACCAAAAGGAGCAAAAATTTGGACGTACTAAATGCCTGAACCTGTGCCTGGATGCCTGTCTCATATTTTGGGAGAGAGCGAGAATCCCCATGATGCGTCGAGATTCGGCCTTGAGGAAGATGGAATCCCTTCTCAAGGAATACGACCGGCTTGTGAAGCACAAGTCACATAAAGCAGAGTCCTTCCGAGTGAAGGAGGCGATGTTCAAGGAGGCAATAGCGAAGGAGATCATGGACATTGCTCATTCACAGGCTAAGGAAATGATGAAGAATCAGGAGGACATCCACTTTCTCGACATGCAGCGTGAAGATCCAAATTCCTGCAGCATGGGCCCTGTTGACATGAAGCTTCACTATAAGGAGATTAGGAAAAGGAAGAGGCTGGACAAGATTAAGGAACAACAGGAGAAGGCCAGGAAGGAACAAGGAGCTGCAGAAGATACGGGGGCTTTAGTGATTTCAACTTCGTCAGAGACTGACTCAGATGTCGTTGACCCAACCGTGGAAGTTTTTCCATCCTCCTCCAAGGGAAATACCAAGAAGCGACGCAGGAATCTGATCTCACAGGATGTGACGACTACCTACGATCGGCTGAATATTTCGTACCGCGATTCAGCTATGTCGTACGCTGCAGCGGCTAAATCACTAGGTTTTGACTTGGATGAACTGTCCATTTCTGCCAGTACCATGTACCGCACACGCAAGGCTCTCAGGAAGGTGGCTGCTGAAAGTTATCAATCCGACGAAGTTTGTCCTGGTCAGCCTCTTGTCTTGCATTGGGACGGTAAGCTCCTACCTAACAATGAGCAATGGAAGGAGAGCGTTGACCGGATCGCCGTCCTCGTCTCTGGCGACGGCAAGGAGAAGTTGCTCGGCATTCCTAAGGTGACGTCCGGAACCGGCGAGAAGATAGCGCGAGTTTGCTTGGATTTGGTCAAGGAACACAGGATGGAAGAGCGCGTGCGGGGACTGTCTTTCGACACGACAGCGTCGAACACCGGGATTCATATCGGGGCCTGCGTCCTGATTGAGAAAGGTCTTGGCAGAGAACTCATGTACTTCCCCTGTCGGCATCACATCTATGAAGTCATCCTCAGCTCCGTCTTCAAGCGTGCATACGGCCCTTCAAGTGGCCCCGATATACCCGTTTTCAAGAGGTTTCAGACACAATGGAAGTTCATCGACCGGTTGGACGTGCGGCCGTACGATTTTGCTCAAGTCAATGACTCTATGAGGGAACTGAGGGAGAAGTCAGTCCTGCTGGTGAGAGGGATGGTGAGCACGTCGCATCAGCGCGATGACTACAAGGAACTGCTACAGTTGGTTCTCATCTTCCTGGGAGAAGCAAAAGTGGTGGATTTCCCTCTCAGAGCCCCTGGCGCTTACCATCACGCTCGATGGATGGCGATAGCCATCTACTCCTTGAAAGTAATTCTACTGAAGAAGCAGTTCAAGATGTCGAGTCACGAGTTGGAAGCTCTGACAGCCGTAGGTCTCTTCGTGGCCCTCGTCTACATCCGAGGTTGGACTCGTGCTGCAACCTCAAGCAAGGCTGCCGCAGTTGATCTGGAATTTCTGCGTGACGCGGAAGCCTTTGCCATGTCGGGATATTCGTGTTTAACGCTGCGCAAGAAGCCATGTCTCGACACCTATGGTACATCTCTGAGACTCTTATTGCCATGGCGTTCTTCGACGCAGATGTGGCAGATGAAGAAAGGCTCAGATGGTCGTCAGTTTGGGTAAGCCCGCATCGAAAAAGGAACTCAAGCGACCCCAAGGGAAGAACGTCAGGAATCTTGCCTCGAAACACCTGGCGGAGTTCGTAACAGGAAAGACGATGGCTTTCTTCCATGCATTCGACTTGGACACAGAATTCTTGAAAAAGCCAGTTGCCGAGTGGACTGAAGTAGAGGGCTTCAAGCAAGCAGCGGCAACTGTTAACAAAATCTCTGTCGTCAACGATCGGGCCGAAAGAGCCATCGCGCTCACCAAAGAGTTCAACTGTTCTCTGACGAAGAACGAAGAGCAGAAGCAGTATTTGCTCAAAACTGTGATGCAGCATAGGGCGAAATACCCGAATAAAACCAAGACGGATTTCATGGACAAATGATTCGCAAGAAGTGGTTATGTTTTTTGTATCTTTGTGAAAATGTGTAGTGAAATGGTACTCGTTTGTTGAATAAAAATTCATAGACAGATTTTTGTTTAATTTTTTCCGTTTATGATCTGCCAGAGCATCAAACTGGGGACCCGTAAACTTTAAACTATTGAATTAATACTTCGGTTTATCAGTCTCCTCAGCAAATGGAACAAGGGGATCCATGTGGATTAAAATTTCTCCAAACTTTTAATTTATGAAACACCCTACTATATATAGATCATATGTTTGCATATAAATTTACTCAAACATGTATATCATTTTCGCAGGCATGCAGGAGTGATGCAAGCACTCAAGAATGCCTTCAGTGAGACGACTGACTACAAGAGGAAGATTCAAATACTAACACACTCACCATACACCATTCACAGAACAGCATCTTTCTTCAATGCATCTACAAGAATGGTTTCAACCAGCCGCAAAATAAAGAAAGAACATGGCATATTACCAGAAGTCCACATATTAGCAAAGGTCGGGTTATAACAAAGAAAGAGAAGGAAGCAGTGTGCACTTTCTATGAATCAGATGAAATAAGCAGAATATGTCCAGGCAAGAAGGATTGTCTATCAATTAGGAATCATGAAGGAGAGAAGCAACTACAGCAGAAACGATTGGTGCTTGGTAATTTCCGTGAGATTTTCGCTGTTTTCAAGGCAAATGACATATCCAAAAATGGGTTTCTCATCATTTGCTGCATTGAGACCCAAGTGGTGTGTCTTGGCAGGAGTTGGAGGAACACACACTGTGTGTGTCTGTACCAACCACCAAAATCCCAAACTTCAGCTATCAGCTTTGGGGGAAAAACAACTATCATATAAAGACCTCATTCTCTATGCAGTTTGTGACAGTGAAAAGGAAGAGTGTATGCTACAAAAATGTGCATTGTGTCCAGGAGAAGGTGTTATTGCATTCCTTGAAGGATTGGAATCTGTTCAGGATGCAGTCGGCACCATAATTACATACAAGCAGTGGACTTCCATGGATCGGACAACCCTTATTAACATCGGTGAATCCCTTGAAAACTTCATTAAGTCTTTGGCAACTAGAATTTGTGCACTAACAAGACACTTATGTGGCTGATGCACAAGCAAGTTTCCTAAAAAAACTGAAAGCTAATCTGATGGTCACTGAAGGTATTCTCCTAGGAGACTTCTCTGAAAACTACTCATTTATTGTACAAGATGCTGCACAAGGTTACCATTGGGAAAATAGTCAGGCAACAGTTCATCCATTTGTGTTCTTCTATAAAGTAAAAGTTAAAAGTTAAAAGTTAAAAGTTAGTTTCATTTCTGATGACATGAAACATAGTACAAACCTTGTCTTTGCGTTCTTAAAGCAACTGATCCCCATGATAAAAAAAGAGAGCTCAGGCCTGCGGAAGATTCATTACTTTACTGATGGTTGCGGAGGGCAGTATAAGAATAAATATAACCACCAATTTGTGTCACCACAAAGAGGACTTTGGACTGGATGCTGAATGGCACTTTTTTGCAACTTCACATGGCAAAAGTGCTTGTGATGGAGTCAGAGGCACAGCAAAAAGAATGATGGCTCGTGCCAGTCTTCAACTTACATTTAAAGACCAAATTCTGACACCACTTGACATGATGAAATTTCTGGATGAGAAAGATACCAGCACAAAATTTGTATTCTTATCGAAACAAAATGTCCAGCAGACAACTGAATTCCTGGAAAATAGATATAAAAATTCTGTAACCATCCCAGGTACTCGTAGATTTCATAGATTTGTGCCTATTAGTCATACCCAGTTGGAGGTTGGTGAGATTTCCTCAGGTCCTACAAAAATTATGACAGTTGTGCATCTATCGTTTAAAGATAATTTACATGAGCAAAAGCACATTTCAACTGAAGATATACAAGTTGGGGTATATGTAGCTTGTAACTATGATAATAAAATTTGGTTTGGATTAGTGGTTGAAGTATCAGAAGAATTTAGTGATTATAAGGTCAATTTTATGTCTCCACATGGAAGATGTTCTAAACATAGTTTCCCTTCTCGTCCTGACTCATGTTGGATGTTATCATCTGATATTATCCAGACAATGACTGCTCCATCATTGACAGCAGGTTCAAGAATAATTCAGTATGCCTTTGATGATCATGAGATGCTAACAGCTGAGGGTAATCATGCAGACCTGTTTGCCACAGTTTCCTGTTCTTGAGTCGAAAGTGTACAGAGCTCTAGTTTAATATGTATCTATAGAATACAGGTCTACATAATATGATACTCCTTTTTTACTCCTATTTTATATGATACTCCTATATATATATGTTTGTATTAATGTATTATTAATAAAAGTAATTATAAAAAAAAGTAAAATATTTCTAAGGGTGGAAAGGTGTGGTTGTAGGGGTGGAGGAGACCACAATAAAATAGAAATCTATATCATAGTTATACCTATGGTACCTAGCTTAATCTAAGTGATTTTGTATCACGTTTCTAATAATATTTTTTTGCTTAAGTAGTTTAAATAATGAATATCTCTAGATTTTAACAGTACATATATGCATATACGGTACATATGGCGATTTTGCCAGAAATTTGAAAAATTCTTTAAGACAGTATAGTTGAATAAGATACATTTTTATTGTTTATAATAAAAGTGCAATGATGGAACTTCATTTTGTGTAAAGAAATGTTTCCCCAAAATGTGTGAACTTCAAGGTCAAAAGGTCAATTCGTTCCTTGAAAAAGGGTGAACTAGTCCAGGCAATCTAGAGCAAAAATAGCTTCAACCTGGGCAAAATTGCTTCAGAAGCTTTCTAAACTGTTTCCAGATCAGGAACCATTGCAGAATAACATATCCAAAATCCGACAAAATTGGACTCCGGGAATACCCCCAAAAATGAAATTCAAAATGGCGGACTGGCAGTTTCCTACAAAATACAATAAATTTTAATTTCGCTTTGTAGAGAGAGTTATGACGTTTTTCTTGATCAGTAAAATGTTTTAAAACACATTTTCGTTTCTAAATTAACCTATATGACACTAAAAATTGTATTAGGCGGCTAGTATTAAACTATGACGTCACGTAATGTAAATAAAATATACTGTATGGAGTAGGGTGGTCCAAAAGGTTAAATCATCGACTAAGTTCTCTCCACAAGGTTGGTTTTATGCCTCTTGGTGTGGTCAGTATTTGTGCAACGTTTCACGTTATTCGGTTAATATTTAGGGGTCGCCCCACTTGCCCCCTTTTTGAAAATTTGGGAAAATATATAGACAACTGAATAACTAAATTTTTTTTTGGTTCTCAAAGAATATGAAAGAAAACAGTAAGACAATAGGACATGATAATGGGTGTATCTTCATTATTTCTTCTGCATCAGAGTCGCCTTGGATGGTATTGGTATCTGTTTTCGGTGGGCGGCTACGAGTTGTAGGAGGTACTGCTTCTGGTCCTCGTTTCGTGTCAAAGTGTCATTGTAGCGTTGTGCGAGAGCAATACCTCGCTCGGCAGCATCATTGACGTCTTTCATCTTTAAGGCGCGATCTCTAAGTTCCCTGTAGTTCTTGTCATTTGGCCATTCCCGTGGATCTTTTTGAAGTAACTGGCGCGCTTCCTCCTTACCTCCAACTTTCAAGGCATCAAAGAGGGTCAATGTCCTTTTCGTGACGAAGGATGCCACATCATTTTCAACACCAGCTTCCGCCATGTCGATTCGTCAGGGGCAGCCATTCTTTTGGGGATGTTGGAGGTGTTGAACCATTCTCCTTTTGGTATCAGGATCGATCCTATTATCGAAGAAGGCCAGTCCAATCAGATGCTCCGACAAGTACCACAGGTGGCGTCTTAGAGCTGTCTTCGCCGCTTGTGCAGCTCCTCCGTGTGGATATTTTTCCAGAAGATGCAGCATTTTGAGATCATTGAGAGGAACTTGTGTCCCCATTGGTGCTTCATGCCAGTACTTGACGTAAATCAGACTGACAAATAAAGCCAGCTGAGTCACGTTTCGTTCTTCGCGTGCTGTGAGCTTGAATTGATAGTGAAAGAGGTAGATTTTGAGCGCATAAATCGCCTTCGCCATCCATCTCGCGTGGTGCATGGGACCCGGGGCTCGGATAAAGAGTTGACCACCAGTCTTTCCCCCCAGGAAGAGCAAAGATAGTTCAAGGAACTCCTTGTAGTCGTCACGAGGTTGGCTTGCCTGAAGAGCGTTAGGTAAGTAAGTGAGCATCTCTTTTCTCATCTCTTGGAGTTGAGGGTTCTCGAACAAGCTGTCCGATGCTGAGACAAATGCTTCGTGGGAGAGAGATGGCCATTCCTTTTGAAATTGCTTAAAAAGGCCTGTTTCAGGACTTCTTGTTGAGCCAAATATTGAGGCAAAGACATCAGCAAGTACGACTTCAAGTATATGATGTCGACAACCGATCCAAACTAGCTCGTGACCCAATGCTTCTTCAATCCTGACACAGGCTCCACGATGTAAACCCGTGTTTGACGCAGTGGTATCGAAGACGAGACCTCTCACATGCTGTTCCACGTTCCATAATTTCATAGTTTGAAGGCATGCCTGGGCCTGTGCTTCTCCAGTTCCTTGTTTCATCTTTGGGACACCAAGCAGCTTCTCCTGTCCATTGAATGTTATAAGGATTGCTATCCGATGCACATTCGTCTTCTTCCCTTCAATGCCGGGGAGAAGCTTTCCGTCCCAATGGAGAAGGACAGGGTCTTCTAGAGAGAATGATTCTAGGTCTTCTCGAGCTGCCTGTTCTCGCCCACTTTCTCTGTAGTGATGAATAGAGCTCCGAGAGCACGTCATCCCAGACAGATCATGCCCCGCGGCCTGTAATACAGCTCCAGTTACGAAAACAGCATTCCGGTCAGAAAGATTGGTGCGATCCATTGCTCCAATGACTTCTGGAGATTGGAAAATGTTCGTAACCTTGTTCTTGGGACGCTTTGGTGCTGGAGCTTCAGACGAAGAAGGAATCGGAACCGATGGTCTATAGTCGTCGTCGTCTTGCGAAAAAAGGGAAGAAGAAGAAGAGGAAAGATCAATTGATGACACTCCTGCTTCTTCCAAATCTTTCTGTGTTGCTTCATGCCTTGCCTTCCTCTTGGCTTCCTTCTCCATTCTGGATCGCTTTCTGTCCTCTTGTGTAGTCGTTTCCTTATCAATGCCAGCCATGCTGCAAGAATTGACGTCCTTGCGCTGCATGGACAGGAAATTTCGGTCCTCAACGTTGACGATTGTGCTCATGGCATCACTGGTTGCGATGTCAAACAGTTCCTGGATGTCCGCTTTGAAGATGTCTTCATTCATTCTATCGCTGGCACGTTGCCTGGTCCTGTGCTTCTTGAGTGTTGTAGCGGTCTAAAAGCTTTGAAAGCTTACGGACACAGGAGTCGATCCGTTGAGTTGGGATCCGCGCTCGGGTCCAGACTTCAATCACCCTCTGGCATGCCTGGTTCAGACTGTCGGAGGTGGTTTGCTTTTGATTGATGTGGTGGTATTGCCCCAAGAGGAGGGCGTCAAGGCATGTAGGGAGCCTTGACGTGGATAAAGTTCCAGTTGCCATCCCTAGAAGCCAAACTTTTGGAATTGATCGAGTTTGAGCCATCGGACCTACGGAAGAAAAAGTACATTATAAAATATATATATTCAGAGTGGGGCGACCTCTAAATATTCACCAATCACGCTGCAATTTTGCACAGACCATGTGGACACTAAATGGACAAAAACCACACTTGTGGAGACTATCTAAGACAATTTCGAAATTTCCCCCTATGGATTTGGACCACCCTAGTATGGAGTGTATGTGGGAATGGACATTGCTACATCTTTATAAACTTATATTATATACAACTCTTTAATTCCTACTACCCACTATCAAATCTGCGTATTTGTGCTTGTCATTTTCTTTAAAACTGTTATTATGTACTCCTTTTAAATACTGCAACACAGTTTATTAATTTGTGTTTTCTGTTTCAGACTGACTCGGTGTACGGCTGACTCGGTGTGCGTCCGCCTTCAAGAATGCAGACCCCTGAAGAATTGTGCGTGTTTTGTAAGGAGAAATTGGACAGCGGACAGGAAGTGGTTCACATCTCGCAAAAAGGAGCAGATGGTATAAATGCATCCAGCCGCAGCCGTGGAAGCGATGTTGTTGCAACAGCTGGAATAAGTGTTCACGTTGTATGTAGGAAAAGGTTTACGGATAAAAAGACCATTGAAATAAAGAAGCGACAGACCGCAGCCGAGGCAATACCAAGGAAAAGTGCTCATTTTCATGAATACGCATTTTCCAGTGCTACTCACTGTTTGTTTTGTGATACCTTTATGGACTTTTTTTCCAAACACAAACCAAAATCAGAGCATGTCAAAATAAGAACTACAGAGTTCTCCGAAACCATAAAAAGGTGCTGTGAAAGCCGCTGCGATGAATGGTCGTTTAATGTAAAAGGCCGTCTGGAGTATTATCTTCGTGATCTTCCTGCTGCAGATTGTGTCTACCATCACACCTGCAACGTAAATTTTCGAAGTGGAAAAAACATTCCTCGCGCATACTCCTCCGACGATCATGATTCGAAGAAAGGGAGACCAACTAATGAAGAGCAACACCAAGCATTCCTTCAGACCTGTGCTTACCTGGAAGAGAATGATGAACAACTGTTGATTGGAGACCTAATTTCCAAAATGGAGGAATATCTTCAAGGAAGTCAGAGCTCTGTCTACGAACGCAGGCACATGAAGAGAAAGCTTTTAGAACGTTACGGAGACAAGATCATAATATCAGGTGAAAGTGGGAAGGCAGATGTAGTAACACTACGAGAGACAGCTAATGAAATTCTTATAGATTATCACAAAAAGTCGAAAGAATGTGATATAGATATAGAGCTACAGAAGATTTACCTAGTAGAAGCTGCTGCAAAAATAATCAGAAGTGATATCAAGTCTGTCGACTCGCCTAGAAAAGATGTGTATCCATCTCCAAATGACATCACTGCAGAAAGTGCTCTTGATTACATTCCCAACAGTCTGAAATTGCTATTATCAAAAGCATTTGCGGGACAGGATGCTTCAAGAAAAATAGGTGCAATTGGGCAGAGCATTATGCAAGCAACCCGTCCTAGAGGATTACTATGTCCACTACAGATCGGTTTGTCGGTTCAGCTACACCACAACTTTAGGTCAAGGTACCTTATTGACGTTCTCCATCAGCTGGGTTACTGTTCGGCGTATGCAGAAGTAACAAGATTCGAAAGAAACGCGGCGCTGGCAAGTGGGTCTGGCTCTTTTACTGTTGATGAAAACACTGCAGTCCTTCTAGCAGCAGATAACGTCGATCATGATGTCTGCACTTTGGATGGGAAGAATACCTTTCATGGAATGAGTATGATTGCCGCAATAACTGGATCCTGGAGTTAACGTTCATCAATTGCATTCAATCGGTACGAACATTGTCGTAAAAATGATTGGGAAACAAGCCTTTACATATTCTGCCAAAAGATCTGACAAAGTGAAAACATTAGGATCTGCTTCTGCCATTGTGATCACTGATGCTTCAGATATAGAAGTAGATCCTGCACTACTGTTTCAGAGAATGATGACTGTTGCCACTGGCGGAGACATGAATCTTGAAGATGTCATGTGTTACGAACTGTGTGCATATCCTCCTGCATTGTTCGAATCACGAAGTATCTTGAGGAAACCCGATAAGTCTCAGCTAGCTCATGCAATAATCAAATACACTGACACTTTACGCATGGAAGAAGTTCAAGAAATTCAGTGCACAGACCAGTACGTATTGGATGGTGGATCTCTACTACATCGTGTTTCCTGGCGTCAAGATAAAACATATGACAGCATCGCCAACTCATATGCCGATTTCAATCTGAAAACATATGGAAAAGCAATCATTGTTTTTGATGGCTACAGCAGCTCTCCTACGATCAAGGACATGACCCACAGAAGACGCAGCACCAAGACAAGCAGAAATGTGAATCTCAGTCCAAGCATGAAGTTTGTTGGCCAGAAGGAACACTTCTTGGCTAATGAAAAGCAAGCAAGCAAGCATTTATTTCCCTCGTAGGTGAGATGTTGAAGAAGCACGGGTGCACTGTTCACAATGCAGATGGGGATGCTGATGTGGACATCGTTCGTGCAGCAGTTTCCTCATCAGAAAATGCAACTACAACAGTAATAGGGGAAGACACTGACTTGCTGATTCTCCTTCTGTACCATGCCAAGGACAGTGGTTTCAAGTTGTACTATCGCAGCGATATAAGACGGGGACCATCTCCTAATCCTGTGTATGATATTCTCAGCATTCAATCATTGTTAGGCAATGACATCTGCAAGTATCTCCTGTTTGTGCATGCTTTCACGGGCTGTGATAGCACATCCAGAATTTTTTCGATCGGTAAAGCCAAAGCATTCGACACACTGATGAAGGTGGCTGAACTCCGTTCAGTTGCAAATACATTCTGTTCTGATTGTTGCCAACACTCTGACATTGAAGCCGCTGGAAGAAAGGCAATGCTTCTGTTGCATGGCTGCAAACACTTGAATCCACTAACGCACTATGTCATCGAATGTTAGTTGAAAAGGTAGCTACAGCTAAATCTTTTGTTACACCCGAACGTTTGCCACCTACCGATGCGTCCACAAAGTACCACAGCTTTCGTACATACTTTCAAATACTAATCTGGAAGTCTACAGAAGAGAAGATCGATGCAGAACAGTGGGGTTGGTATGTAAAGAATAATTCCTACTACCCTACAGCCTGCGACAAGCCACCAGCTCCAAATTATCTACTCAACATGATCCGCTGCTCCTGCAAGACGAAATGTGCTACTTCAAGATGTGGATGCAAGCGTAATGGAATGCCCTGTTCAGCCGCTTGTGGCGAGTGCCAAATCAGTGGTTGCGATAACAACCCAAGTACCGGTAATCTATCCGATGATAGTGATGAAGAGGATTAATTTCTGTATGTTTGTGACCAGGTATCACTTCTTCTGAAATGAACATAACTTGAAACTGGGAAAAAAATAATTGTTGTATTATTGATTATAAAAATCTGTAAAAAGGTATATAACATTATATTTGCGTAATAACTGGTTGTGTTGTATATTGTTGAATTATTTAAAACATTACAACTGAAAGAAAAAGCATCAAATGTATCTCTATAAATAAAAGCGTAAATTATATATATTTTTTTTTCGTAGGAAACATCCAGTCCGCCATTTTGAATTTCATTTTTGGGGGTGTTCCCGGGGTCCAATTTTGTCGGATTTTGGATATGTTATTCGGCAATGGTTCCTGAGCTGGAAACAGTTTAGAAAGCTTCTGAAGCAATTTTGCCCAGGTCTAACTACAAATTGCCTGGACTAAACATTTTTATTTGTTCTCCTATTGCTGATTTCATTGCGTTTTTGGATTCTACAGCTCATTCTGAGTCCAAAAACATATACGTAGTTTCATATGGTTACGATAATTAGTGAATGTGTGAGGTGCATCCAAAGATGCCGACCTTGAGCTATTTTGACCTTAACCTTGATTTTTCTGACCTTCATAACTCGTGAAGTAATGGTCGTAGAAAGCTGAAACTTTCACAGCTGGCTTTCTTGCACAAACTTATCTTATACACAAAAAATAAGCAAGATCTGAGATGGTTGGGTGTCAAAATGAAAATTTTTTGCTTCACCTGTGCTGGAACCCTCCAGCTTATATACAGCGTGTCCCAAAGAAATGTATACCCACTTTGTTCGATAATACCAGCTATGAGGATAATAAATATATTACTTTTTATGTTTTTTAATAAAAAATTTTCTCCTGAATCTAAATATGTAATTATTTTTATTAAAAATTGAAGAACAAAAAAGTTACAGATGTTTAAATTATAATTATTATTTTCGAGACTTCATGTGCGATATTTTCTAATATTTTAACAGACTGTTTTGAGATACTTATGTTTAGTGTTGATATTGAAGCATAAATGTTGTAATTATTAGTTAATTCAAAAAATTTACAAATTCCATGGTTAAATGACACTTTATCTAAGATGTTCGACGTCTTCCAGAACGTTGTTTTTGTAAGTTTTGCACAGTGCCGTCGGTTTCAAACTTATCTCGTATACGTGCAAAAATATTAGAAAATACCGCACATGAAGTCTCAAAAATAATAATTATAATTTAAACATCTGTAACTTTTTTGTTTTTCAATTTTTAATACAAATAATTACATATTTAGATTCAGGAGAAAATTCTTTATTAAAAAACATATAAAAAGTAATATATTTATTATCCTCATAGCTGGTATTATCGAACAAAGTGGGTATACATTTCTTTGGGACATGCTGTATATAAGATGTATTTTAAAAAGCTATTTGCTGGGCTGTAAATAAATAATTTTTAGTAAATAATAAATACCTAAGCAGGCGAATTGAAATTAGCTCGTGGGTGAAATTTCGCCCGTGGGCGAGGGTTTCCCCACCCCTGTTCTAGATGCTGCTTCAGGATAGTTTCAGAGGGTCATTCCATGTCAAATCAGACACATAAGGGCAAAAAAAATGTCAACCATCTCTGAATTTGTTTATACTTAGTAAAGTTAAGGACCCTTATGAGAAATGTAGATACCCAAAATTTCAGACCTCTGTGACCTCAGGGTGCTGAGATATGACGCCACGAAAGTTGACCTTTTGACCAGATTTTTTAAAAATTTAGTATATCTAAATTGTCATATCTTGGCTTCTACTGGACCAATTTACTTCATTTTGTTGTCATTTTAACGCTTGAAAGGAGTAGAATCTTTTGTCTATCTTGAAATATATCCCATAAATGATTCATAAATTATTATTAAAAAGTTATAGAAGTTGGAAATATTTGAACTTGAGTAAAAAAAAAATATCATCTCCGATTTTTAAATTTTTTTGTCCCAAGATACCTCTATCCAAGCACAGTATTATGTAAAAATTTCATTATTCTCTGGCAAATACTTTAGAAAATATAGCACTTTCAGTATGACAAATTTAAAAAAAATATTAAAAAAAATGACAGAAAATTAAAAATCATTGCTACAGATGATTACATAGAAGAATTTTGTGAAAAATTGAAGCAGTATCAGGTAATAACAATAATTTAATAACACTTATTGAACATATCATGTATAATTTTTACAAAATCATATAAAAATAATATATCTTGATGTTGACAAAATAACCTTGTACTAGAATATCATTTGAAAAATCCAATGAAATAAAAGGCTGAATTTTAATTATTTTTTAACAAAAAAATATATATCTACAAGCCCTTCTAAATTCTAATTTATATACTTACTTTCAGATCCATGATTTCCTAACAAATATGCAATCAAACTACTATCAGGATAAGGAAACATCATTGGAAAATGATGAAGTTTTGGCTGTACGCGACCTCAAAAAATTATTAAGCTATTCTCCAAGATGAAATTCAGTCATTCCATTGGAACAACCAAATGACTATTATTCATCCGTTCATTCTATATTTTAAGGCCCAAGGAAATCTAAAGAACTTAAATTTTGTAATTATTTCAGAATGTAATGACCACAATGTTGTCATGGTTCATCTTTTTCAATGCCACAGGTCTCTGTAAATTTATAGAAGAAAAAATTCCATTCATAAAAAATTTATTATATTTTTCAGATGGATGTGCTGCCCAATACAAAATTTTTAAAAATTTCCTTAACCTCTGTTACCATAAAAATGATCTTAATTTGGAGGTGGATTGGAATTTTTTCACTACAAGTCATGGAAAAAGACCATGTGATGGATTGGGGAGCACTATTAAAAGATTAGCTGCATAAGCAAGCCTCCAAAGACCATATGATAACCAAATAATAACACCCGGAAATTTGTTTGAATTTGCTAATTGTAACATTAAAAACATAAATTTTAAATTTTTAACAATTGAAGACCATCAAAGAGAAGAAGAATTTTTAAAAGACCAAAATTCAAAAGCCAAAACCATTTCTGGAACTCTAAAATTGCACAATGTGAAACCTGTTTCACTTTCATCAATTACTGTTAAAAGATATTTGGCATCTAATGAGTCAACAATCATAAAAGTAACTGAGGAAGAGGAAATGATAGAAGAAAATGATATAAATGGTTTTGTTGCTATAGATTATGATGACCACTGGTGGTTATCATATGTTTTGGAAAAATCAACAGAATCCAGAGAGGTGAAGGTGTCATTCTTACACCCTCATGGTCCCAATCCTTCGTTTTTCTATCCCCAACATCCAGATATTTTGACAATAAGATTTTCAAGCATCATCAGAAAAGTTGGTGTAATGATGAGAAATGGAAGTGTGTACAATTTAGTAAAAGATGATGTACCAAAAGTCTCTCAATCTCAAAGAATTACTTCAAAGAAAGATAACCTAAAATACCTATTTAAATTTAGAATTTTCAAATTAACAACCATCTAACCCATGCTATATACCAATAATTTAATGTAATCACTAGCAATTTGCTTTCATAATTTCTCTATTTACTGTAATTTCAGATTTAGTCAATAATTTTTCTTTATGTAACAAACTTTAATTATTTTTACAGATTAACAACAACTAAAGGGGATCACAAAATTTTACAAGGCAAGATGTCTCTTCAACTGGGTTGATGAAAATATTAAATTCAATTCAAATAAATTCAAACATGTTATTCTTCTAGAATAAATGCTAAAATTACTAGAAAGTACCACACTCAAAACCAATTAATTAGTTTTTATATATGTTTGGAAAATTTTAGAAAAAATCTCCCCTACATAGGCAAAAATAGGTACACCTATAGGTGCCAAATTTAAAGCTCCAAATTAGTTATTTTATTTGTCATAATGCTGTATATACTTTCAAAAAAAAAGTTACTCCATATCATTTTTCATAGGAATAGCAATGATTTTTCATTTTCTGTAATTTTTTTATTTTTTTTTAAAATTCATCATACTGAAAGTGCTATATTCTCTCAAGTATTTGCCAGAGAATGATGAAATTTTTACACAATGTTGTGCTTGGATAGAGGTACCTTGGGACAAAATTTTTTAAAAATCAGAGACTATTTTTTTTATTGAAGTTCAAATATTTCCAACTTCTATAACTTTTTTTATGAATCATTTATGCAATATATTTCAAGATAGACAAAAGATTCTACTTGTTTCAAGCTTTAAAATGACACAAAAATGAAGTAAATTGGTCCAGTAGAAGCTGAGATATGACAATTTAGATAGGCCTATATTAAATTTTGAAAAAATCTGGTCAAAAGGTCAATTTTTGTGACCTCATATCTCGGCACCCTGAGGTCACAGAGGTGTGAAATTTTGGGTATCTACATTTCTCATAAGGGTCCTTAAGTGTAGTAAGTATAAATAAAATCGGAGATGGTTGACATTTTTGGTGTCTGATTTGACATGGAATGACCCAGGATCATAATGTGACACAAGGTTAAGCAATGATAAGAAATTACCAATGTTCATGTCTGTCATGAGTTCCAGCTTTTCTACATGACCACGGAGTGCCAAAATTTGGCAGACCAAAAACTTGATGCAATCTAAAATATATTTCAAAACCTGCCTCCAGTTCTCTTTTTTCTTGTTGATTTGTTCTTCAAGACGCGTCGATAATCGCCTTCTCTTTTATTTGTCTTTTGGTCTCTCTCTAGGTTCTGAAGGCCAGTCTGTGATTCACACTGTTTTCATGAGCAGAAACCTTTTATGTCTTCCAGCTGTTGAATCCTTGAACCAGTTCAAATGAAGACTGAGTGTTTCTTGAGGCAGAAGAATACAACAAGCAACAAAAGCAGTATGCTGATCTTCTTGATGGAGAGTAGAGAAGCCAAGATCTATTTACTTCTTGGCCATTAGGGAGTTTGTGTTTGAACCATGATTTGGTCCTTGCTTGTCCATCCGCTTATCCTTGCTTGTCCATCTGGCTTATTCTTAGCTTCAAAAGGCCCATCTTTGTGTTGGAATGGTTCAGATCCAAGAGAAACCATCTCTGTTCATAGATTTTGTGGCACAACAGGCAGCATTTGGTCATCAAATCTAAGAAACCCCACATCACACGTTTCAAGTACCTCTGCGCCTTTAGGTAAGCTTGGAGGTTCACTTAGAGCATCAGATTGATCTTTACCCACTTCATGGTCAGATACATGTTGTTCCATCTCAGGATCAGACTCGGCTTCTTGCATTTCTGGTGTATGTTGCTCACCTGAAAACTGGTCTTTTCTGCTGGATTTATCATCCTTTTCTTTTCTCCCTTCTTTGACTGTAAAGTAGGAATGCATACACTTGCTTAACTTCTTTGCTTCCTTGGCCTGTGCTGATCTTTTTCTGCCCTGCGCCCCACTCAATTTCTTCTTACCACTTGATCCACTCATTCCAATGTCACACATCGTGCTAACCAATAGCCTAAAAGAGAGAACATTGATCAATATAAAGCAATCAAACATTGACAATACAACTACAACTAGCAGTATTTATAATAATAATAGTAATAACCACCATAAACACTACAATCATACACTACACTACACCACAGTCACACAACACACCAGCCACCCAGCCAGACATCACACCACACAGTCATGCATCACACACATCACAGTCGCACCACACACAACAACACTCATTCACACATCACAGTCATAAACCAGTAAAACCACATCACACAATCACACACAACACCACACCAGTCACATGCCAAATCACAGTCAAACACTGCACCATAGTTATGCATCACACAGTCATATCACCACAGCACAGTCAAGCATCTAACTAAAAGATAATTAAATAAGAAAATCATAAGCTTTCTCAAGGAGCCATGACTGGTTATTGCATAACACGCCATACCTACAAGCAAAGTCCATAAAAAAATGAATAAAAAATCAATAATAATTAAAATCTGTATCTACCTCATGCCTCCCAAGAGGGGCACGCCCCCCAGTTTGGGAAACACTATACTTTAGCCTAAGCATAAATAATGTGTAACCAATAATAACAGTGTTAAAAATTATAAAGCAAATAAAGGACAAAAATAATGCTTACAATGGCACGGCTGCACAGACAACAACACAACCAGACTACTAGAGTGTCTGCGAATGACTGACTCAGACTGCTGCCTGGCGCCTGCACTGTGACGCATCAAGTCAGAGTTCCCGTATTAGACCTGTATAGCCCCTGTAGTCCCCCCCCCCCCCCCCCCCAGGGCTTGAGATGTAACTTTGAATTACAATATACAGTAGACTCGCAACTTACGTGGGGGTCATGTTCCTGGGACCCTGCATAAAGCCAAAAGCTACGTAAAGTCAGAAACCAAAAAAAATCCCCTAAATCGCCCTTAAATCACTATATATTGTAACTGTTATACATATATATACACTATAACATACCTGTACAATTTTTCAAGTTTTTCAAGTGCTCGGCCACATGAAACAATTCACTAAACTTGTGTATATCCCAACATGCTGACTCTTCCTGTTCTTCATTGTAAAATTATATTGTAAATTGTAAAATTATAACCTGCGTATAGTTGAAACTACGTAAGAAAAATCTGCGTAAGTTGTGAGTCTACTGTATACACTGAAATATAAATATTTACAGCAGTCTATGAGTAAACTCAGTAAAGATGTACTTGTTTTTTTAGCAACTCATGAATTGTAAACAAAAATAATGAACACAAATGCGAAATTCAGTGGAAACTGCTTAAGTTTGCTTAAGCAACTTGTAAGAGTGCAAAAAAGAGCCTTATCATTGTTTGACTGCCACAAATAATGGTAAATTAATAAATAAACAATTAAAGTTTATTTGTGCTGCCAAATTTGCCATTGAAAATTACCGATCAATTCCACAATATAATTTAACTTTGTAACTCCTTATTTTCCTTTTGGAAAAGTAAAGCATAAAAAATTCGTAAGTTTCAATGAAATAAAATCATAATAAATTCAATTTCATAAGTGGTGTCAGTACATTCTGCTTGAGCAGTTTAACAACCAGAACGATTTGAACAAGAAATTTAACAACTGGTACGGCGTACTGTTCTGTACCACCTCAGCTCAAGCCCTGCCCCCACCCCCATGTGCATGTGCCTGCTAGTGAGTAAGATCGGAAACAAAATATGACAATATTCAGGAGGATAAAATTGTAATGACCTTTGCGATATTTCTATATTTCTTTTGTACTTATATAATTTTTTTCATTTAACATCACCATTTAGCGCCCAGTGGCAATTGCCCCTCTCTGCTCCCCCCTTGGTATGCCACTGCTGAATGCTTGAAGGAAACCCTGAAATTCCTGCAAAAAAATCATGGTCTGGGGAAACATCTCTTGTCATCGTATGAATTGTCTACACATTGTAGAGAGAAACATGAACCAGCACAAGTATAAAAAAAGTACTGAATAATTGTGTTGCCTCAAATTAGGGATTGGTTTAGTGATAATCCATTATCTTTCAGCAAGACAGTGCTCCCATACTATGCAGCTTGAAGTGTAAAGACCTGGTTCATAGAAAATATCTCTGTACTACTTTGGCCTGGCAACTCACCAAGTGTGTGAGTCCTATTAAGAATTTATTGGATATACTCAAAGATAGGTACATAAAGAGCCAATAACAACTAAAACGGAACTCATTACAGTGGAACCTCGACTTACGAACGCCTCTATTTACGACCAAATCGACATACGAACATATTTGCTCCGTGATTTTTCGTTTATTGCTTTATCTCTCGCATAT
Organism: Bathynomus jamesi; assembly: GCA_023014485.1. Classification (NCBI taxonomy): domain Eukaryota; kingdom Metazoa; phylum Arthropoda; class Malacostraca; order Isopoda; family Cirolanidae; genus Bathynomus; species Bathynomus jamesi. The sequence continues at coordinate 151,365 of JAJOZX010002918.1, read as the reverse complement.
TTGCTCTGTGATTTTTCGTTTATTGCTTTATCTCTCGCATATTTGCTCCGTGATTTTTCGTTTATTGCTTTATCTCTCGCATATTTGCTCCGTGATTTTTCATTTATTGCTTTAATAAGCCCTTCATTATGGCTCCCAAGAAAGTGAAGAGTTTTCGTGGCAGTGAAAAAAGAAAACTTAAAATAACCATTGAATTAAAGAGACAGAAAAGAGACAAAACCCCTGAAGGAGAGGTGCCCAGTGTTCTTATGGAAGGGGACTCTCCTTCCAAACAGTAACTTCCCTCCCCCTTCCTTTCCTCATCACCATCCACTCATGCCAGCGACTATCCTCCACAAAGGTACAGTAAAATTATACAGCTTATTAAATTTAGTATAATTTTTTTCTCTTATATTTTCTCTTTATAAACTCTTACAAAGCATTAAAAGTACAATTATCTGGGGCGCTGGAACAGATTAATTAAATTTACATTAATTTCAATGGAAAAAATGGATTCGATTTACGACCAATTCGAGGTGCGAACAGGGTCTCGGAACGAATTAAATTCGTAAGTCGAGGTTCCACTGTATTTGCCTAATTCAAGTGTGGCTTCATTCTAACAAAATCAAGGAATTGTGCAGAACATTGATACAAACAAGGCATACCAAACTGTGTGGAGGCTCTTAAATTAGCTGAAGGTGGTCAAACTTGCTACTAAAATCTGTGTTACTTAACAGTATATATGTATGGAAGTCACAATTACCAATAAACATGTATTCAGCAGCTAGTGTGTTTTATTACCTCTATTTTAAGAAAAAACTGCAGAAAATGAAAAATCCATAATTTTTCCTGTACTGTAGTTTCAACAAATTATTTGTTATATGTTGTGAAAACCAAAGAATATTCTGTATGTATAGTTTAATTATATAGAACAGATTCTTTTAAATATAGACCAACGGGCTACAGCATAGGCTCAATAACTATTTTTGAGTTTTTATATTTGAAATTAGATATATAGATAAGTATATAGTTAATAAAATATTTTGCAAGTGTTATAAAAACAAATTTTTATTTCCAGTTCTCATTGTGACTAGCTGTATTATGAAAGTCATTTTGATTTCTTTTGCCAATAAACACTTCATTTTCATTCACTTCACTTCAAAATAAATACTCTCAGTCATTAGAATGTTCTTGTAATGCAGGGCATGAGTTTAAGAGTCCAGTTGAACATTAGTAATAATTTCAGGGAAGTGCCTCACTTCAGTAATGAATAAGTATAAAACAACCTTTTGAAAAAAAGATCGTTAAACTTTTCTGTCACTTGCCATTCACTGTGAATGAGCCTAGCCTGAAAATGAATAGTGAAAGTGAACTTGGATTGAAAGAAAATTTGAACATTAAAACTGAAGCCATTGAAATTAAAGAAGACACTGAGTCTTATGAACAAAGCCTTTCTGAAGACATGAATGTTCATGGGAATTTGAATCCAGAATGGCAAGTAGGTAATTAATAGGTAGAAATAGCATACCTAATTGTTTTTCATATAGATTCGTCAGCCAGACTCTGTACTGAACAGACGCATTTCCTGAGCTCTCTGATATTGCATCTACTTTTGCATATAGCTGAGAATTTTACTTTTGGAAAGTTTTGAATTTTATATACTTGCATTTATATTCACATTGTTATAGTTAAGTAATTGAATATTAGTGGTTTTTAGCGATTTAGAAGTTTTCATAGTGTGCTGGCTTAATTTAACTTAAACTTGTGATGGTTTAAACTAATTTTTAACTGTGCAATGCCATTGCAGAAAGCGTCGTGTGTTAGGTGTAGGGTAAACTGGTGGTATTTGGAATTTAAAGATTATAACGGTGGTCCTATGGCGATTACCGAGAGATCAGTTTGTTTCTTTTGTGAGTTAATGGAGGAAATAGTTGACATAAAATGCAGTGTACGTGAGGTGACAGAAAGACTTGCAACGCTTGATGAGGGCAGGGGTAGGGTTACAGTTGATGAAAGCCGAACCAATACTAACATTGAAGACGTTAGTAATTTAAAGGGTGAGGTGTGTAACCTAGTTTCTAGTTTAGGTAGCTTGTTGGGAAGGTTGGATGGAGATGAGAATGGAGTTAAGGTTGGTCCGATAGTAGTAGATAGCGAGAGATTTGGAGAAGTTAAGGGTGGAGCTAAGCCGCATACGTTAGGTGATAGGAATCCCCCCCCTATTGAGGTTTCGAACCCTTTCGCCTATTTGGAAAGGGACGTGAATGAGGGGGACTATTTTAATTGGGGACTCTTTAGTGCGCCATGTGGACAAAGAGTTTGTTGAATGGCATCCAACCAAGAGGAGGAGGGTCTGTCTCCCAGGGTCCAGGATTGACAGAGTTAGAGACAAAGTGGATAGGATTGACGTTGCCTCCTGTCACTCGATGTTGGTGATGATGGTAGGAGGCAATGACTCGTATAGGCCTGATACGAGAGTGCCTGACCTTTTGGAGAGATATAGGGGGTTAATTAGGTCCCTGAAGGCGAGGTCAGATAGGTCTTTAGTTCTAGGTATTACCCCTAGGCACGGGTTGGGTCTTAGGATTACGTCAAAAACAATATTTTTGAATAATAAATTAGAAGAGATTTGTGCTGAGGAAAATGTACCCTTCGTAAAGCTGTGGTCTGAATTCAGTGATCCTAGCCTTTTTATAAAAGATGGGGTATATTTTAATGAAATAGGTTGTCAACAGGTGACTCAACCCGCAACTACTTCACATTTGTGGCTGGTCTCAATTTACGTGCATGTGTTGAAACCCCAAGATGGATACTCTCGTCTCTCCCTTCAATTTTTTCCCTCTCCTCAAAACTAAACTGCTTCACTTTAATCGCTATTGGTCGATCTGTATTAACACCTTATCTCTCCTTGAAGAATCGCTGATATAATTACTTTTACTGGAAATGCCTATGGGAACATTAACCCCCTCCCCAGTGGCTCAAGACGAAAACACGACAAAACTGTACAAAGTTAGGGACCTTGCAAAATCAATTTCATCCAGGATCCAGAGAATGAACAGCGAAGTGGGAATGCAAAAGTCACAGGAAAAAAAAATTGGGTTTATTCGTAAAAATGCTATTTACATATGTTACATGTTTCTCTCACCTTGATATACGCTCATTCACCCACAGAACCTTCCACACAATTTTCATTCACCATACAGATCAATATATTTTAATGGAATGCTTTAAACTTGAAAAGATTATTATCATAATACAGTACTGTTCCCTAATTAGCTTGACTAACAATACTTAGCAAGAAGTTATATTTTATATCACTACCATACTAGAAGCTACAATATTTAGGGTTAATCTATAGGTTTAGGCCTTGAATTTTCTTGTAAATTTAATTAATACTTATGTTTTGCAATACCATATTCTACTATTTACAATACTTGAGTCCCTCTTGAGACCCCTATCCAGTCCTTGACTGGACTCTGGAAGGTCATTTCCTTGCAAAGGAAATCCTTCCTAGGCCTTTCAAGATATATCCTACGGTGGCCACTCTTAAGTTATTCTAATTCCAGGTGTTCTGGACCTACTTGGGAAGTCTCCCCTTACGGGGCCCTTTACAAGAGTAGGTGATGGTCTCCTGACCACCTAGGCCTATCCTGCCAGTATCTTGAGGAGTCACCCTTAGGGGCCCCTCTTACAAACTGGTGGACTAGATCCACCTACATCAAGCCTTTATAGTTTTTAGTTTGGTTTTTTAATCAAACTAGACCATCACCTAACATGACTTCTTGAGGTGTTATGTCTGAAGAAATAACCCTGCCAAAAAAGATTAATATAAATTTTAACATTTACGTTACGTTGTTTGACTTAGATATATTTCATTTTCTGATATAATTAAATTTGCCCTTTGGGCTATAAAAACAGGGACCCTCACCTGCCAGTTCCTCTTGACACACATATACACATATTTCCTTTCGAGCCACCACCAGACGAGGGGATGCCCCCGGTGGCTGTGTGTCTATCTCGACATGATGCTCAAAAATATGCTTCCTGAAAAGATAGATAAAAATTAAGCAAAAGGTTAGGACCTTAGTTAGTTGAGGGTGAAATTATAGGGATCTCTTGGACCCCCTACAAGGTAATGCTAGGCTAGGTAGGTTAATAGATGAAAACATGTGAAAGCTGTATAGGTTGAAGCCTTCTTTAAATGTTGTGGGTCTGGGGAACGCGGGCCCGACATGAAAAATATTTTAAAATGTGGGCCTGTGGTAAAAAATGACTTAAACGTCTTATTGTAACACGCATAGTATTAGAAATAAATTAAATGAATTTAAGGCAATAATTTATTCTGGCAACTACGATATAGTTGCTATCACTGAAACTTGGTTAAATACCGTGACTCGGGACTTGTTGGGGGAACTTGATATACTGGGTTTTAAACTCTTTACTAATGATAGGTTACATAGGTTTGGTGGTGGCATTTTGCTGTACATTCATAATTCCCTTAGGGCTGTCGAGGTTAAGTTAGATTTTCCGGCAGCAATTAATGCAATATGTATTGAAGTTAGGGCGTGTAGTATTAGTTTTAATTTTGTTGTTGTTTATAGACCTCCCGTTCAACCCCTTGATACAGATACTAGATTTTAGTCACTTCTTGGTAGCCTTATTGATAATTGGAATAGTATAGTTGTTGGAGACTTTAACTGCCCTAATGTTAATTATGAGAATTTTACTGGTAATGAGGAGGGTTTGAGATTGATTGAGTTTATGGAAGATAACTTTTTACGACAGATGGTTACTGAACCAATGTGTGGTGATAATATTTTAGATTTGGTGATGACGAATGGTGAGAATATAGTCGAAGGTTTAGAAGTAGGCGAGAGTTTAGGATGTAGTGATCATCAAATTCTTAGGTTTAAGTTATCGATAGAAAACACTAAGGATAGTAACGTAATAGAACTCCCTGATTTTCGTAGGGCTAATTTTGATAGTTTTGCGGGTAGGATGAGAGTAGTGGACTGGGATAACTTATTTATGGGTAATGACAGAAATTTGCATTGGGTGGCGTTTAAAGAAAGTTTTAGGAATATTGAAAGGGAGTTTATTTCTTGTAGGCCCAAGTGTGCTAGAAATCATGGTAGGCCCAAGTAGTGGACTAGGGAAATAGGCGAGTTCATAAACAAGTGTAATAGAGCGTATAGACTTAATAAGCACAATGGCACGGCAGCTAACTTTAATAGATATATCGAGCTTAGACGTCAGGTTAAAAGATCAGTTAGGAATGCCAAGCTTAATTTAGAAAGACTTATAGCTGCGGATAGTAAATATAATCCAAAAAAGTTTTTTGAATGTCAATAATCGTAAGCTGATAAAAGATAACATATGCCCTCTAGTGGATGTTAATGGCACTTTGGCTTCTGATGCTCAGCCAATGGCGGGTATTTTCAATAACTTTTTTGCGACAGTTTTTACCATAGAAGACGTAAATAATGTCCCCGATGTGGATGATATCGTTCCATTTAGTAGCGAGACTATTTTGGATGAAATAACTGTTTACAAGGCTGAGATTGCACATTATATCGATAGGCTAAAAGTTAGCAAGGCTCTAGGCCCTGACACTTTTTATCCCAGACATTTGAAAGATGTTATCATAGGCCCCTTAATGAAGATTTTTAATCAGTCATTCAAAATGGGGATTATTCCTGAAGACTTCAAATTAGCTAATGTCACGCCCATTTTCAAAAAAGGCGACCACATGGTACCTAGTGATTATATAGGCCCATTAGCTTAATGTCAATTGTAGGTAAACTTTTGGAATCCATAATTAGGGATCGTATTGTGGTGGGATTTGATTTAACCTAATGGCCGCACCACAAATAAGAATTTTTCTTTTAAATTTAAGGCCTCCACAAAAACCAGGCTGCTTACCTTGAAGGGTTGTTGGATCCAGGCTCGCTGCCCAGACCTCCGATTTCATAACTGCTGGCTCGTACCACCAACAGTTTCTCACTTGTTTCACAGGTCTTGCCAGAATAGCTTCCTTCTGTTAGTGTTTCAATATCTCCGGCATCCCTTTCCTAACAGAACTTAAAGTTACCTTGGTCCAATAACGGTCTTCAGCCTCTCAGACAAATCCAGCCTGAATTTAGTTTCCTCTGTTATGTTCTTTATTTTCTCTTGTCAAATTACATACTTAAACTATTTTTTTATTTACATTTCCACACCCACGCCAATTGGTTCCCCCACTTCTCAAAACTCGAGTTTTGACACACACACCGACACTTTTAAACCTCAGAAGCATCTCTTTTACTAAATTTGTTTATTCCTTTTTGCTAAAATGTTTTAACAAAAAAGTACTTATTTTCCATTTACTAACAGCGTTTAACAAGTGACCGTCCAACTCTCACTCTTTTTCCCATACCGGTACTAATTTAATAAAACTGTTTTATTCCTCATTCCTTGTTTACAAGTTTAATATTTCTTTATATAACTTATTGCTTATTTTTTTTGTTAAAATATTAACAATTTAGTACTTAATATTTATTATTTATTATCTTAATGCTTATTATTTATTACTATCTTTCTACTTAATAGTTTATCTTAATGTTTATTTACTTATTACTATTTTGTTATAACATACTTATTCTTTATTTATTTATTTCTATTTATTGTTTAAAATGTTTATTGTTTACTTATTTAATAATTATTCATTCTTTACTATTTATTTTTTATATGTATTTAAGACTTATTGTTTATTTTTTTCTGGAAAGAAAGAGAGAACCATTAAAATCCTATCTATAACAAGTATTTCATTCAAAAATTAAAGAAATTTAATATATAAATAATAATAATAATCAAGGCCAGGGGGAAAGGGCTGAGGACTGAAAGGGGAAAGGGTTCACCCTCCACAGTATCATCGATCACTTAGAAAGTAGAGATTTGATTAATAGTAGTCAGCATGGGTTTCAACGCCATAGATCTTGTTTAATTAATTTGTTGGAATTTTATAACGAAATAGTGCGCGAATACGATAGGCATAGAGTGGCTGACGTTATTTATTTAGATTTTAAAAAGGCATTTGATACAGTTCTGCATAGGAGATTAATTGCGAAGGTCAAAGCATACGGTATACGCGGTCAAGTAGCTAACTGGTTAGAAGAATGGCTTCGTGCTAGGAGGCAGAGGGTGGTAGTTAATGGTAGTGAATTGGGGTGGTTGGATATAGGTAGCAGTGTCCCACAGGGTTCAGTGTTAGGCCCATTGCTATTCGTAATTTACATTAATGACATAGATGTAGGATTGACTAGTAACGTGTCAAAATTCGTGGATGATACTAAAATAGGCAGTAAGGTTGTTAATGAGGTCAATAGAAATAGGCTCCAAGATGATGTAAATAGGATTATGGAGTGGATGGATAAGTGGCAGATGCAATTTAACTAGTGATGGGACGATTAATCGGAATCGGAAGAATCGAGTATTTTTCAGGAATCGGAATCAAGAATTGTACCATGATTTCCGATTCTTAAAACGATTCTTTAACTTTTAATTGAACCAGTTTTGCAATGTAAACTTTAAAATTTAAATGAAAGAGGATAACAAATTTTATTTTTATTGTATTGTAGCTATACATTAAAACATGTATATCCATGATGTGTATAATCAAGAAGATTAAAATGAATTGTTACAACTTACAGTTGATTTTTATTTTTAAACTAATCTATTATAATTTATAATTTATATTACCATACTCATAATGTAAATAGTTAATCTTACCAGAGTAAAATATGACAATTTCCAGAAAAACAAGTATAGAATTATATTTAAAAATATTGAGAATCGGAATCGAGACTTTTTAGTGGTATTGGAATTGGAATTGAGAATCGTATCGGAATCGAGACTTTTTAGTGGTATCGGAATCGGAATTGTTAAATATTTTGGTATCGTCCCATCACTAAATTTAACGTAGACAAATGTAAAGTTTTGCATGTAGGTTCTCGTAACAATAATTACACGTACATGATGGATGATCGGGAGTTGGCGAGCATTGAAGAAGCAGTAGATTTGGGCGTACGCGTATCTAAGGTTTTAAAGGTTAGGAACCAGTGTCTGGAGTCTTGCACAAAAGCTAATAGGATGTTAGGCTTCATAGTGCATAATTTTGAATTTAAATCGAAGGATATTATATTGCCCCTTTACAAGTCCCTAGTCAGGCCTCATTTAGAATATGCCATTCAGTTTTGGTGCCCATACTTGTGAGAGGATATTGATAGGTTAGAAAGGGTTCAACGTCGTGCCACAAAACTGATTCCGTCATTGCGCAACAAGCCTTATGAAGATAGGATTAAAGAGTTAGACCTGTATTCACTTGAAACTAGGAGATTAAGGGGGGAGCTTATTGAAGTTTTCAAAATCGTTAATAACATCGATAACATAAATTTTGACAAACTGTTCACTTTCAATAATAGCAATACTCATAATAACGGATTTAAGTTGCGTGGCAGACGTTTCATTACTAATATCGCTAAAAATTTCTTTACGTTTAAAGTAATTGATAAATGGAATAATCTTCCCGCGCCTGTCGTGAACTCTACCAGCGTTAGTGTGTTTAAGAACTGTCTTGACAGACATTTTAAAAATATTAATGTTTAAAATAAAAAAAAAACAATTAGCAACAGGAGCTCTGGTGGTTGAGGATGAGTCTGTTGACGATAAATGCCAGCGTGTGATGCCAGCAATAAAATTATTAAAAAAAAAAAATTAGACTAACACGAACGTAGATGTAGCTCGTAGCATAAACTAACCCACTTTTTGTTTTACTTTACCTACTTTTTTTTTTTTCTTATCCTCTCCTTACTTTGCATGTCTGTAACTCTCTTTTCTTGCATGTTTGTAGTTTGCATGGTATGACAGTGAGTTAAGACTGTGTTTGCATGGTTTATAAGCATTCTTATTTTACTTCTTTTCATGTTTCACCCCTCTCTCCTATTTTCTCCGACTATTTTTCTGACTTGTTGGCATGGGGTCATTTTATAAGGTTAATGTAAAAATAGAAATCAAATGCTCCATGCATTATCATTCATCTGGAATTGCATTGTCAGCAATCTCCTAAACATGGGTTTTATTTGTGTTGAAATAGCATACTGTGCAAGCAACAATGTGCCCTCTAATGGGACACAGTCATCAGTTGTACTGGTTTGGATGATGATTATTTTGCATTTAATCACTATTTTTTTAAAATACTATTCTAATGAAAAATGTGTATTATATGATGGTTTTGACTAATTTTAAGATTCTAATGATTTAAGAATTTAATCAGTCTAAAAAGATTCTCATATATTTTGAAAATATAGAAGTAAACTGGCATCTGATTTGAGTATTGTCAAAATGTTGTAAAAAAATTATAAGTAGCTATTAAAGCAAGTAAGCATCACAAAGCATATTACAATTTAAAAGGTTATTAAATGTGAAAGAATTGGGGTTTTGCACAGAAATATTTTTTTAAAGTGCTCGTATGTAAAAATTGGATAATTTAAAAGATTTATAAAATTGGCTTTTCACTTTTTTAAGTGAGTTTTCTAAGTGAAATTATATAGGGTATATATATATATATATATATATATATATATATATATTATATATATATACAGTCAACCCTCGCTATAACGGACCCCGTTAGAGCGGATATCGGATAAACCGGACACACCACTGGCGATGTTAACCAGGAAAAGAAGCAGCGTGTGACCCTGTCGGTGACCCAGAAGCTGGAATTAATCAAGAAGTTAGAGGCGGGTGCTTCGGTGGCCAAGGTGTGCGCGGAGTATGGCGTGAAAAAGCAAACTGTTTCCGACATTCGTAAGGCCAAGGACAAGCTAACTTTTATATTTTTATTATATTTCATTATTTTCTGTATCATTTATCATGTATCGTGTTCAGCAGACAGTGCACAGTACTGTATATAGTATCTCAATTACCGTATCGTATACGTATACCGTAGGTTATATCGGACAATCGGCTATAACAGACACCTTTTCCCCCCTATTAGTCCGTTATAACGAGGGTTTGTATATATATATATATATATATATATATATATATATATATATATATATATATATGAGGGTTCCAGCACAGGTGAAGCAAAAAAAATCATTTTGACACCCGACCATCTCAGATCTTGCTTATTTTTGGTGTATAAGGTAGGTTTGTGCAAGAAAGCCAGCTGTGAAAGTTTCAGCTTTCTATGACCATTACTTCACGAGTTATGAAGGTCAGAAAAATCAAGGTTAAGGTCAAAATAGCTCCAGGTCGGCATCTTTGGATGCACCTCACACATTCACTAATTATCATAACCATATGAAACTATATGTTTTTGGACTCAGAATGAGCTGTAGAATAAAAAAATGCAACGAAAACAGCAATAGGAGAACAAATAAAAATGTTCACCCTTTTTCAAGGAATGAGTTGACCCTTTGACCTTGAAGTTCACACATTTTGGGGAAACATTTCTTTACACAAAATGAAGTTCCACCATTGCACTTTTAATATAAACAATAAAAATGTATCTTATTCACCATCTATACTGTCTTAAAGAATTTTTCAAATTGGCTATTTTTCAAATTTCTGGCAAAATCGCCATATGTATATGCATATATGTACTGTACTGTTAAATAATATATTTTGTGAACATAAATTAATTACTTATTTTATGCCTTTCTTACAGATAAACAAGATGGGTAGAAAAGTTTGTGCTGATCCTCTTAGAAAACATAAGAAGAAGATCGAAAAAGCACTTGTGCCAGTCCGTAATACACTGCAAGGAATTCACGGATTAATATATGGAGATTACATTTGTAAAAATTGTGTTAATGATATCAATAAAATCAAAGCTGAAGACAAAAAAGTCTGATATTGTCTCAGATTCGAACTCAGACACTGATGCCACTGCCACAGAAAAACGCTCCTCTGCCTATGGGTGTACTACTGAAATAATGTTTGAAGATTTCCAAGGAGATTTAGACACAATTCTTCCAATGCTGAATGTTACACCAGTGAAGACAAGTAAGTTTAAGTATTTTTAAAGTGTTAATTTATGTAGATATTATAGTAACAAAACATCAATATATATATATATATTATTATAGCAACAAAACATCAATATATATATATATATATATATATATATATATATATATATATATATATATATATATATTGATGTTTTGTTGCTATAATATCTACATAAATTAACACTTTAAAAATACTTAAACTTACTTGTCTTCACTGGTGTCACATTCAGCAATGGAAGAATTGTGTCTAAATCTCCTTGGAAATCTTCAAACATTATTTCAGTAGTACACCCATAGGCAGAGGAACGTTTTTCTGTGGCAGTGGCATCAGTGTCTGAGTTAGAATCTGAGACAATATCAGAGACTTTTTGTCTTCAGCTTTGATTTTATTGATATCATTAACACAATTTTTACAAATGTAATCTCCATATATTAATCTGTGAATTCCTTGCAGTGTATTACGGACTGGCACAAGTGCTTTTTCGATCTTCTTCTTATGTTTTCTAAGAGGATCAGCACAAACTTTTCTACCCATCTTGTTTATCTGTAAGAAAGGCATAAAATAAGTAATTAATTTATGTTCACAAAATATATTATTTAACAGTACAGTACATATATGCATATACATATGGCAATTTTGCCAGAAATTTGAAAAATAGCCAATTTGAAAAATTCTTTAAGACAGTATAGATGGTGAATAAGATACATTTTTATTGTTTATATTAAAAGTGCAATGGTGGAACTTCATTTTGTGTAAAGAAATGTTTCCCCAAAATGTGTGAACTTCAAGGTCAAAGGGTCAATTCGTTCCTTGAAAAAGGGTGAACATTTTTATTTGTTCTCCTATTGCTGTTTTCATTGCATTTTTGGATTCTACAGCTCATTCTGAGTCCAAAAACATATAGTTTCATATGGTTACGATAATTAGTGAATGTGTGAGGTGCATCCAAAGATGCCGACCTGGAGTAATGGTCGTAGAAAGCTGAAACTTTCACAGCTGGCTTTCTTGCACAAACTTACCTTATACACCAAAAATAAGCAAGATCTGAGATGGTTGGGTGTTAAGCACTGATTCACCTATGCTGGAACCCCTCTATATATATATATATGTGTGTATATATATATATATATATATATATATATATATATGAATAAGAATAAAACCATGAAGGAAAGGAAACAGAATGGTGCTCAAGTGCTTTCATCTAATAACATCCTCAGGAACAGTGAAGTACGTAGAGAGTTACAGCCTATATATAGATTACAGAAAAAAAAAATATATATATATATATATACAATAAACCGAGAAATAAAAATAAAATTAAACATTAAACAATTGTGGGAGGAGCATACAAATTTGTAAGGAAAAACTACCGATGTTTTAGCACTTTGCTCGAATCCAACACAAGATCAAATGAATTGTTTCCAACCAATGTTATAGTTAATTAAAAAAAAATAATAAATTGAGAAATAAAAATAAAACTTATAAGAGGAGCATACAAATTTATACTGGAAATCCTCCCAGGTTTTAGCACTCTGCCCTTCTTGTCTAAGTTCGATGTATATAAAAATAAATTGAAAAATAAGTTATTAGAGTAGCATACAAGTTTACCAAAGGTTTAGCATTCTACCCTTCTTATCTAAATCTGTTCTGAAGGAATTCAAAACAACAGGATTGAGTTGAAAAAGACCTTTGCTTATGTTGAAGTTATTTGTAAGTTGGATAATGGCAGACTCAAGAATATTTCTATTAATAATGTTGCTAGAGTGAAACAAAACTGTAGCATTATTCCAATCAATACTGTGGGATAACACTGACAAATGGACAAAAAGGGCACTGGATGACTATCCTGTTCTAACGGAATATTGATGCTGTTTTATACATGTGTACAAATCCTTTCCCATCTGACCTATGTAAAAGGAATCACATTGTTTACAACCAATTTTATAGATAATGCCTGAATTATCGGTAAGGCTATTTTTTACTATGATATTTTCCACGATATTGTTATATGAAAATACTACATTAATATCCAAAAGTTTAAGTATATTAGCAATGCCTAAAAAGCTGGGAAAAATGGAAGTACTAAAATATTCTTTGACAAAGTACGAGTGTTATTATTCACATGATAGAAAGTTTGTTTTGCCTTGTTGAGACAAGATTCCATAAACGCAGATGGATAACACAGATCACTTCCAATAGCATTGATTTTTTCCAATTTGGCATTGATGTATTCTGGACTGATGATCCTAAGGGCGCAGAGAAACATTGAAGAAAAAATGGCCTTTTTAGTTGGGGTGTCATGTCCCAAGTAAAAGTGTACGTAGGACAAATTGTTTGTTTTTTACGATAGATACTAAACTTAAAACCTGGGCTTTCCCTATGTACATGCACATCCAAAACTGGGATTGAGTTGTCTTGTTCCACTTCTAAAGTAAACTTAATGGAGGGGACTTGATCATTTAACTGTAGGAGGAAGTCATCCAGGTCACGATTCATGGGCCAGATACACAAAATATCGTCGACATAACACAACCATGGGATGCCACCCCCCAGGATTCTCGGAATGTAAGTAATTTCGAAAAACTCCATATAAATATTGGAGAGGAGGGGGTGACAAGGGGTTGCCCATGGCCATCCCAAAAACTTGTTGATACTTAATAAGTTCCAAAACAATGTGTGCAGGTAGTGGCAGGTCATACTTACGTAATTCTTGGGAGAGAAAGTCAAGCATATCGTCAATCGGCACTTTTGTAAACAATGAACAAATGTCAAAACTGATCAATCTATCGTTGGTTTCAGTACGTGCATTATTCAATTTTTCAGTAAGATCCATGGAATTTTTTACATATGAATCAGAGATAGTTCCAAGAATAGGGGACAAGACTTTGACAAGCCATTTGGAGAGTTTATAAGTAATAGAGCCCACTGAGCTAATAATAGGGCACATAGGGTTGCCAGGTTTGTGGGTTTTAATAAGACCGTAAAGGTAGGGCAGAGAAGGTGAAGTGGACATGAAAAGCGGAATTAAGTCCTTATGATCTTTGAGAATGCATTTCAAGCCACTATTAAATGATTTGATGATGTCATCCTGCGGGTTCTTCCTAAGTTTGCTGTATGTGGTGGGGTCCTGGAGAAGCTTGTTCATCTTTCATTCATCTTTCTCCATTTGTGTCCATGTTTTCTTCTACATTAATGAAGGGGGCATGCAATTCATATCCGACGAAAGTTTTACTAATTGTCTAGAGGAGCAAGTTCTTCCCAAATCCCTCCTTCCGATTCACCTCAGACAAATTGACGACCATCTGTTCAACAACTTCAGCAGATTAATTTTAAAGAAACATATTGAAGTCACCAGACAAAATGAGTGGTCCGCCTTCAAAAATTTAAGCGTTGCCAAATGTAATTTTGTGACTGTTATTCCCCAACCGTGGATCCAACCTTTGTTTGATGAAATTTACGAGTTGCGTCAGAGAACTTCTTCACTTCGTAACATTTTGGATCGCAAAATTAAAAGTCTCATTCGAAATAGTCAGTGGAGTAAAAAAGCAAGCTCAAAGTGTGTTGAACCTTTCTTCAAAAAACATTAGTGATGATGCAAAAAGTGCCCTTGGATATGGTATGTCCTTTTTTATTGTTAAAAAACCTTTGGCTTTACAAATTTGTTACAGTCTTGCTTGTTTTGAAAAACAGTGTAATCTCCCTCAGTCTTTGTTTAACATAGTTAAAGGCCTTGTTTATAGTGCGGCGAATAGTAGTTACGAAGATAACTTTCCTAAACTTTTTTGCAATAGCCTCTCACAATTAAAAAAAATATGGGGAGCTCCATATTACTAAAGCAGACAAGGCGAACACCATAGTTATTATGGACAAAGTAGACTACATCAGAAAGATGAATGAGCTTCTCCAGGACCCCGCCACATACAGCAAACTTAGGAAGAACCTGCTGGATGACGTCATCAAATCATTTAATAGTGGCTTGAAACGCATTATCAAAGATCATAAGGACCTAATTCTGCTTTTCATTTCACCTTCTCTGCCCTACTTTTACGGTCTTATTAAAACCCACAAACCTGGCAACCCTATGCGCCCTATTATTAGCTCAGTGGGCTCTATTAATTATAAACTCTCTAAATGGCTTGTCAAAGTCTTGTACCCCATTCTTGGAACTATCTCTAATTCACATGTAAAAAATTCCATGGATCTTACTGAAAAATTGAATAATGCATGTACTGAAACCAATGATAGATTGATCAGTTTTGACATTTGTTCATTGTTTACAAAAGTGCCGATTGACGATATGCTTGACTTTCTCTCCCGAGAATTACATAAATATGACCTGCCACTACCTGCACACATTGTTTTGGAACTTATTAAGCTTTGCATCAAAGACTGTAAATTCACTTTCAATAACAAGTATTACCAACAAGTTTTTGGGATGGCCATGGGCAACCCCTTGTCACCCCTCCTCTCCAATATTTATATGGAGTTTTTCAAAATTACTTACATTCTGAGAATCATGGGGGTGGCATCCCATGGTTGCGGTACATCAATGATATTTTGTGTATCTGGCCCATGAATTGTGACCTGGATGACTTCCTCCTTCATTTAAATGATCAAGTCCCCTCCATTAAGTTTACTTTAGAAGTGGAACAAGACAACTCAATCCCAGTTTTGGATGTGCATGTACATAGGGAAAGCCCAGGTTTTAAATTTAGTATCTATCGGGAAAAACAAACAATTTGTCCTACGTACACTTTTACTCGGGACATGACACTCCCACTCAGAAGGCCATTTTTTTCTAAAATGTTTCTCCACACCCTTAGGATCACCAGTCCTGAATACATTGATGCCGAATTGGAAAAAATCAACGGTATTGGAAGTGATCTGTGTTATCCATCTGCGTTTATGGAATCTTGTCTCAACAAGGCAAAACGAACTTTCTATCATGTGAATAATAACACTCATACTTTGTCAAAGAATATTTTAGTACTTCCATTTTTCCCAGGCATTTTAGCAAGGCTGTGGAGTCGGAGTTGGAAGCAATTTTGGTGCTGCTGGAGTTGGAGTCAGTAAAAATGTACCGACTCCAACTCTGACCTCAATATAAATTTTAATAAAATATGTTTTTGTGTGTGATATCACTGGCAGCTATGGTGGTAAACCACTTAAATAATAAACACAATGTTTTCCATTTCAGACACTAATGCCATTAATTCATTTTTTCTTTTCAGATATTTTTTATTTTTAATGCTTATTTAATTTCGAGTTCTTTCTAAATTTCATAAGTTTTTAACTTTCAAGTCTAAAACCCCTTTCACAATGGCAAAGACACTTCCAACAAAGTCTGCAGTTTTTTAATATTTTGCAATAACCACAGATGGGAAACATTTCGTGTGTCAGTGTATGATAGATGATGATGGTGAAAAATTATGTGAAGCAAAAATCAGTGGTTTTACTGGCTCTGATAAAAATGCACCAACCAGAGCATCAAATTTGAAAAGACATTTGCAGCGTTTCCATCCCAAAATTTTAGAAGTTGTCATTGAGAAAGATAGTAATAAAAACCTTCCCACTACTTCAAAGTTAACAAAAGATCAGAAATCTACTGAATGACAAGCACCACTTACAAGATTCTTTACTACAGACAAAGTTACCGTAACAATGACCACAGAAAAGTTCAAGAAGCACATCATCGAACTGGTGGTAAGAAATGGTGTAGCCTTATCTTTATTTTCACAACCACCCTTTCTAGGCCTAAATGGTGAAATGGCCAAGAAACTTGGAGTTTCTCTGGAAAGACAAAGTATCAGAAAAACTATAGTTGAAGAAGCCACAAATAAAAAGGAAGAACTTCGAAGAACTCTTAAGGGACGCTTCATGTTTATTAAAATGGATGCAGCCACGCGTCATAGAGTTAACTATTTTGCCATCAATGCTAGATTTGTTGATGAAAACAATAAAATGGTAACTCAGACATTGGGAGTAAAGGACACCGAGGCGCATCATGACAGCGACTATCTTCAGAAGTTAGTGGAGGAAGTTTTACAAGACTTTGTAATTAAGAAAGAGCAGATTCTATGTATTGTCACAGATAATGCTTCAAACATGCTAAGCACGATAGAAAAGCTGAATAAAGTTGAAGAAGAAAAAGTGGCTAATGAAGATGACATTCCTGAAACTGATTCTCAAACAGCACAAACAGAACAGAGCGATGAAATTTTAGATGATATTGTTGAAGAAGCATCTAAGCTCTTTCTAATCCAACATATGCATTGTGTTGTACATGCATTGTGTTGTACATGCATTGCAGCTAGCAATAAGAGATGGATTGAAAGATCGCCATGCAGCTACTCTGATAGGCAAGTTGAGGCAAGTAGCCACTGCAGCCAGGACCTCTAAAATTGATGCTATTATCCAGAGACGTGCAGGAAAGGGAGCTATTTTGGACCAAGCGACACGCTGGGGGAGCACATATATGATGATTAAGCATTTGCTTGATCTAAAACCCTTCCTAGAAGACATTGATAATCCCAATGTTTCACTAACTGAAATTCAGTGGAGGGAGGTTACATAATTAGAAGCTCTGCTTGCTCACCCTTATACTGTCACCAAAAAGTTGCAAGCAGAGGATTTAACTCCTGGTACATTCCTATGGGAATGGAAAAATTTATTATTTCATCTATCCCAAACTGGAGGATTAATTGCTGATGGAATTGTATCCTCAATGAAGAAAAGAGGGGGTCTGCTACTGGAAAATGAGATCTTATTAGCTACTGTCTACATAGATCCAATGAACCAAATTTTGTTGACCAAAGAACAAATTGCTAAAGCAAAAGAGGCCCTCTGCGAGGTTGCAATTCGCATAAAAGGGCTATTACCTGAAAATCGTGAACCACAGGATGAAGATATGAGTAGTAAGTCTCATCCTCTTCAAATGATGAAGAATTAGACTTTCAAAAATATTTAGATAAAATTGAACACTCAAAAGCAAAGCGTCGCCGCTTAAACGTGCATAGGCAACCTTTTGATGTTAAACTAATGAAATTTAAGCAAGATTTTTTTTGATGGCCTAAAAGAAGTGGAAAAATATGATCGCTCATCTAAACTGACAATACAAGAAGTCATCCCCGCATATCCAGAGATTTTAAGAGATACAGCTATGATAGTAACAGCCATGCCACCCACTCAGGTCAGTGTGGAGAGACTGTTTTCCGCACTGAAAATAATTAAATCAGATTTAAGGGCTTCAATGAAAGAGGATCTGGCAGAAGCAATTCTGTTCCTAAGAACAAGTTATTCGTAAATTTTAGATTTTCACCCTTGGCCTTAGTTTAATAAATTTTGCAGGAATACTTTTATATTTTTGATTGCATTTAATGAAATTTTTATTTTGTCATAGTCTTAAATTAAATTTTTTTTTTTTTTATGCTCAATGAATTTTGTTTTTCATAACTAAAAAATAAAAAAGCCATAATGGCATCGCTAAAACCATTAGACTCAAACTTTGCAGGTTATGGGTTTAAAAAGTAGCCTGATGATTCACGTGGTGGTGATGAAATGCCTCTTGTGTAATTATCATCATAGTAGATTTAGAATTAATATACCTTCGGAGTCGGAGTTTGATAGACAAAAAATTGAGTTGGAGTCGGTTTTTTATGTGCCAACTCCACAGCCCTGCTTTTTAGGCATTGCTAATGTACTTAACCTTTTGGATATTAATGTAGTATTTTCATATAACAATATTGTGAAAAATATCATGGTAAAAAATAGCCCTACCAATAATTCAGGCATTATCTATAAAATTGGTTGTAAACAATGTGATTCCTTTTACATAGGTCAGATGGGAAAGGATTTGCGCGCACACATAAAACAGCATCAATATTCCGTTAGAACAGGACAGTCATCCAGTGCCCTTTTTGTCCATTTCTCAGAGTTATCCTATTGTATTGATTAGAATAATGCTAGTTTTGTTTCACTCCAGCAACATTAATAGAAATATTCTTGAGTGCCATTATCCAACTTACAAATAACTTCAACAAAAGCAAAGGTCTTTTTCAACTCAATCCTGTTGTTTTGAATTCCTTCAGAACAGATTTAGATGAGAAGGGTAGAATGCTAAACCTTTGGTAAACTTGTATGCTACTCTAATAACTTTTATTTTTCAATTTATTTTTATATACATCAAACTTAGACAAGAGGGGCAGAGTGCTAAAACTTGGGCAGATTTCCAGTATAAATTTGTATGCTCCTCTTATAAGTTTTATTTTTATTTTTAAATTTATTTTATTTTATTTTTAATTAACCTCTTTTTGGACCACTGGGTCAAATTTGTACCGTTTCCAATACACGCATTCATAACTTAACCCTACAAAAACCTTGGTCGTTAAGAGGTTAACTATAACATTGGTTGGAAACAATTCATTTGATCTTGTGTTGGATTTGAGCAAAGTGCTAAAACATTGGTAGTTTTTCCTTACAAATTTGTATGCTCCTCCCACAACCCTTTAATGTTTAATTTTTTTTATTTCTCCATTTGTTGTATATATATATTTTTTTTTTATTCTGTAATCTCTATATAGGCTGTAACTTTATGTACTTCAGTGCTCCTGAGGATGTCATTAGACAAAAGCGCTTGAGCACCATTCTGTGTTTCCTTTCCTTCGTGGTTTTATTCATCATAAATAATTTTCACGCGTTACTTTCTTGAAAGTATATATATATATATATATATATATATATATATTATATATATATATATATATATATAGGGCTATGTAGTGGCCGATGTTGTAACACCACTTCTCGGAGATCAGCGAAGTTAAGCGACATTGGGTCTGGGTAGTAGTTGGATGGGAGACTGTCCTCTGCGCCCAGATTATGTAGCGACCTGTGGTTCGGATCCCACGTAAAGCTGTAGGTCCCCTCCGTCATATGACCTTAGATGTTGCGAAGGAGGTTAAACAACCCTAATTAAAAAAAATATATATATAGACTAATTAGTTTGTTTCAATATGATTTCAGCAATATTCCCATGGATGTGCATTAAGTCACTGAAAAATGAAAGTGCTAATAGAAATTTTTCTATTACTTTCCTAGAATGAAAAAACCATGAGAAATCCATATCTGACCATAAAATGCCTCAAAAAATATGATTATCTATGAGAAATTTATAATTTTATATAAAAAAGTGAAAAAAAATTTTTTTTTTGCTTTTACCATAATTTACAGAGAAACTTGCCTGAATAACTTGGATAGTCAAAATGTATCCCAAAAGTATCAATCTCACCCAAAAACCTAGTTAATATCACTACTAATTATTTTTACCTGTCAAATGCAACCCATACTTGAGGTGGGGAGGTAATCCTCCCTCTCCCCCTAAAGCTCCCCCATTCATGCAACTTGGGGGTGAGGGACCTACCCTCCTTTGCAACATTGAACAACATTGCATTGCACTCCCATTTTGTGGCCATACTACTGCTACCATTTTGCAGGCACACTACAATGTATCCCAAAGGCATAAATCATACCTGAAAACCTAGTTAATATCACTGATCATTTTTACCTGTAAAATGCAACCCATATCTAGTAAAATACACATATCTCATTTGGATTCATACTGGGTAAAAGAAAGAAAACAGTGTATTCATTCAGTTAATCCTCCATAATTTTGCCATACTAATGCAAGATCAGAGGAACTGCTGGGTGAAGCTTTCCTTCATCTCATGAGCAAACTTCTTCCGATGTTCCATCCACTCCTTGCGGATAGTGCTTCAGCTGATCATCAGGTCTTCTACTTCATGAGTGAATTGGCTCGTGGATGCTAATGCTGAAAAGCTGAAAATATGTGCTGCTTGCCAGTCAGTCACATTAATCTGATTTAGTGCAGCTGCTATTTCAGGTGTCACCACACTTAGTTCCACAAAGTTGAGCTCGTTTAGGAGCACACATTTCTGATGGTGCAAGCTCTTCCTCCACTTCTGATGAGTTGCTCAATGAAGACAACTCAAGAGCAGCAATGTTGTTTGCAGCAGCACTTGATGAAGCCGCTTTGCCAGCCCGCTTTGAAGCTTCCACTCTCCTTCTTGCAGAGTGAGTTTTCTGTCAACGCCAGTCATTGTACCCCTCCCTCCTGTCTTCCATTGAGCTTCCAGGAATTATCTGTCCTCTTCAATTTTTATCAGCTGCATGGCATCCTGGTGGGCAATGTGGAAGAGGTTGTCTAACCCATCTCGAAATGTTGCCTGGTTGGCAAGGTTCATGGCAGACTTTTGGTTTCGATATTCTTCTTGAGCGCTTGCCACTCAGTATAAAGATTCTTGATGTGTTCAACAACATGTTTAGCAGCTTTTGTAAGCACTCAAGCTTTCATTCAAATTGGAAGCAAGTGATCAGCTGTCTTGGACATGCTATCTTTAAGGGTCAATTTTTGCTGATTGTGGAAATGGAATAGAACAGCCAATACAGTAGACTCGTGATAATTTGCGAGTTAGGGACTGATAGAAGTTGTGAATTATCAAATCACGAATTATAGTTTAATGTATTTAAATGGGAAAAATAGTTTGGTTCCAGAGGCCAAAGAATACACCCAAAAATAATCAAAATACACTTTGATATCTAGAAATATGTACATCACTTAGCCTTGAAAAATGAGGGAACTTTCATTTGCTGGCTCATGTAATGCTCTCAATCACTCCCAATGCCCTCTCCATGTTAGGATCCTTCTTCATGGCAAGTTTCTTTGCTTCATTCATGTAGGACATGAACATCCACAGGTCTGCTATGGACCAGTCACTCTTCTGCCTCATTGCTGTTCATCCTCAGCCTCGCCTGCTTCTTCTTCCTCCTCTTGCCGCTTTGAATTTTCTGCCATCTGGAGCACTTCCTCAGCAGTAAGACGCTCATTCTTGGTGATGATGAGCTCTTTGAGTGCGAATTATGAAATTATGGCTGACATTATCAAAAAAAGGGACTTAATTAGGTTGTCATGAATTAGCAAAATCTAATTATAAAATCACAAATTATCGTGAGTCTACTGTACTTGCTGGTGAGATGGGAACTTCGATGGTGTGTAAAGTTTGCCTGAGTAACACCAACCAACCAGATGGTACTGGCTGCATGTGTTGTCATCAATATTGTTGCTCCTGAGAGGTTGAAAGAAGCACAAATTTGTTAAATACTTGCATTGCTAATATTGTGTTGCAACTTTTTAACTTTGCAAATATTGATTTTTTTTTAATTTTTTTTTTTGTTTTTTTCACAAACCTATGACTGGACCTTAAATATGCATATAAACCCTTGGAAGTATTTTATATTCTTGAATACACTATTTAACAGCATTAACAATGAAACTTTTTTTTTTTTTTTTAATGACCAGCCCACCAGGTGTTTTTAGTTCGTTTTTAAACCTGCATAAAAGGGGGGAAACTGTTTTTTTTTTTAAATGTTGTTAATTTAAATAATTAAACCACATTTTTTGTACAGGCCAAATTATGGTTATGTTGGATGCTTATGCATCTAATAAGATGGAAGTTAAAGCAGTTATTAGAGGCATGGTTCTAGGCAAAGGGTAGTACTGTACAGTAGTCTTCATTATCATTCCTCATATCTTAATTGCTCAGTTTGAAAGTGCTTCACAGGGGATCATCCCAGATACCTTTGCTCTGTGGCCCCAACCCATAAACTGCATCACACACACAGGTATCTGCCTCCTCTCATTGTCAATCAAATGGTATTTTATCAATGGTATATGGTATTGTATATATTATTTTTATAATATTTCTTCCAAAATTAAAATCCTTTGTTTACTATAATACTACTTGGTTAATAATGATAAATTTAACTTCAAATTAAACATACCTTCATTGTTGTTTAGTGCAAAAAAAAAAAAGATTTTTAAAGGATAATAAAACACTTGAACACTAGGGCATTCCGAAAACACGAAGTTCAAAATCCAGCAACGCACATATGCTAAATTGGATCCATTTGTACTATAAAGAAACCACACAAAAAATGGTCTTGATAGTCTCATTCCTTCCACTCCCCCAAGCCCCTTGTAGGTTTGGGTCAACTTGTAGAGCATTGAAACAGCGAGTGTATTGACACGAGCACACAATTGACACGAGCACACAATCAACACGAGCACACAATCAACACAAGCACACAATCGACACGAGCACACAACTAGCACTACTCATCCCCAAACACACACACACACACACACAACCACTTTCCATTCATCAACCCATCCCCACTAGGTGGGCATCTACTGCCTGCCTACAAACTGTGTTATCACTCTGACGTGTTGTACCACTACTAATGAGTTATTTGTTTCACAGATGGCAACAACACGCAAGCAAGTGAGTTTGTGGCTTCTCAGGCACCTCAGGGAGGAGGATTTCTCTTCCATGAGACAGCTTCCCACCATGGGTGAAGTTGGAAAGCATCTGTTTTTCATCCAATGAGTCACGAAGCAAAGCCTTCCAAGAGCATGTAGTGATGTGGCCGAAGAACTCATGGAGGTGTGGACAAAAGCATCGTTGAAGACATCCCACAAGTCATACATTGTTGCCAAGCTCAAAAAGCTTCATGAGAGGTACGTGAAGTTGTCTAATCACAAGGATCAACGAACAGAAACACAGCGAGCTCATGAACAACAGTTCTTGTTGGACATGGAGACCTTGTTTGATGTTGCTCACTCTGAAGCTGGATCTTCGAAGACAAATAAAGAGGACTGCGACTTCCTTATAGACCAACGGACAATGAGAAAGATGGTCATTGGCCCAGAAGACGTTGCATTTGCCAAAGCATCCAAGGCCAAGGCAATGAAGCAGGAGAACGAGGAACGACGACGACACAAGTCTAAGGAGGAAATGAAATGAATACGGGAGCCGGAGCATGCAGAGGCAGATGCAGAATTGACTGGCAGCTCGTCCAGTTCCACCGATTCTTCGGGAGAGGAATTCACTCAGGTCAGCCACCGCCTCCGCCAATGTGGCTCTCAGCCAAAAGCCATGATGATGGACCCTCACCGGGTTATCGATGACCCCCAGTTTGTTGCGGCCTTTGACCGGACAAATACAAGCATGCAAAAAGCCATACACATCGTCGCTCCTGCCCTGTCAGCAGCTGGGGTGAATGTGCGAGAATTGACGCTCTCAGCGACCTCCATTCACGGGGCCAGAACTAAAACATGACACAGAATTGCCAAGGACATTAAGACCAACTTTGACCCCCAGAAGCCGTGCATTCTCCACTTCAATGGGAAGATCCTTCCCGACGAACGAGGTGGTAAGTCGGATCGCTTACCCATCATTGTATCAGGAGAAGGCTTCGAAAAGCTGCTGGCCATTCCAAAAATTGCATCAGGAACTGGAAGAGCAATGGGAGATGCCATACTCACCATGCTGGACAATTGGCCGAAGGTGAAACCATTCATTGCAGGAATATGTTGTGACACAATGGCGGCAAATACAGGTCTCCACACAGGAGCATGTGTCACAATTGAAGAAGGCTTGCAGCATCCACTCGTCTTCTTCGCTTGCCACCACCACACTCATGAGTTGGTGGTCACTGCAGTCTTCGACAAGTTCTTTTCTTCCTCTGGCCTGAACATTCCTTTGTTTGCTCGCTTCAGGGATTACTGGAGCTTCATTGACCAGGGCAGCTACCATCCCTTTGAAGATGACCCGCAAGACCCTGACCCCTTGCAGACTTTTGTCTCTGATAACCAGAACAGTGTTGTTGAATTCATCAGTGCCAGACTTAGCTAGAAGCAGGACCGGGATGATTACCAAGAATACATGGAGCTGGCGCTTCTCTTCTTGGGGGCAACCGTCCCTCCAAGGAAGCAGAAGAAGAGTCTCTTCCACTATCCCGGAGCATTCCACTGAGCTAGGTGGATGGCAAAAGGAATTTATTCCCTCAAGATCTTGTTTCAGAGGCAGTTTTCCCTAACGCTGTCGGAAGAGAAGGTGCTGCGACGCATCAATGTATTCTCCACTACGATTTACCTTCGAGCGTGGTTTGAGGCACCCAGTGGCGTCGATGCTCCTCGAAACGACATCGAGCTCCTCCGACAGCTTGAAGGATACAAGACCAAAGATGAGGCAGTTGCAACCATTGCGATAGCCAAGGCTCAGAACCACCTCTGGTACCTCAGTGAAGACCTTGTTGGTCTCGCCTTTTTCTCGGATAAGGTAGACAATTTGGAAAAGAAGCATATGCTTAAAAATCTCGATGAGGTCCCTGCGCGCAAGAAGGGGCTAAGAAAATTCGAGTCAAAGTGCATGAAATCACCGTATCTGCTCACTCTCCCAGACTTCGTGACTAAATGGACTGCTAACTTCTTCAAATGCATGGGACTCAAAGTTCCCCACTACCTGGAGGACCTGGTGGCGATGAAGGAGAGAGTTAGGGCCATTCGGGTCGTCAATGACTGCGCTGAGTGAGTGGTGAAGCTCGCAAATAACTTCAACAGCTCAATTACCCAGCGTGAAGATGAGAAAGAATTGGCATTCCAAGTGATCGAGCATCATTGGAAGACCATGCCCAGTGCAAAGAAGTCCCATTACATATGATCCCTATGGATATGCTGGTAAATTTTTCATTGTTTTCTTAATGTGTCAAAAAGACTAAGGTTTCTGTTAATTGTTTTGGATGTAAAGTTACGGAAGTACATTTTTTGTTCAGCTGATTCCATAATCTCCCCAATAAGACTTGAAGGAGGCTCTTGGGGGACCAGTAAATATTACTCAAATTGAATAAAATTTTGTTTGTGTTGTTCAGTTAATAAATGGACTTGATTAAACATGTGTGGGGTATTGAATTCCAAACTTTGTACATCACCCCTATAGCCGCAGAATGCCCTATTGAACACACTGTACTGCATACAGGTTTATTAAAAAATACCAATGTGCATAAATGAAGTAATACAGTACATTCAAACTAAAAAAAAATATAAGAAAATGCCAGAAACTTAGCTGAGGCTAAATTAAAGTGCAGAATTGTTGAGGTGAAAATACTGGTATATCTTACTCATTATTATTATTATTATACTATATATGTATGAGTATACATGGAATGTTACCCCCACTCTTTCACTTTCTGTGAACAGATAATTTTAATTTTGGCATATGAACACTAGCAAAGGTTTCATATTCCAAGATACACTGTTCAGTGCTTTATTCTTGGGTATCTATTGAGCATGACCACATTAGTCAATGCCGAAAACCTTCATTATATCCAAATGTGTATCCTATTAAGAATTTATGGGATATACTCTGATGAAGTACATAAAGAGCCAATAACTACTAAAAGAGAACTCATTTGCCTAATTCAAGTGTGGTTTCATTCCAACAAAATGATAAAACACTCGTTTTGTACATGGCTACGCTTCCCTTTTGTCACTAAATGATTTTAGAAAATATTTTTAACAGAAAATATATTTTTATTTAGAATATTTAAGTAGATCCCTGTAAATATTACTAAATGCATGCATGCACACACACACACACACACACACACACACACACACACACACACACACACACACACACACACACACACACACACACTTTATATATTTATATGTTACATTTTGGCTTTTGAGTGTTAGATTAAACTAGGTTAGGTTAGGCTAGGCTAAATCAGATTAGGTTAACCCTTTCAGTCACTGGGTACCCAATTTGGTAGCTGAAAAATAAACCATATTGGTTCTTATATACCCACACATAAAGGCAAATTTCTTTTTTACCCTATGTCATAAGTCATGATCGAAGGGGTTAATGTCATTATATATATATATATTATATAGGCACTCCTCGACTTACGTAAGCTCCTGGACCCATTACGTAAGTCAAATTTTATGCAAGTTGGAAATTAAGGTAAACTGTGTATGTAGCCTACCTACTCAATGTGAGATGCATAATAAATGTCATAAAATGATGTATGTGTATTAGGGTGATTCAAATATGGGGGTAAAAATTTTTTTTTTATATTTTAATGTGTTCAACCCTTTAAATGGTTCATTTCAGCATAAAAACAACTATCCTAAAATATTTTAGCAAATTTTTAATTTTTAGGGGTTGCTACCAGCAATTAAAAATTGACAGAACGACTCAAATTGTCAAATTTTTCCACACCACCCAGGGGGTACAGTACAAGGCGCATTGCTTTTTTTTAATGTGGAAAGCTCCCCCGTAGGTCCTACCATAACCACAAGCATGCATAATTAAACTAGCATGATATTTGAGACATTAGCTGTCCTTACTTCATCAATGTTTCTTTCTTTCTATCAGGGTAAACAGCCCTGTAGTTTTTCACTACTTGTAGCAAGAATTGTTTTTGATCTTCATCATGTGTTAATATTTTATTATATTCATCCATTAATTTTACTCCTCTTTCCGCTATATCATTCACGACTTTCCACTGTTTGATAGATTTCTTAGCGGAGTTATACTCTTCATCATTATGCCATTCTTTAGCATCTTTGAGTAAAAATTTTGAACTAAATTCTGTTATTGTAAAGAATCTTTGAGTATTTGATATGACAAAATCTTCTAATTTCTTCGTTGGAATAAGTGCATGATCTAGAAAAGCCCGTTTTGCAGGAAGAGTTTCTGTTGTATTTTGCAAGGCCTTTACAATTTTGTTTTTCGTTTCAGTAGGCACTTCATCATCATAAAAAGCCAAGGCTACCAGTTCTTCTGATAGGTACCAGAGGTGACCTAACAGTTTTTTAATAGCAACAAATGCAATTGTGTCATTTATTTGTTTGTAGACTACAAGATTCTGTAATAATTCCAGATCAAGACGAGGAGCGCAAAATGGCACAGGAGCTGTAAACCATGCCTTTACATATAACTGAGTAGCAAATAGACAGATGTCTTTTAGTCCTTTTTTGTCTTTTACTGAAATTTTGAACTGAGATTTGAACATAAAATTTTTTAATGAATATGTAATTTTGGCCATCCACCTAGCCCGATGAAGTCCCGCTGGATGTTTAAATTTGATTCCACCTTTTGGTTCACCTCCCAAAACAATAATTGTTAACTGCAATAGTTCTAGGTAATCGTCTCTTGGTTGGAATGTATCTAGTTGATTTGCTGCAAATATAATTATGTCATCTTTGATGTCATGAATATTTTCATAGATATCTGGATCTGATAATGCTGTTTCGTAGTCCTCCTTATTAATGCTTGACCATTTCTCTCTGAACTTCTTAAAAAGGACTATATCTGGGCCAGAAGATGGTGATAAAGACTTTGAAACAACAGCTTCCAGCATAATTTCAAATATATGGTGTCGACATGCCAGCCACAATAAATCGTTGTCAAATTTTTGTTCTTGAAGAATAGCTGCACCATTTCTAGGACCAGTATTGGCTCCCATTGTATTGAAACACATGCATTTTATTTGTTCGCAGATGTCCCATTCAAGCGATGTCTGATTGTTTGCATTAAAACTAGACGCATTTCTGTCACTCAATTTTGCAACATCAAGACTTCCTAATAATTTATCATCAAACAATTTTCTACGTTTGCCAACCTTACTTTTCCATGTTGAAGGTTGTGCAGCACAGAAACCAGATTCATCACTTTTACTCTCCTCTGATTCTGATGATGTACTGGTGAGCATGACAGCCTCTTCATTCTTCTTTCTTTTGATCTCTTCTTCTGCTTTCCTCTTTTCATAACGTTGTTGCTTTTCTGCTGCTCTTTGCTTTTTTTTAGCAACAGCCTTATCAATGGTACTCATTTTTCCATGATGTCCTTTCTCACGTTGCATTTTCAAGAATTTCTTATCATCTTCTATTTTTATAAGCTGCATAGCATTCTCATGAGCAATGTCAAATAAGTTTTCCAGTTTATCTTTCCATTTTTCTTCATTATTATTTAAATTTTGTGATCTTTTCAATTTGTTTGCTTTGTTTTTCTTAAGCAGCTATCATTCCTTCAGTATTCCTTGAATTTTATCTACTACTTGTATTCTTTGTTTTGCTGGTATTCCTGCTTTTTTCCAAACTGCTAGCACATCATCTGCAGTAGAGCAGCATGATTCTCTAATGTCTTGCTTTTTAATATTTCTGTAGTGCATGAAGAGGGCCATCATTTCCTTCTCTGATGGTAATACGGATGTTTTTAGTACTGCAGAGGGCTGCCCAATTAGCCATACTTCAGTTTCTTTTCTTGTAGAACTTCTCCCAAATGAGCAACTGGGTGATGGTGAGTTAGGCCTAGCTTCCATAATCGATTAATTGGTAGCAAAATTACGAGTTCCAAGCAACAATTAAAAGTAAGCTAGTATATAAACCATTAATTAAAAGTTCTGAAATATAAACAATTAAACATAAAATCATAAGTTGTAAAAACAAACAAATTGAAAAAAAGGGAAACTTTGACGCCTGGTAGCACATAGTAAATTTTATTTAAAATTCACCAAATTTGGCATACACTACTTTTTTGTCATAGGGAACAAAAATACAGGTTGAACAATTAAAAAAAAAACTTTGGAAATTAAGGTAAACTGTGTATGTAGCCTACCTACTCAATGTGAGATGCATAATAAATGTCATAAAATGATGTATGTGTATAGTACTACAGATAAACAGGATAGAGTGTATAAAATAGTAAGTTATAAAGATTATAAAGATGAATTTTGCAATTTGAATTTTTTTTTGTAACCCCAAATTTGTGTAAGTTGACAATTGCCTGTATATAAAATGATATTAACCTAATCTGATTATGTTAGGCTAAATCAGATTAGGTTAATGTCATAATATATGTGTTAACCCCTCCATCTATGGCCTTGGGTAGTTTGAAGTTGACAGGGCTTCTGGTTAGGTGGCAGCAACAGATTTGTTACTCTGGAGTAGCTGGTACTGTATAGAAAATCACAGAAGTTTCTTTTATACTACTCTCTAATTTCTTCTTGTAGTGGATCAGAGAATTCTGTGAAGATTACCAAATTATCTGAAGGTTCCCCGATTCTTCTTATAACATATTGGGAAATTATTTTTCTCTTTTTAAGTCTAAGTTCTCTGAAGAGAGCAAGGCTCGAAGGAGAAGACAAAGATTTTTGTTTACTGTAGTTTACTGCTAAAACATTACAGGTAATGCTCAGACTCTAAGTTAGATCAGACAAATCAGAATAATAATTTGAAAAATTGTTTGACTATTTATACTGAATTTTTGGTGACATCATTATTATTTAATGTTGACTGGTTTTGTTTTATATTATCACTAGGCTGAATTATTTTGCAAAATAGGTAAATATTTTGAGCTGTAGCAATGTCTAAACAGATAAGCAAGATAGTTGAAGATGAAGCCATATTTTTATTTTAAACCACGTATTGACAAATCTGATGTTGTCATGATCTGCTGAGTTAACTAAAAGTGGAAATTGAAATGTGTATTTTATTATGTATTACAATTAAACATGCATATGAGCAAACATTAAATGCCTAAAATTTAAAATTAAATGTTAAGCAAGACATGACTTCATCTTTTACAATGAAGAGAGAATGTAAAAAGAAAATGAACATTGCAGAATTTAACAAGATATTACATCATGAAGATAACTAGAAAAATGATTAAATAAATTAAAAAGAAATAATTCATCAATTATTCAGCAAAAATAAAACAAAGGAAATAAAAAATTTATCCAAACTCATATCAGTGTTATGCGAATTTGGACTCTACATGTAAAAATGAATATAAGAATATAAATATATATAAATACAAAGATTGTATGAATACAAAGATTGTATGAATACAAAGATTGTATGAATACAAAGATTGTATGAATACAAAGATTGTATGAATACAAAGATTGTGTGAATACAAAGATTGTGTGAATACAAAGATTGTGTGGATACAAAGATTGTGTGGATACAAAGATTGTGTGGATACAAAGATTGTGTGGATACAAAGATTGTGTGGATACAAAGATTGTGTGGATACAAAGATTGTGTGGATACAAAGATTGTGTGGATACAAAGATTGTGTGGATACAAAGATTGTGTGGATACAAAGATTGTGTGGATACAAAGATTGTGTGGGTACAAAGATTGTGTGGGTACAAAGATTGTGTGGGTACAAAGATTGTGTGGATACAAAGATTGTGTGGATACAAAGATTGTGTGGATACAAAGATTGTGTGGATACAAAGATTGTGTGGATACAAAGATTGTGTGGATACAAAGATTGTGTGGATACAAAGATTGTGTGGATACAAAGATTGTGTGGATACAAAGATTGTGTGGATACAAAGATTGTGTGGATACAAAGATTGTGTGGATACAAAGATTGTGTGGATACAAAGATTGTGTGGATACAAAGATTGTGTGGATACAAAGATTGTGTGGATACAAAGATTGTGTGGATACAAAGATTGTGTGGATACAAAGGTTGTGTGGATACAAAGATTGTGTGGATACAAAGATTTGTATGAATGTAAGAAATATTCATTGTTCATTTTTACATATATATATATATACACACACAGTATATATATATATATATACAGGGTGGGCCAAAAGTAGCCATACATAGGGTTTTTAACATGTTCTTTTTTATTTTTCAGATACCCTTGAAAGATGCGTTTGTCAAGAGAAGAATGAATTGAGGTCATACTGATGGCCGGGTCAGGAAGCAGTCGCAAGGTTGCAATGGAATTCAACAGAAAACATGGAAAGAACATCACACACGACACTGTGGCAAAACTTATTACAAAGTTCCAAAAAACTGGAAGTGTTGCAGATCAACAGAAAAGTAGTCGAAGACTTACAGCCACAGATGAAGGTACAACGGACACGATACTAGAACATATTTTATGAATAAAAATGGTTTTTCATAAAAGTGTTTATTTTCCCTATGTATGGTTACCTTTGGCCCACCCTGTATATATATATATATATATATATATATATATATATATAGGTAATGACATTAACCTAATCTGATTTAGCCAAACCTAACCTACTTTAATCAGGCAGTATGGATAGTGATTAGTCCAGGGGTTGGCAACTGCATTTCAGGAGCTGCAAATAGCTCTTCAAATAAGGACATGAGAGGCCTTGGAATATTTTTTTTCCCTTGTGGGTTTGCATTATATATACACCTTACCTTATGTTGTTTCGTGCGTTGGTTTCTCTTCAGACGGAGGTCAAGCTGGTGGCCCTGCCTCTAGGTCTGGCTTGGTGGAGGAGCGAGTTGCTTTCTTGCACTCTCCATCGTACATAGCCAGGCATGCCCGGCTCATCTGGTACCATCCTGAGTCAGGCATCCATCCAGTCTTCTCTTGAAGACTTCAACTTTGACCCCATTATGTTTCTGAGGTCCTTTGGAAGCTGGTTGAAAAGTCTTGGTCTCCTGACAACCAAGCTATTTTCCTTCAGAGTTGAGGAGGTCCCTTGTCAGGCCTTTAATTTGGGAACACTACACATTCTGCCTTTCCTATTTTCCAGTGTTGTTTGAATGGTAATTGGGTTTAGTTTTAGGTTTGGTACCAGTTTTTCTATCATTTTCCACATATATATATATATGAATAGAAACGACATAATATTAAGGAACGTTTCTGCACACGTGGAAGAGAAATAACGAATAAATGAAAAATGAGGCGAACGCCCGGGAATCGAACCCAAGGCCTTCCAATTGCGGTTTGGATGCGCTACCATTACACCACGGACCTCAATCATTCACAAATCGAAATTCTCCTACATAGGGCAGAAACCAATGCCCTGAGAGGGCACCCTCGCAAATCGTGAATATGTGCATTTAACTGCAATGACCACGCAGTATATAAATGAATAGAAACGACATAATATTAAGGAACGTTTCTGCACACGCGGAAGAGAAATAACGAATAAATGAAAAATGAGGCGAACTGCCCGGGAATCGAACCCAAGGCCGCGTGTGCAGAAACGTTCCTTAATATTATGTTGTTTCTATTCATTTATATACTGCGTGGACATTGCAGTTAAATGCACATATTCACGATTTGCGAGGGTGCCCTCTCAGGGTATTGGTTTCTGCCCTATGTAGGAGAATTTCGATTTGTGAATGATTGAGGTCCGTGGTGTAATGGTAGCGCATCCAACCGGCAATTGGAAGGCCTTGGGTTCGATTACCGGGCGGTTCGCCTCATTTTTCATTTATTCGTTATTTCTCTTGCGCGTGTGCAGAAACGTTCCTTAATATTATGTCGTTTCTATTCATTTATATACTGCGTGGTCATTGCAGTTAAATGCACATATTCACGATTTGCGAGGGTGCCCTCTCAGGGCATTGGTTTCTGCCCTATGTAGGAGAATTTCGATTTGTGAATGATTGAGGTCAGTGGTGTAATGGTAGCGCATCCAACTGGCAATTGGAAGGCCTTGGGTTCGATTCCCGGGCGGTTCGCCTCATTTTTCATTTATTCGTTATTTCTCTTCCGCGTGTGCAGAAACGTTCCTTAATATTATGTCGTTTATTCATTTATATACTGCGTGGTCATTGCAGTTAAATGCACATATTCACGATTTGCGAGGGTGCCCTCTCAGGGCATTGGTTTCTGCCCTATGTAGGAGAATTTCGATTTGTGAATGATTGAGGTCCGTGGTGTAATGGTAGCGCATCCAACCGGCAATTGGAAGGCCTTGGGTATGATTCCCGGGCAGTTCGCCTCATTTTTCATTTATTCGTTATTTCTCTACCGCGTAGCAGAAACGTTCCTTAATATTATGTCGTTTCTATTCATTTATATACTGCGTGGTCATTGCAGTTATATATATATATATATTTTTTTTTTTTTTATATTTTTTTTTTTTAGGAAGAACCGATTCGCCTCTATTTAAAGGGCATATCTCAGCGGAAAAACAAAGAAAAAGTGAGAGGAAAGACAGAGGAAAAAGAAAGGGTGGAGGGGACAGTCGAAGTGGAAAAAGACCAAGGATGACAAGGACTGCAGGGTCGAGCCCCATCATCCTTGGGTGCTAGGGCCGGGAGGGCGCACGTGAAACCTCCAGGAACAAGCACGTACAAACGAGCACTCAAGAGCACGAGCTTAGAACCCCCTTGCGGGGATATATATATATATATATTATATTATATATATATTATATATAGAAACGACGTAAGTATAGAGGAGTGTTCTGCACAGGAGGAAGAGAAATAATGAACAAATGAAAAATGAGGCACCCGCCCGGGAATCGAACCCAGGATCTTCCAATTGCCGGTCAGACGTGCTAACCACTACACCACGGAGCCACGATAGTCAGAAGTCGTAATTCTCCTACATATGGCAGAAACCAATGCCTTGAGAGGGCACCCTCGCAAATCGTGAATATGTACATTTAACTGCAATGACCACGCAGTATATTAATGTATAGAAATGACGTAAGTATAGAGGAGTGTTCTGCACACGAGGAAGAGAAATAATGAACAATGAAAAATGAGGCACCCGCTCGGGAATCAAACCCAGGATCTTCCAATTGCCGGTCAGACGTGCTAACCACTACACCACGGAGCCACGATAGTCAGAATTCGTGGCTCCGTGGCCTAGTCCCACTACATGTAGTGGGACTAGGCTTGCTTTAAACCCTAGATCCATGTCCCAAAGCTGGATCCTGTCTGCTTTGCAGATAGCTGGTGAGGGAAGCTTGCTTTAAGATTGTGTGGATACAAAGATTGTGTGGATACAAAGATAGAAAAATGATAGAAAAACTGGTCTTAAAGCAAGCCTAGTCCCACTACATGTAGTGGGACTAGGCTTGCTTTAAACCCTAGATCCATGTCCCAAAGCTGGATCCTGTCTGCTTTGTAGATAGCTGGTGAGGGAAGCTATATTTATGGGACCTCTTTGCGAGAGACCCGTTGCCCACGTCGGGCTTGCATCATGAAAAAGAAAAACTATGGTATTTGTCATTTACCATTACTTATTCGGACTATAGTGGATTTAATTTTCCCAGAAGAGTTCCTTGTTCCATGCACGGTCTGTGGTTAACATATAAGTTTCTCAGGGGACCATTCTGAGTTTGTGTATATATATATATATATATATATTTTGGAAAAATTCAATTTCCATCATCAGTGCTAAAAAATTTTTTTAAAACAAGTAAAAATAAATAAGTACTATAATAAATAGAAACGAACAACAAATTAAAATGGCGCAACAACTAGCGAGAATCAAAAGCAAGTTACAATGTATATTAAATTAAAAGATTAAAAGTTAAATGATATAAAGTGTAAAAGTATGAATAATAAGTAAAATATAAAATGGTTTAGGTGGAACAGAATTGTAAAGTTTCTTACCAGATTATAATGAGACTAATTATACAGAAGATTGGGAATGGTTGCCTGTTGAAAGAATTCCATTGGGACGATGGAGCCGGGCGGAGTGATGGTGGATTTCTTTTGAAAGTTTATTTGGCAATGTTTCCTCAAAAAACTATATGATCAGAACAAAATTTCAGAAAGCACTTATAACCAAGTACGTTCTTCCGGCTCATCCCCAGGTACTCTCTATGGCCTCCCTAAAATACATAAACCCAACTTACCCATTAGACCCATCCTCTCGGCCTACACTACCCACAATTACAAACTAGCAAAATTCCTAATTCCCACTTTAACCCCCCTAACCCAAAACGAATATTCCGTCACCAACTCCTACGAATTTGCTAAGGAAATATGGACTATAAATAACTCAAATAACCTTCATATGCATAGTTTCGATATAGTATCCCTCTACACCAACGTTCCAATTAAAGAAGCCATCGATATCTGTATTAATAGCCTTTTCGCCAACAATCTGAATACAGTTTTGAATCTGACAAAACATGAATTTACCAAACTGCTTACGCTCACCGCCTCAGACACCTATTTTTTCTTTAACCAACAACTTTATCAACAAACCGACTCATTAGCTATGGGATCCCCCTTAAGTGCCACTTTAGCGAATATTTTCCTCAGCCATCACGAAAATAACTGGCTACTTCATTGCCCCACTCATTATAAACCACGCCTATATAGAAGATACGTTGATGACACCTTTCTCCTTTTTCACAATGCCAACCACGCCCTCCTTTTTCACAATGCCAACCACGCCCTCCTTTTTCACAATGCCAACCACGCCCCCCTTTTTCTTAACTACCTTAATTCCCAGCATAAAAATATTAAGTTCACCAAAGAAGACGAATCCAATAACACCCTTCCCTTCCTAGATATTACAATAACTAAACAAAACAACAAATTTAGCACCTCCATATATCGAAAACCTACGTACACAGGCCTGGGTACTAATTTCCTAAGCCACATCCCTTTGCTATATAAAATCAACAGTATTAAAATTTTAATCCACCGTGCCTACCATCTTTGCTCCTCGTACTTATCTTTTCACCATGAAATAGAGTTAATTCTTAACTTCAGCATTAATAACTCTTTCCCAAAACATCTGTTACAGTCTTTAACCAGAAATTTTCTTAATAATATTTATCAACCCCCCTTAAAATTCCCACTGTTAAAAAAGACGTACAATATTTTTCATTCCCTTATTATGACCATATTAGCCACAAAATACTTTCAGAACTCCGTCTCTTACTCACGCCACTTTACCCCCAAATTAAATTTCATTTCGCTTTCACCAACAATAATAGTATCAAATCTTACCTCAACCATAAAGAAAAAACACCCCAGCCACTTGCTTCGTCCACTGTCTATGCTTTTAATTGTGTTCGCTGCAAAGCGAACTATATTGGCAGTACCATCCGCCAATATCAAACAAGAGTGGACGAGCACCGTGGAATTTCTACAAGAACTTCACAGCCCCTGAACAAACCCTCCAAATCTGCAATAAAGGATCACTGCCACCTCCACAACCACCCGTTACTCTCCTCCAATTTCAAAATCATTAACTCAGCTAACCAACCAATCGACCTCCGCATACTTGAGTCCCTTCACATCCTCAGTATCCAGCCAACCCTCAATGATTACAGTTCCGCTTTCAATTTAAACATTGCCAAATAAACTTTCAAAAGAAATCCACCATCACTCCGCCCGGCTCCATCGTCCCAATGGAATTCTTTCAACAGGCAACCATTCCCAATCTTCTGTATAATTAGTCTCATTATAATCTGGTAAGAAACTTTACAATTCTGTTCCACCTAAACCATTTTATATTTTACTTATCATCCATACTTTTATACTTTATATCATTTAACTTTTAATCTTTTAATTTAATACTCATTGTAACTTGCTTTTAATTTTCGCTAATTGTAAGAAACTACAATTCTGTTTCCGCCTAAACCATTTTATATTTTACTTATTATTCATACTTTTACACTTTATATCATTTAACTTTTAATCTTTTAATTTAATATACATTGTAACTTGCTTTTGATTCTCGCTAGTTGTTGCGCCATTTTAATTTGTTGTTCGTTTCTATTTATTATACTTATATATATATATATATATATATATATATATATATATACATTCAACTGCAAAGAACACGCAGTATAAATAACGTAAAGAACGACGCTTGTATAGGAGATATTCCGCGCAAGACGAGAAGAGAAAACAACAAATGAAAAAATGAAGTACCACCTGGGAATCGAACCCGGGATCTTCCGATTGCCGGTCAGACGCGATAACCACTACACCATGGACTTCACTCTTCCAAATGCCGTAATTCCTCTACATACTCGCAGAAACCAATGCCCCAAGGGGGCACCTCCCGCTTGCCGTAACATTATATACATTCAACTGCAAAGAACACGCAGTATAAATAACGTAAAGAACGACGCTTGTATAGGAGATATTCCGCGCAAGACGAGAAAGAGAAAACAACAAATGAAAAAATGAAGTACCACCTGGGAATCGAACCCGGGATCTTCTGATTGCCGGTCAGACGCGATAACCACTACACCATGGACTTCACTCTTCCAAATGCCGTAATTCCTCTACATACTCGCAGAAACCAATGCCCCAAGGGGGCACCTCCCGCTTGCCGTAACATTATATACATTCAACTGCAAAGAACACGCAGTATAATAACGTAAAGAACAACGCTTGTATAGGAGATATTCCGCGCAAGACGAGAAAGAGAAAACAAACAAATGAAAAAATGAAGTACCACCTGGGAATCGAACCCGGGATCTTCCGATTGCCGGTCAGACGCGATAACCACTACACCATGGACTTCACTCTTCCAAATGCCGTAATTCCTCTACATACTCGCAGAAACCAATGCCCCAAGGGGGCACCTCCCGCTTGCCGTAACATTATATACATTCAACTGCAAAGAACACGCAGTATAAATAACGTAAAGAACGACGCTTGTATAGGAGATATTCCGCGCAAGACGAGAAAGAGAAAACAACAAATGAAAAAATGAAGTACCACCTGGGAATCGAACCCGGGATCTTCCGATTGCCGGTCAGACGCGATAACCACTACACCATGGACTTCACTCTTCCAAATGCCGTAATTCCTCTACATACTCGCAGAAACCAATGCCCCAAGGGGGCACCTCCCGCTTGCCGTAACATTATATACATTCAACTGCAAAGAACACGCAGTATAAATAACGTAAAGAACGACGCTTGTATAGGAGATATTCCGCGCAAGACGAGAAAGAGAAACAACAAATGAAAAAATGAAGTACCACCTGGGAATCGAACCCGGGATCTTCCGATTGCCGGTCAGACGCGATAACCACTACACCATGGACTTCACTCTTCCAAATGCCGTAATTCCTCTACATACTCGCAGAAACCAATGCCCCAAGGGGCACCTCCCGCTTGCCGTAACATTATATACATTCAACTGCAAAGAACACGCAGTATAAATAACGTAAAGAACGACGCTTGTATAGGAGATATCCGCGCAAGACGAGAAAGAGAAAACAACAAATGAAAAAATGAAGTACCACCTGGGAATCGAACCCGGGATCTTCCGATTGCCGGTCAGACGCGATAACCACTACACCATGGACTTCACTCTTCCAAATGCCGTAATTCCTCTACATACTCGCAGAAACCAATG
Source organism: Bathynomus jamesi (assembly GCA_023014485.1). NCBI lineage: Eukaryota > Metazoa > Arthropoda > Malacostraca > Isopoda > Cirolanidae > Bathynomus > Bathynomus jamesi. The sequence goes on along the minus strand of JAJOZX010002918.1, from coordinate 112,303 downwards.
CCCCAAGGGGGCACCTCCCGCTTGCCGTAACATTATATACATTCAACTGCAAAGAACACGCAGTATAAATAACGTAAAGAACGACGCTTGTATAGGAGATATTCCGCGCAAGACGAGAAAGAGAAAACAACAAATGAAAAAATGAAGTACCACCTGGGAATCGAACCCGGGATCTTCCGATTGCCGGTCAGACGCGATAACCACTACACCATGGACTTCACTCTTCCAAATGCCGTAATTCCTCTACATACTCGCAGAAACCAATGCCCCAAGGGGCACCTCCCGCTTGCCGTAACATTATATACATTCAACTGCAAAGAACACGCAGTATAAATAACGTTGTTGTTTTCTCTTTCTCGTCTTGCGCGGAATATCTCCTATACAAGCGTCGTTCTTTACGTTATATATATATATATATATATATATATATATTAGGGTGTGACAGTTGCCCCAACTTTGTCCTACAATGCTGTTCAAAATTTTGGTGTTGCATATTGACATAAAAAATACCCATGTGCAATTTTTTGAAGATTCATGCATATTCGAGTGAGCACCAGCAATTTGAAAAATAGTGATTTTGCTTATACGGCATACGCGCCTAGATATGAGATTACACAACCATCATAAGGGATATTAACACAAATCATTTGCCTGTCTTAATTAAAAGCTGTTATCACTAACACAAAAAAGTTAATCATTCTTATTCTCTCATGGTACATTAAGGGGTTTTATCATATATTCACAAGGTATTATTTCTCTAGAGCAAGAAACCATGATTTCTGTTCGGAAACATGATCATTTGCGCTGATTAGGAACGCGGAGTCTGTCATTTTCAACTACTTGAAGGACTTCTTGAAAGCGCTCCTCATCCCTGGCAACATTAAGAAAGTCATGGCAAAGTTTTACACCATGCTCTGCAGCCTCATTGACGACCTGAAGCTTGTCCACAACCCGTTTCATGTTCAGGTAGTCGTCATGATCCGCCCATTCACTGGCTGGACTGTGGAGAAACTGATAGGGCATGCCTAAAATGGTGAAGAACCAGCTTGAGTCAGGCCCAATTAGGTCCACCAGGGCAGTGCCACTTTCTGGGACAGGGGGAAGATATGGCTTTCCATAGCCCCCATGACTGAGCCCCACTCTCTTAGTAACTTCAGTGCCTTCATGGCAAAGAAGGGCCTTCCTCATCTCCTCTTTTGTCCTTTCTTGTACTTGGGACGAGAACAAAGCCAGTGGGGCCAACTCCTCAGTTAGGTACCAAGTGTGTCTACCGAGTGCCACACGTGCTTTGTCAACTATTGTGGCATCATATGGGGCAAATTCAGCCAAGGTTTCGACCAAATTCAAGTCATTCAATGGCGCACTTGCTGGAACGGGGGCAAACAATCCACCATGGGACATAAACAGCGACTGTGAACACAGCAAACCATTCTAACTTGCTGATTTGACTTTTAGTCACAACCTCAGCTTTGGGAAACTGCTCTTTGATCTGGCCTGACAAAAGAACAATCTTGAGGGTATAGAGCAGTTTAGCCATCCACCTTGCTTTGTGAAGTGCGGCGGGGTAGACCATTGTGAAGTTCACTGGCTCGGATCCTTTAGTTACAAGCAGCAGACAAAGCTCTACCAGCTCCTTGTAGTCGCCACGTGTAAATGGTTGGGCTAGAGATTCACGGAAGAAGTCAGCCATCTCCTGCTGGCGCTCCTCAAACACTCCAGGCATTGCGGGGTAGTAGTATTTATTTTTTTCATTGTACACCAGTTGAGAGAAATGGTTCTTGAACCTAGAAATGCAATTATTGGGATTATTGTATTTCGTACTAATCTATAATATTGTTTTAGGGGTATTAAGATTGATATGATCGATCATTTGCTTGGTGTTAGTATATCTTATAAGTCTAATAAAAGAAATTCCACTAAATTTGTTCATTAGATAATAATATTCCTTGTTATTTTGTAAAGCTTATGACTCACCTCTGGAAAACCATTATGTTTGGACTTGAAGAGCCCTCCACTTTCAAGCAATCCCAGCAAACACCTAGGATGACTTCGCCCACATGCCTGCGACAGGCGCACCAGAATACGGCATGCTCTAATTCCTTTTGGAGGGAGACGCAAGCAGCTGTTTTTTGTCCTGAAAAAAAAATGTAATTGTAGTTTAAGGCCACCATTTCAGGCATGTGCTTTTTGCAGATTTCTGTTAAATCATTCACTGTATTTTGGTATTAATGTCGTGATAAATTCACGCTGATGTTTGAAATAGGTTTACCTGTATTGGATGAAGTTGTGTCGAAAACCATACCAATGACATTCTGTTCACACTCCCAATCGACCAGAAGTTGTTTGGTTGCTGTTGATATCAAGTCTCCTTGAACCAGGCCAGCTTTTTGAGTCAAATGCGGAAGAGGTGGGACTCCAAGAAGCTTTGTGCCATTGACACCAGACACAAGAATGGGCAGGCGGTCATCAGTGCCTTTGGAATCCAGCACCAGTACTTTGTCTGATGGTTGCCATTCATCCATGATTTTTAAACTTATTTCTGACACGATGGAAGCTCGGTATCGGTGGGCCGTCCTTGCATTTAGACTCAGCTTTGATGTATCTCCACCACATGCAGATACAAGGGAGTACACAATTGCACTCAGCTGGGTCGGCGAGATGTTGTTTCGAACACTGCATGAAACAAGTTCTGCTGACTTCAGAATATCATGGGGCACAAAAATTGAAACTCCCTCTTTCACTGTTCTCCAATGTTTTCTCTTTGGTTCAGCAGTGCTGGCCTCATCAATGTCATCATCCTCATCAGAGCTAATAGTTGAATCAATATCAGCCTGTACATTCTCAGCATGATCACATTGCTCTCTCTCTTGTCGCTTCTCTTCTCGCATCTGCCTTTTCTGTCGCTTCTGAACCTTTTCTGAGAGTACTTTGTTTACCCCAGAGTAGGTAGCTACTCTGTCACTTAGCATGCTTTTCATAAAGAGTATGTCAGTATCGATAGCATCTTGTTCAGCCTGAGTTTTCCCCTTTTTCGCAGCCGCCATGTCTTTCAACACTGTGTTCTTATAAAATTTCATCGTCAGGCTCAATTCTGATTTAAACTTCATAATTCCAGGATCATCAGCCCGTCTTCTATCCTCATTCTTTTTCATAAGCATCATGTAGTCTTTGTCATAGTAAGTTTTAATCACTCGGCCAATATTGTTCCTGCCTGTAATGGTCGGGACATTCGCCTTCTGGTAATGCAAAAGCACATTGTCAATGGTGGCAGATAAAGCCTGGTCCCAATGCATATCCCGAAGGTTTGCTAACAGACATAGTAAGACCTGCCTATTAGTTGGCAGTTTGCAGCCCTTTATTTCCTTTTCTTCTTCTCAGGGTACGGTGCCCAATAACATTCTGACATACTCATCATCTTGCCGTGTATCCATGATTAAATTCTCTATTCACAACATCAAATCACTGTCAAGGGAAAAGAAAAGAGCATCATTAAAATTAAATGCAATAAAATAATGTGGAAAATTTGTGGGTCAGCGTTCCAGACCCGGAAATGAAAATCTGATAAAATGTGCTATTTTCACACTTACCTGTATTTGTGAAGTTCATAAGCTGAAATAGCAATACTTGCTGGTACGACGGTGCTAGCTCAAACATGCACCGATCTCCAAGAAAATTTAAAGGGGTGTTTCCTAGATAAATACACAACACTAAAACTTTGAACAGCATTGTAGGACCATTTTTTTATTTTTGGAGGGCAACGGTCACACCCTAATATATATATATATACACAGTGGAACTTCAGTGTTCGAATGAACCGGACCTTGAACAAACCGGAGTCTGAACAATTTTGTTCAGAAAAAATTGACCTGGTCTTTGAACATTTTCTGGAGTCCGAACGCTTGGAGGAAGTTGTTGCCTGACTCTGTGGCAAGCAGAGACTTTGAGGCAGAGCCAGTGGTTCCGGAAATCATCTCCCTAGGTGGGTCTATGGGGTTAGAGGTGAACCAGGAGGATGTGGAGAAGTTGATAGATGACCATAGTGTTGCGGGGTAAGCGGATGAACTTAACTAGACTACCATAACTTGGCTACTTCTTGATGACGGGAAACGAGAAGGTCCCGGGCAGTGAAGTTTTTCTCACCTCCACTGACTGTCACTGAGGGGCAAACGAGACTCCCACACGGCTGAACCAAGAAATGGACTCGACCCGCTAGCTATTCCAAAGATTAACCATGTGTCTGAGTCGGGTCCACTTGAAAACCTGGAAAGCCCTGGCTTCAGGAAAGGTGTGTGCAATGTGCACCCAGCAATACTTGAGGACTTCAACTGAATATGGGCCTACGCAACCAACAAGCACGATTTTTGCAAACTGGCTGTGGAGTAAACCAAATGTGACTGGACGAGAAAAGCAGATATTACCCTCTGAATTGTAAGTCCTTGAAAATGACAACCCCAGTCTATAAGGACAAAGGCTGAAAAAAAACTAGTTGGTAGAATTCTAAGGGTTTATTAGCAATCAACTCGAATTATTTACAAGAACTAGAATGGGTTATGAGCTTGCGTCTAAACATGGCTTAAGGTCAAGAAATGGAAATCCAACTTGAATTATTTACAATTACAATGACAAAAAAATATTGGACAACAAAAACGGAACTTCTATTAACAGAAAAAAAACTTTAAGCTATACCAGAATGGTACAATTAGAAAACACGAGTGACCTCCCTGGACCTAACATCCTTAAGCTAGAATTGAGGTCAATCCAATCATACCTATCTATTATAGTGAAGCCATGGAGAAACTAAACCTGAAGCTAGAAATACCTTAACCTGCACACCGTTATGCACAGGCAATGTCCATTATCACAAGGCACTCTGTTTTTTTTTTCTTGAACTGTTCGTATTCCTATTTGGTTGGCAGGCTAGAACTTCCACAAGCGGAAGCCAACTATGAATTGAATATTTAAGGCAAAGTTTTCTGACCAGAATGGAACTAAACCAGACTACTGAGCTAGTCAGGCATTAATCAAGACTAACTCCGCCCATATGGGGGTTGCACCTGAAAAAGAGAAAAGATGTTATTCAAGAGAACCCCACTACACTCCCCCCTTCGAGCGGTGAGTACCACCACTCAAACAGTGAGTGCAGCGAAGCCCTCTCCCACATCCATTCTTTCAGGGAATTGCCACCTCCCCATCCTGACACCAAGCTCCAAGTTTTCCTTTCTCCATGGCTACTAAACACTAGACAATTATATATACATACATGAATCAATGATAATAAGGTTCTATCACCTTCAAAACCCTACCTAGTTACAATATAACTGGATACAATTTTTCTTAAGAGGCTAATCACAATCCTCCTTGCTTGAAACTGAAGCCACCTGCACAATTAATGTCCTTGATTAATATCCTCACTAGCCCAGCACTATCAATGTACCTTGGCCCTGGTCCACCCATCCATACCTCCTGATTGGTAGACATCCCTACCAAAGGTGGGGTCCGCTTGCTCCAGGCTAGAGGTAACTGCGTGGGCTGGCCATGCCCCTCTTGATGAGCAGTCCTCCAGAACCCCCTCCTATAGACAAGAATGGTGGTGCATACTGGAGCAAGGCCTGGAAGACCCCCCTCAAGCTGATTCTTGAAGAGTGGAAGAGCCAATAATGGCTCCCTCCCTGAAAACACCTCCCATGAAGTCGGAAAGCGTATTTGGGGTGATTGGGGGACTGGAGGCAGGTAAGGACAGGGACATGCACCGGAAGCTGTATGCATGACACTCAAAGCAAGTACAAAGTGGGTGACAAGTGAGGGCATGTGCATGAGTCAGGCAGAGGCATGCAAACCAAAAATTACCGCACTTAACCAAGCTCAAGGTATGGTATTCAGTATCACTATGTGCAGTCACTTTGTTCAAAAAAAAATTTACACTAGCTTCCTCCATGGCTTTACTAGCTAGGCCCTACCTATACATTACGGTACAGCAAGATATACCTATTTTCATATATATCTTAACCAAGGCTCCGTAAAGCCATTACAAAAACTAGATACACTATGACATTAAACCTAGAAATACTTATTTTAACATCGAAAATATAATCATAGTACCATCACTTAAATACAATACATAATCCTATATACATATATACATAATTAGACAAGGTCGAAAAAAATCACTTTTGTTAATTAAATTAATCATGAACATATTCCAGAGGCCTAGAGGGTACTAATGGTAGCTCCCTTCAGGACTTCTGGAATGAGTTTATGGAGGAGAATCACCAGCCAACTCTCGAATTACTCCCAACCCCCTCCCAACAGACTGGAGTCATTCATGAGCTAGTTTACTGTTAGCTTAATAAAGCCCTAGTTTCTGAACAGATATTTTTGACTGAGGATAAGCTTAATCTATTGGGAGTCCTTGAACCAGTTACCGGGCTAAATTGCCACTCTTGAGAACTAATTGCTGGCCTAACAGCTGGTAAATCTGCTCCTCATCATCCTGCCCATTTTCTAAAGTGTTCTCCAGAGCTTCCACCAAGGAAGAAAGTTCTGGAGGATCACTAGTGGGTTAAGGTTCATTTGGGACATGGAAAACTCTGTCTTGGACCTATTGAACCATCACCTTCTGGATCTAGACTCCCAGGAAATTCCTCAGGATCTATCACACCTTAACAGACAGCACTTGAAGGAGCACTATGAGGAATAGGGGACAGATCCTTGATTTCCTCCACTGGGGAACAAGCTTCCTTCTCAGAATCACTACCAAGGTAGTCTTGACCCTTTCCAAAGTGACATTTTTTTGTTGAGAATGAGGCCTAGTCAGAGGTTTGGGTGAGCTAGACAGGATACCTGGAGGATTCACTTTGGATGGCACCTCATCCGGGAATCCAGAAAAGTCAAGTTCATCCGGGAATCCAGAAAAGTCAAGGTCAAAAGAACTTGAAGTGCATTCAGAAGAATCTGAAGAACTTGAACTTTCACTCAGATCAGCAAGCCATGGTCTAGATTTAACCCTATTCTGATCTGGAAATCCTAGAAACCGCTCGAATCACTACTAGAATCAAAGAGATCGGTCTCATCTTCTGACGAACTGTCCCACAAACAGAAAAGCCTGGGGGACAAACTGGAACACTTGGGGTTTCAAACCCTAGAAAACTCTCATCCTTCTCCTCCTCCATGCTAGCCCAGGGAACCTGAACTAACCTGGAATAACTAGGATGATTCTTCAAGAAATCGGGAGCCTCCTTCCAGCTCCTCAACTGAGAATGATGAACTCGACTCATGGATAAGTGTGGCTGCTGATCTGGATAAGCTGGTGAAATGACATAGGTCACACCATTCTCTGCCGCTCGATCAACTTGAAACGGCCCACAGTACTTGGGCAGAAACTTGTTAGAAACTAGATTACCTCTTGGAACAACCTTTCGAATGACAAGTTGCCCCTTGGTAAAGGGACAAAAACCAGGATGCCTGGATACCACTGTTCTTGAACTGGAGTGGGAATAGAAACTGGAATAGGATCTGGATGAGCGGATGATAACAAGAACTGGGCTGGAGACATAGTCAACTCGGAATGAATCGTACCATTGTAGGTCATAATGGCCATTGGGAGATTCAAATCCCACGAGCTAGAATCTTGAACAAGATTCCGTAGAAGCTCACCAATGGTACGGTTGACCCTCTCACTGCACCATTGCTCTCTGGATGGTTTGGGGTCGTGCAAACGTGAGTGATCCCGTATCGAGATAACATCTGCTCGAACTCCTGACCCTTAAATTCTGGACCATTATCAGTTAACAACCGACAAGGCCGGCGCAAAAGAGTGGGCAACACTCGAAACTCGAAAGACGGGCAATGGTACTGGAAGTCTTGTTGGAAAATGGAACAGCCACTACCCACTTGGAGTAGTGGTCCACCACCATTAAACATCCTAGATTCCCCGAGGTGTCCTGGGGAACAATACTAGATCCACAGCCACCAGCTCAAATGGTGCCTGGGTCACGATCTTCAGGGTAGGTGGAGCCCTGATCTGGCTGGAAGCCTTATTGAGCTGGCACTGGGAACAAGATGTGACCACCTCTTGCACAACTTGATATAACTGAGGATGAAACACTTCCCCAGATAAAACATCTAAGACCTTGTTTCGGCCTATGTGTGCCATTTCTAGATGGATAGTAATGCCAGCTCAATCAGGAAATTAAAAGGTACTAGAACTTGGGGAAACCTTTCTGGTTCCTCGTACTTAACTAGAAGACCATTCTCAAAGTAGATATCTTTAAGATAACGACGATATCTCACTAGAGCTTTAGGACAATACCCAAAACCACCCTTATCTAGATAGGACTTAAGTTGTCTCAACACCCGATCACTTTTTTGAAGAACCTCAAGGTTAACTTCATCTAGAAATGAACATGGACGCAAATTTCCAACTACCAGCGGTTCTTGATGACTGGAGGGTTCCTCCAACTCTGCCAGAAAAGTAGCGAGAATCTCACCCTCCTTCATGACCCTGTCAGTGGACAAATCCAGGTCAATCCCGGCGGCAGACAAGAAATTCGCACCCAGGAGAAAACAACAAGGAATAGCTTGATCTTCAACAAGAGCAAATGGGTGATCATTAATAGTTACGTTAGAGCCAAGTGACACAGTAAGTTGTACATAGTTATAAACTACCACCTGCTTTTCAGCCACACCTTGAATGTTAACCAGAATATCTTGTGAATAATCCCTCGAATTTCCTAAAATTTCACGCCAGGCTACTCGAGATATGAGGGAGATCTCAGCTCCAGAATCCAATAAAGCACAGTAGGTTTCGTCTTGACAAGCAAGTGGGACAACTGCTCTAAAGGCACCTGAATGTGGACAAGCAATATCCACCTCAAGGGTGGGAAAATTGACTTCACATTCTACTGGGCCCTTCTCGATCTCCAAACTCGAGCAACCTGCCCCTATTGGTTCTGAATCCAAGTCTCTCTCATACAAAGAATTTAAACAAGTCAAGAAGACGGGACAAGACTGAACATATTTATTGGATTCACTCAATAAATTGAAATGAACACCACCTAGACACTGGACATGCACCCTATCAAGAAGTTCTGAGGGTTCTGTTACACGCTGATTCTTGACTTCAGGGTGGTAAATTAGAGGGTTTTCAGCACCAAAGTGCAATACAACATCCACTTGATACATCTCACAGAAACTTTCAAGATCTCTGGTGATGCTGGCTGCCCTGAATTGTCATAAGTCGAAGATGTTGCTTCTGCTTGCTATTCAACTTGATTCCGTACTTGTAGGATGACTTAGCAGCTCTTCCACCAACTGCTTTCGAAGAAATACTGGACTCTCTGGAACTTCACGATCTAAGTCATGAACAAGAACATACCACAAACACTCGATCAAGGAATCACCTCCCCCCTCCGGCTTAAATCTTACAAGTAAGCCCTTGGGGAGTTCTGCCAAAATTGCTGGGGTGCCCTCTTCATGCTCAACCTGGAAGTGTCTGGATAACGCATCTGCAGCTTGATTGTCTTTGCCTGGAACATAACGAAGCTCAAAATCAAACTCAGCAAGATCTTCAACTGTTCGAGCAAGCCTGTCATTGACTAATCTCATATTATGGAGATAGAACAATGCTTGATGGTCCGTGTTCAGAATGAATGGTATTCCGTACAGGAAGGCTCTGAAGGTCTTGACTCCCCAGCGCATCGCTGCTAGTTCACGCTCTGTAACCGAATATTTCTTCTGAGGACTAGAAAATGTCATTGATGCGTGAGCAATGATTCGAACTTGACCATCCTGAACTTGAGTAAGACAAGCACCTGCACCAATGGCTGATGCATCCACCCACAAGTTCAATTTCTCTGCTGTTTCCCGATAATCAGGAAAAGCCAGTTCTACCTCATTTTGCATCTCTGCCTTGAGCGTCTGGAAGGATTCTTCCAGCTCTGGTGTCCACTGGATAACTGAATTCCTTGATCTTCCTGTAAGTTCTGATAAGGGTTTAGCAACTGCTGAACACTGTGGCAAGAACTTCCTTTGGAAATTCACCAAGCCCAGAAATTCTCGAAGTTCCTTGATGTTCTTGGGCCTTGGGAAGTTCTTCACCTTTTCCATATACTCTGGTGATTTTGACAATCCACTGGAACTGACTATATGACCTAGAAATGGAACTGTCGACTGGAACCATCTACACTTTGGTGGTTTGATCTTGATATCATGTTCTTCTAAAACCTTGAGGACTTTTTCAACTAGCTGGAGATGGGCCTCGAATGACTTTTCCATGATTAAAATGTCGTCAATATACACCAGAACCTTCTTCCTTGAAAATCCCTTCAGCACACCTTGCATTTCTCTCTGGAAGGCTGAAGGCGCGTTCTTCAATCCAAAACTGAGTTTCTTGAATCTCCAGTGTCCATGAGGGGTCGAGAAAGCTGTATAATCTCGACTCTTCTCCTCGATTGGCATTTGATAATAACCCCGGACTAAATCCAGGGTGGTAAAGAACTTGACACCATGTAGACTGTAGACAGAGTCTGTCAAGTTTGCCATCGGGAATCTATCAGGCTTGGTTACCTTGTTCAGTTTACGGTAATCCACACACAAACGTATGGATCCATCTGGTTTCCTAATTGGTACCACTGGAGCACTCCAAGGAGATGTTGTAGGCTCGATAATTCCTAGCTGATGAAGTTCTTGACACTGATCATCGATGACTTGATCAATCGGTTCTGGAAATCTCCTTGGTCGCTGAAATATTGGCGTGTCATCGTATAACTCAATACGGTGTGGAGTCATCTGAGCAGTCCCCACATCGGAATCTCCCCGACTAAGAATGGCTTTTCTGGAATTAAGCAAGTTATAAACTTGAGATTTCTGGTGGGAATCCAGCTCAGGTAAGTCAATTTCTGAAGTTAGACGTTCTGGTGTCCATTCCCGAGAAGATGAGACCAACTCATCATCATTTTCTGATTCCATACCTACACAATGTACTTGATGTGTCACTGTATCATTAGTGTCTTCTGGATTTGGTGTAGGATCGAGTTCAACTAGAGTGTAAATGTGTCCCATCATGTCTCCTACCTTGATTCTACCAATAGGTTTCCCTGTAGTGTAGACTAGAATGGAAGGGCAATCTAGATTTACAATCCCTGGAACACCTACCACTTTCTCTCCAAGATGCACGCTTGAAACCGTCCCATCATAGAACCATTCACCCGAATTTCTTGAACATGGACATGTACCATCATCATTTACTCCTTGAGGTTCCCACTGAATTTTTACTTCTACAGGTCCACAATCATTCACCTGCACACCTTCTACAGCCCAACACCTAACCTTGTAACAAATCCTTTTGCACTCCTCTCCATTTGTACCTAGATAAATTTCCCACGTAGAACCATCAGTGTTCTTCCCTGAAACCCGTCTACGTGCTAGACTAATCTGTAATTTGTTAGCCCGCAGAAAATCTAAACCTAGAAATATGGGATATTTAAAATCCAACGTGGGAAGGATGTGAAACTTGAAAGGGGACATTACAATACCATGCAAAGAAACTGCGAGTAGGACTGAACCCATAGTTTCCCTTGAAGCATCGGGACCTACACCTCGAATTCTGGAAATATCTGTAGTATCTATTGGAATCCCAAGTTGTTGTGCCAGTTCACTGGAAATTAAGCTAACTTGTGCTCCCGTGTCAATTAACCCTGAGATGTTAGTGTCTTGAAGGGTAACATCAATGGTTAACACTTCTGCAGGTTCAAGTTCGGCAAACCGGACACCTCGAAAATGACCTCCTGGAATATCTGGACCATGAACCACCTCATCTGCAGTGTTACACCTAGGTATTTGGGCTCGAGGTGCTGGTTTAGGTGTCCATGAAGATGCTAGAGGATTCAGTTCATTTCCAGTGGTTGTTGGTTGCGTAGGCCCATATTCAGTTGAAGTCCTCAAGTATTGCTGGGTGCACATTGCACACACCTTTCCTGAAGCCAGGGCTTTCCAGGTTTTCAAGTGGACCCGACTCAGACACAGGGTTAATCTTTGGAATAGCTAGCGGGTCGAGTCCATTTCTTGGTTCAGCCGTGTGGGAGTCTCGTTTGCCCCTCAGTGACAGTCAGTGGAGGTGAGAAAAACTTCACTGCCCGGGACCTTCTCGTTTCCCGTCATCAAGAAGTAGCCAAGTTATGGTAGTCTAGTTAAGTTCATCCGCTTACCCCGCAACATATTTGGTGCCCAGACCCGGGACAAATATGTTGCGGGGTAAGCGGATGAACTTAACTAGACTACCATAACTTGGCTACTTCTTGATGACGGGAAACGAGAAGGTCCCGGGCAGTGAAGTTTTTCTCACCTCCACTGACTGTCACTGAGGGGCAAACGAGACTCCCACACGGCTGAACCAAGAAATGGACTCGACCCGCTAGCTATTCCAAAGATTAACCCTGTGTCTGAGTCGGGTCCACTTGAAAACCTGGAAAGCCCTGGCTTCAGGAAAGGTGTGTGCAATGTGCACCCAGCAATACTTGAGGACTTCAACTGAATATGGGCCTACGCAACCAACAAGCACGATTTTTGCAAACTGGCTGTGGAGTAAACCAAATGTGACTGGACGAGAAAAGCAGATATTACCCTCTGAATTGTAAGCCCTTGAAAATGACAACCCCAGTCTATAAGGACAAAGGCTGAAAAAAAACTAGTTGGTAGAATTCTAAGGGTTTATTAGCAATCAACTCGAATTATTTACAAGAACTAGAATGGGTTATGAGCTTGCGTCTAAACATGGCTTAAGGTCAAGAAATGGAAATCCAACTTGAATTATTTACAATTACAATGACAAAAAAATATTGGACAACAAAAACGGAACTTCTGTTAAAAAAAAAAACTTTAAGCTATACCAGAATGGTACAATTAGAAAACACGAGTGACCTCCCTGGACCTAACATCCTGAAGCTAGAATTGAGGTCAATCCAATCATACCTATCTATTATAGTGAAGCCATGGAGAAACTAAACCTGAAGCTAGAAATACCTTAACCTGCACACCGTTATGCACAGGCAATGTCCATTATCACAAGGCACTCTGTTTTTTTTTCTTGAACTGTTCGTATTCCTAAATTTGGTTGGCAGGCTAGAACTTCCACAAGCGGAAGCCAACCATGAATTGAATATTTAAGGCAAAGTTTTCTGACCAGAATGGAACTAAACCAGACTACTGAGCTAGTCAGGCATTAATCAAGACTAACTCCGCCCATATGGGGGTTGCATCCTGAAAAAAAGAGAAAAGATGTTATTCAAGAGAACCCCACTACACTAGCAGGGAACTCAAGACAGAAGAACTTCAAGATCTTCTCAAGGAGCAGGAAGAGGAACTGGCAGAGGAATTTTCTTCACCGGATGATGATGAGGAGGTTCGCACTGCCAAAATTTCCACTGATGAACTTAGAGTTGTTTTTTTATTGGTCAAAAACGCAGAGCATAGTGGAGAAATGGCACCCTGACATTGCTCTGGTGAGCCACAACATCAATTCCTTCAGTGATAATGTGGTTGAACACTTTAGGAAGATTATGAGGGGTAGGCAGACACAGACGACATTGGACAGATTCCTTTTAAAACAGAAAAAATGATTACAGTATATTGTGGGCTGTTTTTTGGGGGTAACTTTTTGTGGCCCAGAATGAATTAATTACATTTACATGTATTTTAATGGGAAATACTGTTTTGGACATCGAACTTTTCGCAGTTCGAACACCACCTAGGAACCAATTAAGTTCAAACACCGAGGTTCCACTGTGTATATATATATATATACAGGGTGGGCCATAAGTTTCCATACATAGGAAAAATAAACATTTTTTTATGGACAACCATTTTTATTTATATAATATGCTCTACATGGCTGCCATTGTTTTGAAAACACATTTCAATACGTGTTCCCCACTGTTGATGAACACGCATTAGCACAGTTGACGTTATGCTTGTAATGGCGTTGGTGATACGTTCCTTTAGATGATTTATGTCTCGTATCTTTTCCTGATACACCATGGCCTTCAAGTGACCCCAAAGATAGAAATCAAGGGGGTGAGATCTGGGGATCTGGGAGGCCACTCCACAGGACCACGCCGACCAATCCAAGCATCCGGAAACTGCTGATCCAAATACCGACGCACGTGAAGACCATAATGAGGTGGAGCTCCATCTTGCTGGAAGTAAACTGGGAAGTTACCTTCCTCGTTTAGCAGGGATGGGAAAATCTCTTCTTGCAACATGTTAAGATACCTTTCGGCATTAAGATTTCCACTGACAAAAATTGGTCCAATAATTCTGTCACCCCATATCCCGGCCCACACCATCACTTTACCGGCACCTTGCATCTTCGTCGGACTCAGCCAGTTAGGGTTAGCATTACTCCAATAACGTATGTTTTGCCGATTAACCTCTCCATTGACGTAAAAATTTGCTTCATCAGTAAACAAGATCTTACGTCAAACGCATATTCTTAGGGTATCTGAAACATAAAAACAAACGTTTAATTTTTCCTATGTATGGAAACTTATGGCCCACTCATGATCTTCACTTGCCCCACAAACACCTTTAAATGGGAGACCCATAATGGGTGCACACACATTTCTACATTACTGTACAGTCTTTACAGCCACCCCTACACTTTTCCTCATATGTGTATACACAATACACGATTATGAACACAGTTAGGTAGACCAGCCATGAGTGGATCCTAGGGTCTTTGTTGGTCTGAAACATTATAACATTATAACATATATACAGGGTGGGCCGTAAGTTTCCATACATAGGAAAAATAAACATTTTTTTATGGATAACCATTTTTATTTATATAATATGCTCTACATGGTTGCCATTGTTTTGAAAACACATTTCAATACGTGTTCCCCACTGTTGATGAACATGCATTAGCACAGTTGACGTTATGCTTGTAATGGCGTTGGTGATACGTTCCTTTAGATGATTTATGTCTCGTATCTTTTCCTGATACACCATGGCCTTCAAGTGCCCCCAAAGATAGAAATCAAGGGGGGTGAGATCTGGGGATCTGGGAGGCCACTCCACAGGACCACGCCGACCAATCCAAGCATCCGGAAACTGCTGATCCAAATACCGACGCACGTGAAGACCATAATTTTTATTTTCCTATGTATGGAAACTTACAGCCCACCCTGTATATATATATATATATATATATATATATATATATATATATATATATATATATATATATATATATATATAATATATATATTATATATATATATTATATATATATATATATGGCGCCTTGTGTAGTGGTTAGCGTTGCTGACTACGAATCCATTGGCCCCAGGTTCGAGACCCAACAGCAGCTGGCGCGCAGCAAAACCCAGCTGTTCATCCTTCCACACAATAAAGAAAAGTGGTTGGTAGATAAATGGGTACCCTAGGTGGCCTAGTGGTTAAGACACTGGGCTGCTGATGGGGCATGGTTCGGATTCCATGCTAAACTGTAGGTTTAAAGTGGAGTGAAAAGCTTGACCTTCGTCAGAATGAACAATTCGGGCGGAAGCTAATCAAAGGTTACCAATCATAGGAATTTTGTTTAATTTTTTTTTTTTTTTTTTAATATTTTTTTTAAGGTAGAGGATGACTACAAAATCAACAATAGATGAGAGGGTGAGCTTTGGTTTTAATGCATGGAATACCAAGTACTACGAGGGCCACTCAACTCAATATATTTTGCCTCACCTTTTTTTTTTTTTTTTTCCATGTTTCCTTGTAAGTTCCAGAAATTTTGTGCACAAGTAGTTACATACTTGTTTTACAAATTTTTATTTTTCCACATAGTTTGCATCCTATTCTATGGCTTTCCTCCACCTTGAAACAAGGGCCTTTATTTATTCCTTGCTGGTAAAAGTCCACTGGGTTCTGCTGGAGCTAACCTCTTAACCTCCTCAACAACATCATTGTCACTGAAACTTTCTTCCATGAAAAGCATCCTTCATTGGCCCAAACAAATGGAAGTCTGAAGGTGCCAGATCCAGGCTGTATTGAGGATGGGGTAACACAGTCAAGTGCATTTTTGTGATGGCCTCTCTTGTTTGCAGACTGTTGTGTGGTCTTCTGTTATTGTGCAAAAGAAGGATGTCTTCATTTTCTCTCTGGTCAAACTTGCTTTATATGTCTCTGGAGTATTTGTAGGGTAGCAATATATGCCTCTGAGTTGATTGTTTGTCCTTTCTTCATAATGTCCAACAGAATCACCCCTTTCATGTCCCAGAAGATGGTGGCCATAACCTTTCATGCAGAGGGAGCCATTTCGAACTTTTTCTTGCATGGGTAGTCTGTGTCATGCCACTCCATGGATTGGTGTTTTGTTTCAGGTTCAAAGTGGTGTACCCAAGTCTCATCCCCAGTCACAATTTGTGAAAGGAAGTCATCCCCTTCTGTCTCGTATCAAACCAACAACTCGGAAGCAATTTCTTTTCTTTGGGCTTTGTGATCTTCAGTCAGTTCATGAGAAACAAAACCGTGAACACACTTTTGAGTATCCCAGTTGCTGAATTATCATATTCATACTACTTCACTATTTCCTAGCTCCAGTAATAGCTCTTTGTATGTGACATGCCAATTTGATCAAATGATGCTGTTAGCATGTTGCACAGTGTGAGATGTCACAGCCAATGCTGGGCAACTGCTGCATGGCTCATCATTAAGGCTAGCTCTCCCTCTCTCTGATGATCTTGCACGTTTAGACCAGCATCCAACTGTGCTTTGATGAACAACAGCATCTCTGTAATAAATGCAAAAAACTTCTTTTCTATGTGAAGGTCAAATGATGATAAAAACTCACTCTAATAGACAGTTTATTTCCACAATAGTTTCAATGCCCACTGGCACCTGAAGAGGATGCCAGTGGGCATCGAAACTGTTGTGGAAATAAACTTTTTAATTAAATCTGAAGAAAGAGAAAAAACTTGTGGCAAAAGGTTTGAAAATAGTATCCAACAAATTGGAACCCAAAAGTTTCACCGATTTGTGCCAGTTAGTGCCACAAAAATTAAAGCCTTTGAATTATCTTCTGATTATGAAGGTGAGGAGAGGTTAATTGTGAAGTGTGCCAGTGTGCCACTAATGTAAATAAATATAAAGATTCAATCATTCTGAACCCCAAAATTGGGGAATACATAGTTTGCTCCTACAATAACTGTTGGTGGCTGGGGCTTGTACTAGAGTACAATGAAGAGTTTGATGACTATAAGAGAGATTTTTTAAACCCATCTGGATTTAGCAGATATTATTATTTCCCACAAATAAGAGACTGCCATATTTCAAGACATGATATTTTGGGTATTCTAAGCAGGGATGGGGAGTCGGAGTCGGGGCTTTTTTGAAGAGTCGGGAGTCGGTAAAAATGACTGACTCCCGACCCTTTGATTCAATTTCTATATGCTAACAATTTACCAGAATACTACTATGCCCTAAATAAATATCTTCCTGAACTAATTCTAGATTCACATTTCCACATTTGATTTATTGTTCTGGTAAATCTTAGCAAATGGATTTCATATTTCTATTTTAGGATACTAGGTACCATATAAAAATTAGCAATATATTAATTATTAATTTAATTAACCCCTATTAGTAATGAGTCGTGGGCCTAGTAGAAAATCAGCAGTCTTTCAATATTTTAAGCTAAATGAGGATGAAAGTATTTTTATTTGTCAAGTAGAAAAGGATGGTAAAGAGTGTAATGCAAAAATTAGTGCTTACACTGGGAAACATGCTAATGCTCCAACTAGAGCCTCAAACTTGAAACGCCATCTACGAAACAAATATCCCAATATTTATAAGGTTGTAGATCAGCATGATAAGGAAAGAGTCGGGAGTTGGAGTCAGTTTTTAAAAATACCGACTCGGGAGTCAGGAGTCGGTTGTTTTTGGCCGACTCCCCATCCCTGATTCTAAGTACCCCAACTTTGAAGGCTGGAACGCTGCGTACTGGTATCCAATATGTTTTCGGAGAAGGAGAATTAAAAAAGTTCATGTAATGCCACCAAATTTTATTTGAGCATACGTATATTCACAAGTTTTAATATGAAAACAATGTCACCAAGTTTTTTATTGAAATTAGTCACTGTTTATTTGATGTATCATAATACCATGAGCACAAATGACATGAAACTATAAATTATATGTATAATTCTCCTTATTTGAATATAGCTGTATATGTTTCTATTACAATATGGGATTGCAAACATTTAAGTGATTTAAGTTATTTGATTAACTGACTTGGTAAGCCGTGAAAGATAGTCTTCATAATTAGGTTTCAAAAGGTGCTAACTTTTTATTGAATAAAAAGGATTCACCATTTGAATAAAGATGTTAGTACTCACTTTTGATTCTGTTATATATATATGTATTCTTTAAAATTTAAACTTTGAATAAATAAATGCTGAAAAATGTTCAAAAACTACTAGCAGTAATTTTAATTGGTAATGAACAACATAATTTTAGCTCGTATAAAAGCTGCAAAAAATTGTTCAAAAATAAATTTTTGGTTGATTTTTTAAATTTATTTAGAACATGATACCCACCTATTTTATTGTTTTTATTTATCAACCATAATATGAAGTTTAATATTATGGGGTCCAATAACTTAAAAACTGTTAGTCGTAGAGCTTTTTTGTTTGAACCAGTGGATTTGGAACACAAACTAGCCGTATATACCAATTTTCACCCAAATCTGAGTTGGAGTGATGTTTTGCATTGGTTGATCTGTCCTGGAATGCCTCTTAATATAGGAGCCACCTATCTGACATAATCTCAACCACATCAAAATTGGGAACTTGCTCACCCTGATTTCTCTTATTCTGAGCAGTATATATTATTTGAGTATTTTAAGCAGCAAACCATTTCTCAACTGAATATTTTCTTTCTAAAAATATTATATCTTATTAATTGTTTAGTACAATAACACATTTAGAAAATAGAAACCTTATTGTTGGGAAAGCAACAACTTGATAATTTTCTTGCTCAGGTTATCACATGTTGTTGCCACATCAATCCTCAAATTTAATGATGAGATTGCAATAGACCTGAAGCACTCAGAAATACTAAACATACTACTGCTGCTCTTAACTTACAAACTTGCATTAAAAATTGTATCAGAAGGTGGTTAAGATGTGCAGTGTGCAAGCTCTTTATAACATAAAGATCACTGTTTTACAAAACTTCACCATTAAACTGGCTTAAATCTCAAAAAATTTTAAGATCAGAATGAAGGGATAAAAAGAAGTATGTAAATACCATCATAAAAGAAATTGATTAATTTTGAAGGTTTGAAAATTATGATAAACCTTTAACCCTTTAACCGCGTTTGGTGACTTTATTCACTGACATTATTTTTGTCCTTAACCGCGTAAAGCAGCTGTAGTCCATGGCCATAAAAAAAATTTCTCTTGCATTTGGCGACCGCATGCCCTCAGATTTGAGTAGACTACCAGTCCCAGGCACTGCTGTCATCTGGTGGCAGGAACAGCAATCAATAAGGAAGGCCGAAGGAGGCAGACGCATGCACCCGGTGGTGAGTCAGACTGTAGCTATTATTTTTTTTCAACATGTACTTCTCTCCTAAGGGATGAGACATTGTAAGTTATATGTAATTTTATATGTTTTGTACATATTTTGTATATTGTAAGTGTTCAGATTTCATAATGCTCTCATGATTTGTGTACCATATATTTATGATTTGCACATACAGTACTTGTAACTGTTTGGTTTTTTTCAAGATGTACTTCTCTTCTCCAGAATGAAGCATTGCAACTTTTATTTTTATATGATACTTTTTATATATTTTATATTCAAATTCCACATATATTCAGCAAAATAATAACTGAATGAATACACTGTTTTCTTTTACCCACTCTGAATCCAAATGTGTGTATTTTACTAGAATTCAACTCAAATATGGGTTGTATTTTACAGGTAAAAATGATCAGTGTTATGGCAAAAGCAAAAAAAAATTTATTTTATTTTTTAAATAAAATCATAAATTTCTCCTAGATAATCACATTTTTGAGGCATTTTATGAGATATGGATTTCTCATGGTCTTTTCATACTAGAAAAGTAATAGAAAAATTCCTCTTAGCACTTTCATTTTTGAGTGACTTAATGCTGCAAGTTAAAGGGTTAATTCAATAACAAAAACTATGAATGTTCCAAAACTGACTTGAATTAGCATAAGAAGAATTAATTTTTAATTTTGGTTATTAAAAATACCACTACATTGTCAGTACAGAAATAAAGGAATGCTGCTCATTTAATTTAACTAATATATTTTAATGTTCTGTGTAAACCAAATAAATTAAGTAGTATCTATTTCACTTCCAGGGACACTTCAAGCTGAAGTCAGAAGCAAAATCAGATATTGATGGAATTGAATCACTCGCTGTTGATGAAAAACTAGGACATACTTCTGCATCCAGTGAAAACCTTGTCAATAATTTAGTGAATTTAAAATATGATGATAATTTTAGAAGTGTGCAAAGGAAAATATTTAAATGTTCTGTTTGTTCATACAAAACAAAAAAAGAAAAAACATTGAAAATTCACTTAAGAATTCACACTGGAGAAAAACCTTTTAAATGTGGGATTTGCTCCTACAGTGCATCACAAAAATCTGTGCTAAAGTCCCATTTAAGAATTCACACTGGAGAAAAACCATTTAAATGTGGGATTTGTTCTTACAGTGCATCACGAAAATCTATACTGCAGTTACATATAAGAAATCACACAGGAGAGAAACCTTTTAAATGTGGAACTTGTTCTTTCAGTACATCATATAACTGTTCATTGAAGTCCCACTTAAGAATTCACACTGGAGAAAAACCTTTTAAATGTGCGATTTGCTCCTACAGTGCATCACAAAAATCTGTGCTAAAGTCCCATTTAAGAATTCACACTGGAGAAAAACCATTTAAATGTGGGATTTGTTCTTACAGTGCATCACAAAAATCTATACTGCAGTTACATATAAGAAATCACACAGGAGAGAAACCTTTTAAATGTGGAACTTGTTCTTTCAGTACATCATATAACTGTTCATTGAAGTCCCACTTAAGAATTCACACTGGAGAAAAACCTTTTAAATGTGGGATTTGTTCCTACAGTGCATCACAAAAATCTAAGCTAAAGTCCCACTTAAGAATTCACACTGGAGAAAAACCTTTTAAATGTGGGATTTGCTCCTACAGTGCATCACAAAAATCTCAGCTAAATTCCCATTTAAAAATTCACACTGGAGAAAAACCTTTTAAATGTGGGATTTGCTCCTACAGGGCATCACAAAAATCTCAGCTAAATTCCCATTTAAAATTTCACACTGGAGAAAAACCTTTTAAATGTGGGATTTGCTCCTACAGGGCATCACAAAAATCTGCGCTAAAGTCCCATTTAAGAATTCACACTGGAGAAAAACCTTTTAAATGTGGGATTTGCTCGTACAGTGCATCACAAAAATCTATACTAAATTCCCATTTAAGAATTCACACTGGAGAAAAACCTTTTAAATGTGGGATTTGCTCCTACAGGGCATCACAAAAATCTGTGCTAAATTCCCATTTAAGAATTCACACTGGAGAAAAACCTTTTAAATGTGGGATTTGCTCCTACAGTGCATCACAAAAATCTAGGCTAAATTCCCATTTAAGAATTCACACTGGAGAAAAACCTTTTAAATGTGGGATTTGCTCCTACAGTGCATCACAAAAATCTAGGCTAAATTCCCATTTAAGAAATCACACTGGAGAAAAACCTTAAATGTGGGATTTGGTCCTACAGTGCATCACAAAAATCGACACTAAATTCCCATTTAAGAATTCATACTGGAAATTTGATCTTCAAAAGCATTTAAGAGTTCATACTGCCTGGATAGAGACCATCAGGGTGGCAAATGAGGGTAAACCAGAAATGGAGGAGTTATTTATAATGGAAGACAAGATAAGAAGGAAACTGGTAAAATTCTCCAACTTTAAAAAACCCGGCCTAGACAAGCTCCCGAATTTATGGCTCAAACAGGTCACGGTATATTACCACCATTATACTGCCGCTTTTCATAGAATTTTGCAGGGAGTAGAAGAAACACCAGAATGGCTTACAAGTGGAGAGACAACCCTCATCCCTAAGACTCGTGAGACAAATCTCCCAAATAAATACCGCCCAATTTGCTGTCTCACCACCACCTATAAACTTTTTACAGGCCTAATTGCAGATAGTATATATGAACACCTAGATGCTGGAGACTATCTGGAAAAAGGACAGAAAGGATGTAGAAGAAACTGCTTAGGCACAAAGGATCAGCTGCTCATCAACAAAACTATCCTTGAAGACTGCAAGAAGAGAGGCAGAAACCTTAGTATGGCATGGATAGACTATCAGAATGCATTTGATAGTGTCCCACACTCGTGGATTTTGGGATGCCTTAAACTGTACAAAATCTATCCTACCATTATTAGCACTTTAACGAACCAGATTACAAAATGGCAAACAAAATCAATCTTACCCATGCCCCCCCCCCCCCCCCCCCCCCCCCCCCCCCCCCCCCCCCCCCCCCCCCCCCCCCCCCCCCCCCCCCCCCCCCCCCCCCCCCCCCCCCCCCCCCCCCCCCCCCCCCCCCCCCCCCCCCCTTAGCAAACTACTTAGCAATAATAACAAGGGCTACACCTCAGTCAAACTAGGTGAAGAAATCCTGACAGTGTACTTAACCATCTACTGTTTATGAATGATTTGAAGTTGTACGCAGACTCTGACCAAAACCTGGAATATCTATTAAGGATTGTCCATACTTTCTCCGGTGACATCAAAATGAAGTTTGGATTGGACAAGTGTGCTAAGTGGACACTTAGAGGGGGCAGGAAAATACAAACCCATAACATCAGTTTAGGAAGAGACACTGAGATTAATGACTTGGAAGAGGATAGTTCCTACAAATACCTTGGGATAGAAGAAAGTAGAAATGTAGAACACTGGCAAATGCGAGAGAAAATCAGTGGAGAGTATGTATGAAGACTTACATCAAAGAACAAAATAACAGCGAGAAACCAACTTGCCATCCCTGTTATTAGTTATAGTGTAGGGATCATAGACTGGCCACAATCAGAACTAAATAAACTAGAGGTTAAGACCAGAAAAATCCTCACTCTAAATAGAACAACATACTGGAACCAGTGTCTTCCCAGATTGTACCTACCAAGAAAACTGGGAGGAATGGGATTGACTGAGGTTAACCAGCTGCACCGATCATCGACCATCAGCATTGGGCAGTATCTAAAAAGTTCAAGTAGTCCTACAACAGCTCTGGTCCGTGAACACCACAACACAAGAGTAACGCAACATACTTCCATAACCAAACTGGCCTAGCACTTTGGAGGCAATAATATGACAGAAAAAGTAGAAACTGAAAGAGTACCAGCCACCTTAATAGCTAGGAAAAGTCGCAAAAGATTTGTCCAGGAACAACAGGCCAAGCATGCAGAAGAATGGGAACATCAAAGAGCTGGTAAATATTATCAAGAATTACAGAAGGATTATATCAACAAAGAAGGATCATTGGAATGGTTAAGGAGAAGAGTTCTGCAATATGACGGAGAGCGACTAATAATGTGTGCCCAAAATCTTGCACTCCTAACAAATGCATTTAAAAAATGTTTGGAATAAGTAATAAGGATAGGTGTAGATTCTGTCATGTTGAGGTAGAAAGTGTTAGCCATCTAATATCAGGTTGCAGGGTGCTCCTGGCAGAGGGGTACTATACAGCCAGACACAATAAAATTTGCAAATATATCTACTGAAAGATCATGATAGCATTAGAACTAGAATGCAGTAAAAACGTATGGGACCACACACCTGCATCAGTCACTGGAAATAACCATTGTACTATATACTATGACAGTAATTCCAACAGCCACTTTTATAGACAACTCTGCAGTAAAACTGGACATAGTAGTGTGGGACAAGAGGGAACAGAATTCTCCACCTTACTTATTGAGGTTAGTGTCCCAAATGACTATGGCCTTAATAGAGTGGAAAGGGAGAAAATTACCAAATACCAGGTGCTTATCTATGACATAGAGAAACTGGAGATTGAAAGAAGCTGCCATTCTCACCATCATAGTTGGGGCAACAGGTATGATGAAGAACAACATATCAACTTACTGAATTCAATCCTGGGACAGCCCCCCAGGCCATAGAAATCCAAACAGGGTCACCATCCTTAAACAAATGCTAGGACAAGTTCAGACATAGTTGAAGTGTTTGGCTTCGGGTGGAAGCCCCCACTTCTAGCTGTAAAAAGTACAATAAAGAGTATAAACCAAGAGAAAAACCTCTTAAATATGGGATTTGTTCTTACAGTGCATCACAGAAATCTGCACTGGAGTCACATCCAAGAACTCACATGGGAGAGAAATAAAGAGAAAGTGTAACTTGAGAGACAATCAACTGCATGACAAGGTGCTGGAGTTAGAAGGAAAAATCCCAGCCATACCCAATAGAATTAGGAATAAACAAAAGCATAACAAATGATTTTCATCTAACCCTAGAGACTTTTATCAAAATCTCATTAGAGAAGGAAGTCCATGACCCACCAGATCAGATCCAGTTGGAGTCATACTGGGAGCCTCTCTTTGAAACTCCAGAACAGCATAACCAGGATGCTGACTGGATAGAGAACATCAGCGTAGCAAATGAGGGTGAACCAGAAATGGAGGAATTATTTATGATGGAAGATAAGATAAAGAAATTGGCATAATTCTCTAATTTTAAAAAAACCTGGCCTAGATAAGCTCCCAAATTTCTGGCTGAAATAGATCATGGCATTGTACCATCATTACACTGCTGCCTTTCACAGAATTTTGCAGGGAGAAGAAGAAATGCCAGAATGGCTTACAAGTGGAGATACAACCCTCATCCCTAAGACTTGCGAGAGAAATCTCCCAAATAAATACCACCCAATTTGTTGCCTCACTACCACCTATAAACTATTTACTGGCCTAATTGCAGGCAGTATATATGAACACCAAGAAGCTGGAGACTAACTTTCTGGAGAAAGAGCAAAAAGGATATAGAAGAAACTGCTAAGAAAAGAGGCAGAAACCTAAGTATGACATGGATAGACTATCAAAAGGCATTTGATAGTGTCCCACAGTACCCTGGATTTTGGAATGCCTCAAGCTATACAAAATCTATCCTACCATCATTAGAACTTTAACAAACTAGATTACAAGATGGAGAATGAACATCGATCTCAGCCATGAAAATGGAAAAATATCCATCCCCCATGTCAAGATTATGAGGGGTATATTCCAGGGAGACAGCTTGTCACCCTTGCTATTCTGTCTCACCCTGGACCCCCTAAGCAAACTACTTCGCAATAACAACAAGGGCTACAACCTCAGTCAAACTAGGCAAAGAAATCCAGACAGTGTTTTAAACCATCTACTGTTTATGGATGATTTGAAGTTGTATGCAGACTGATCAAAACCTGGAATACCTATTACAGATCATACATACAGTGGGCTCTTTGTTCGTGATTAATTGGGACTGAGAAAAATGTCACAAATTACGAAATTGTGAACAAAAAGATCCATTTTTAGTGTAAAATGACTAATTGGTTCCAAAAGCTCAAGAATGGCAGTGTAAAATATCCTTAAAATGCCAAAAAAGTTTTATTTTAATAAAATAAACACAGAATATACTAAAGCAATACGTATTATTAAACAATGATTTGCATCAAACACTAATAAAAACCAATAACTTTACTGTAATACATAAACTATTATGTAAAGCAATAATATTTTATAAACAAGTAAATAACACTAAATATAGTACACTGGCATTGAAGAGCACAAAATGACACAACCTCACTTAGTGAAAGAGACAGTGTGACTGAGCTTGTGTTGACCTGTGTGGGCAGCATTGCAGACACTACATGACAAAATCACAAATTTTCTGAGTCACTCGCGAATTTACCAAGACATGGTAGTAAAATGGGTCATCATGAATTTGCGAAATTGAAACAGTGAGCCTCATAAACAATGAGGGCCCACTGTACTTACTTTGGTGACATAAAAATGAAGTTTGGATTGGACAAGTGTGCTAAGTGTTCACTTAGGGGAGGTAAGAAAATACAAAAATAACATCAATTTAGAAAGTGGTGAGAGAAAATCAGTGGAGAGTATGTGCGAAGACTGAAGATGATCTGCAAGACCAAATTTACATCAAGAACAAAATAATGGCTATAAATCAACTCTCCATCCCTGCTATTAATTATAGTATATGGATAATAGACTGGCCTCAATTAGAACTGAACAAACTAGATGTTAAGACCAGGAAAATCCTCACTCAAAATAAAATAACATACAGGAACCAGTGTCTTCCCAGATTGTACCTGTCAAGGAAACTGGGAGGAATGGGATTGACTGAGGTTAACCAGCTGCACCGATGAGCTCTACTAACCCTACAATAGCTCTGGTTCATGAGCATCACACCACAAGAGTGACTCAACAAACTTCCATAACTAAACTGGCCCAGGACTTTGGAAGGAATAATATGAGAGAAGTAGAAACTGAAAGAGCACCAGCCACATTAATAGCTAAGAAAAGTTGTAAAACTTTTGTGCTTGAACAACAGGCCAAACATGCAGAAGAATTGGAACAACATCAAAGGGCTGGAAAATATTATCAAGAACTACAGAAGGAAGACACTACAGTAAAGAAGGATAATTGGAATGGCTAAGGAGAGGAGTTCTGCAATATGATGGAGAATAACTAATATTGGGTGCCCAAGATCTTCCACTCTCAACAAATACATTTGAAAAAATGGCTGGACTAAGTAATAATGACAGATGTAGATTCTGTCATGTTGAGGTGGAAAGTGTTGGCCATCTAATATCAGGCTGTAGGGTGTTCATGGTAAATGGGTACTATATAGCCAGACACCAAAAAATTTGTAAATATATCCACTGGAAGATCATAATAGCATTAGAACTGAATGCAGTAAAATTGTATGGGACCATACACCTGCACCAGTCAGTGGAAATAACCATTATACTATCTACTATGACAAAATAATTCCAACTGCCACTTTCTTAGACAACTCAGCAGTAAAACCAGACATTGTAGTGTGGGACAAGAGGGAAGGGGTTGCCTTACTAATTGAGATCAGTGTCCCAAACGACTACAGCCTCAGCAGAATAGAGAGTGAAAAAAATCACTAAATATCAGGTGCTTATATATGATATAAAGAGAAACTGGGAATTGAAAGAAGCTGCCATTCTCCCTATCATAGTTGGCACAACAGGTATGATGAAGAACAACTGAACAACTTAACTTACCTGAATTCAATCCCAGGATAGCCCTAGGCCGTAGAAATCCAAATAGGGGCATTAAAAGGAACAGTCACCCTCCTTAAATGAATGAATGGCCAAGTTCAGACATAGTTGGTGTTTGGCTTTGGGTGGAAGCCCCACTCACAGCTATAAAAAGTACTGAAATGAGTATAAACCAATCGAGAAAAACCTTTTAAATGTGGGATCTGTTACTACAGTACAAAAGAGATCTAATCTTCAGTCCTATTTAAAAATTCACACTGGGGAAAAACCTTTTAAATGTGGAATTTGCTCTTACAGTGCATCACAAAAATATCCTCTTCAGTGCCATTTAAGAATTCACCCTTGAGAACCCTAATTACAAGTCCCCAAGACAAGGCTAGAACAGAACGTAGAAGAGGACCCCTGCATAGAAAACAAACCTACAAAAAGAGATCATGCAATTGAGAAGCAAAACATTACAGATTAGAGAATATTTGAAAACCCCATGGGCCACAAGATTACAGAAGAAAATAAGAAAAATTAAACAAAAACACACCATTGCAACAGTGGATCAGATGCAGAAAAAAATATTGAAGACAAAGTTAAAATCAGAGCAATAGCACAAGACATCAAAAACCAAGAGACTAAGTAAAAATGTTAAGAACCAAGCAATTTATTTGCAGAAAATCCTAGAAAACTATACCAAACTTATGAATAAAAAATAAAAGAGGTAGAAAACTTAACACCACAGAATAACTATAGTAGTACTGGAGAAGAATCTTTGAGGTTTCACATCAATTAGAAATGGATTGAACAGGTAAGAGAATGGAGTGCCAACAAATAGTGTATATAGAAAGTAAAGGTTAGATAGGATGATATGAAAGGAAAGTTTCCTGTATTTTCCAATTTTAAAAGCCCCCAGATAGGACAAACTACCTAACTTCTGGCTAAATCAGTGCACACCACTTCATTTAAATGTGGCTGTTTTCAACTGTTTCAACTCTTGATAGTGTGTCTCACTCATGGATCATCAAATGAGAATCACACACTGGCAAGACCAGATGAAACACTGGAGAACTGACATCATACTCCCAACATAATGAAAGCCAGTTGGAAATACAAAATGTAAAAATTAAAACATTTACAAGGGGCGGCCTATGACCACTCATGTTCTGCCTCACCAAAGTGTTAAATCAAACAAAGGATACAATCTATCTCAGTCCAGAAGAAAAGACCCTTCCAAACCATAAACCATGGCTGAAATAAAATTATTTGCTAAGAATCAGAGATCTGGAAAACTTAACAATTACTCAAATGACATAAAAATGAAATTTGGTCTTGACAAATGTGCAAAATGTATCCTGCATGAGGAGAGGGTGATGGACTGATAAAATAGAAATTGCAGAAGGGCTTGAAATAAAAGACCTGGAAAAGAGATGCTACCAACACATATCTAGGAATGGAAAAAACAGGAAATGTTGAGTACTGAAGATGAGAGGGAATGTATGCAAAGAATGTATCAGTCAATTAAAGATGATCTATAAATCTGAACTAATAATTAAAAACAAAATGACAGCAATAAATTAACTGGCCACAACAGTCCAACAGTGCAGTTTTGTGAGCTGGCCCCAAGAGGAAATTAGTTAGACACTAAAACAAAAAATGGTCTTTGCTGTGAAGAAAATGGTGTACAAGAATCAATGTCTGAGCAGAATGTACCTGCTATATAGGTGTATGGGTAATTGCCTCCAACCTCAGTGGTGTAATTAGGTATATGCATTATACATGTGCGTATAGTCTTTTTTAGAAAAAAAAATTTGCGACCAGTTACTGGATAACACCTTTTCATTTATATTATTGTACTAAAAATCTTTGCATCTTGATTCTACCACTTTATACAAATATGCATACGTGTTTATGCACACCACTTTAGTAATTAAAACATTCTTGGTAAAGGTTGATGCATGCCTTATCCCCAACAAAACCAGTTACTGGTTGTTACTACAGTATTATTAGTAATTTGTGGAAATTGATTTATTGTATAGCAATTCACAGCTGTGCATTAATAGTAATATGTGAGAATGTGAAATATTACTGTCACAGATTTGTGATTAAGCTACTCGAACCAACTAGAATTATGATCCCATAGAGCTGATGTGACTTTTCACTGCTACTCCAGGCTAATAATATTCAAATAGAAAAATAAATTTATATAACAGAACACTTTAATATTAACAAGACAATATTACACGAGTTTGCGAATCCTTTAATTTTACTCTGGGAGTGATTTTCATATTACTTAATTTTACCCCTGCATTCAAATTTAACTCAGTTAGTTGGCACAAAATGACTCGATTTGTTACAGTGGAAAATCTTAATAATGATTAGAATCTACAGTTTAGCAATTAGACCACAATACCTAACTTAACTTAATATTATTCCAGAGATTATATCCATATTAAGTATGCACACAATTTCTTGATAAATTGACACAGACCAATGAAAGAGATTTGAGGACTATAATTAACCTTACACCTTGAACTGCAGTACTCCATATAATTATCATGTGCCCATCACCAAGATCTAAAAATATTATTGGGCCCACATCATGCAGGGTCATACCAATGTTAACTCCAGTTGTATTTCATTTATGCTTAAACTTTATGTACCAGAAATGCTTTTTGAATGCCACACTAAATTAATAAACCTTATTTCTGCACCTCAAACCCTTGTGCTTAATCTCCAGAGAAATTAGTTTTCTTTCATTGGGCAACCAACAATTGAAATAGATTGTTCTACTTGCAGATACACCAGAGAAGCCTCCAATGCTCTTGACTCTCTGGAACTTTGTACTTGTACCAGCTTGCAATCTTTCCCAGTACCCACTCGGAGTTCCTTTTGTCTGGCTATTTCTCACTTGTCCATGGGTGGGCCCTTCTGTCCTCTATACCTATTCAAGCTGGAGTAACTGGCAAACCAACAAGCTGTTCAGTGCCTCCACTGATTCTACCTTATGATGTGCCCAAACAGCATTTCCAACTTAGCAACACAACACTCCATCCTATGGTAGAATGAAGGAAATTGTTTTTGTTTACTTTGTGTCATGCCCCAAATCTATTTTGCCATATACCAGATTTCATGCTAAAATCCACCAGATCCACTTCCTTACACACCACACCTATTTTGACATGCTATAATTACAATTAACTCTCATCTGCATATTGATGATGATAATTATTGCTTACTGCTTTTTATATAACTGATAAGTGCATACCTAAAGGCTAAAACTGTACTCATCTTTAAATATTTATTTTAGAATTATTGTTAAAATTTCAAATTAAGCCAAGTTATGACCTCGTGTGTGCATTCCAACAAACACAAACACTAGTCAACCTCCTCCTAGAAGAAACGACAAGATGCAGCATTTTACAACACCATGTGAGCTACTGCCAGTGACTTTCCAGCAGCGTTGACATGGCTCCCAAGGATCTCTAAACAGCATGATGATAGACACAATGCTCGAACACTCCAGCCTATGACTCCAAAGACTACTGGAGGCTGGATGCCTACATCCCCTTCCTCGACCATCTCATCACCCAACTGGACTTCCCCACCTTTGACAGATTGACTGATGACATGTGGCAAGGCATAAAAGGAAAACATGCCTCTGCTTCCATCTCCTGCAACAGAAGTCGCAGAACCGGACACTTGGAGACACTACGTAGACACTACCAGCACCCAGATGCCCCATCCCCTCTGCGGGATGGTGTCGTTGCCACAGTTGGATTCTATCTCAACATCCATGCCAGTCTCTGTTGCCACTGCTGAGCACTAATTTAGTGCTCTCCACCGATCAAAGACGTACCTACGTAACCAGATGACTGGCTTGCGACTGACTAGCCTCGCCCTTTGTGTTCACCAGGATATCAGTGTCAATGTCAGCACCATCCTCAAGGAACTTGATGTAATACAACTCTGTTGCAGTGCATTCATCTTTTATTAAATCAAATTAATGATTTATTTCAATTCTTAGTCTAGATTTTTGTTTTTCATTTGTGTATTTATTTATTTCTCTCATTATTTATTCATTTTTTATAAGTAAATAAATAGTCTTAATACACGTTCTTGTGAAGTTTGATTTATTTTCGATTTTCATGGCCTCGTATGTATAGTTTTTGAATGTCTGGCTACCAGAGCTGGGCAGTAAACTGTATGACATATGTAGTTTTTCCATAGAACGCTATGGGTCAGGGCTTGACTGAAATACTTTTTATAGATCAACTATTGTTAAGCATTGGCCAATAACTAAAGACCTTTAGGGATAAAATTTGGCTGTTCTGTAATCACAATGAAAACAATCTTTTCCAGCAACCTCTGTTTAGGTTTTCATTCACAAAATTAGGCTCGGTACATTTACATAACAGCTGAAAGTAAACAGATAGGTAAATTAGTCAATGATCAATGAGTACATAGATATGTAATATATAGGTAATTATTACTATTTCTCGTCTCCTTATGTGTATAATTATTTCTTTACCATAGTCCTTTTTTTTTGTTTTTAAAGTTTGTGCTTAATTGGTTGTCCCATTGATTACCTTCATGGATACTGTACCCTTTTTTTTAGGTTGGAGGATCTGTCTCCTGCCAATTAACATCACTATCAATATTATCATTATTTTGTTGTCTTAGCAGTGGTTTTTTTTTTATCTATTATTATTACTTATTTGAGGACGTGCCTTATGTTTATCTCCTTAGGTCATCATTTTTTTTTTTTTTTTTTAAATGTATTATTGCTTGATTTATCTTTTATATTGACAAGCATATTATACTGTTCTGGGATTTATATCCTGCCAATAAAACTTATCATCATCATCATCATATAGGTAACATAACAATGTAGTGATCAGCATAAGTAAACGCTAAATTATAAGACAAGCTTGCAAGACATACACACAGCTGAACATTAACAATTAACCGATAGGCGATCAATGAATGGCATGAATGAAATTTTTCCATCTTGAAAAGACGGCGTCATATCCAAGGTCTCAGAGGTTAAGACGAGTGATGGCGAGGTT
This sequence comes from Bathynomus jamesi, assembly GCA_023014485.1. Taxonomy (NCBI): domain Eukaryota; kingdom Metazoa; phylum Arthropoda; class Malacostraca; order Isopoda; family Cirolanidae; genus Bathynomus; species Bathynomus jamesi. The sequence continues at coordinate 79,866 of JAJOZX010002918.1, read as the reverse complement.
TACGAGCATCTTGACAGTAGTCTTGAGAGATAGTTTTCTTCTCGTATCCCCCGAAGTGGCAACCTTGTCGTGTGGAAAGAGGGGGGGAGCTTGCGTGTTCTGACCCAGTGGGCAACGTCTGGGGGAGCTCAGCCCTTGGAAGGGGTCACCCACCACGTTGGACAGGCTGTTGGGGGAACCGGACTAAGAGCTACTTTGACTCCCATTACGGGTCTCCAGCGCTGTCTTGCGGAGGTGGCATCCTTATGGCGTCACTGTGTTGGGTGTCCGGGATGGTGGGATTGGGGGCTGGGGTCTTTGCGCCTTTGGGGGCAAACTTTCGTGTGACGGGGCCCCATTTTTAAACCAACCGTGTGCCACCTGGGGATGAGGTACCCCCTCCCCCTGCGCTTTGCCTCCATTTTTTACAGGTAGGCAGTTTCTCGCGTCCCCTGGGTCCGTTTTCTGTACTCTTCTATGCTTATGGATACACTTCCTACTTCTAGCACTCGGGTGGTGGGCGACCAGGCCCTCGAGTCCTCTACCACTAGAAGAACACTTGCGTTCAACTCATTCTACGACTTCTCGTACGTCTTGTTCCCACAAGTCTCTCGACCCTTTCGTAGGAGCTGATGGCTCTGACCCTGACTACTTATGGCTTCTGGTTTTCCGTTCTTCCACATCTCTCACAGTGTGATGTTTTTGAGGTTTATGATGACTTCACTTCTCGTTGTGCTGATCCCTGACAGATGTGGCTCCAGAACAATGGCTCTGTTGTTGTAAAAGTCTCCGCTAAGGCCCAGTACAAGAAGGTTTAGTCCCTCTCGACCCTGGCTTCTGCTACCCTGGACTACCTCCCCCACTTCCTTTAACACTTGTACGGGTGTAGTTCATGACCCCCGTCTTTTGGAATACTCAGTCGATCTTCTCGCCCGCCTCTCTTCTCAGAAGATGACCCGGGTTTACCGGCTACCCCGTATGGTCCAGGGTGCAAGGGTTTCATCCTTCTTATTGATCCTAACTTTCGCCAGTTTTCTGCTACCTGAGAATATTAGGGCCAGTTATCTTCTATTTCCAGTCCGTCGTAATGTCCCCAGACCATGTCAATGTTTTACTTGTCAGAGATTCGGACACATCAGTAAGACTTGTATTTGTTTTAATTGCGCGTCTCCGACGCATGGTTCCTCCGGCTCCAATCCTCCCCGCTGTGCCAACTGTGAAGGTGACCACGCCACCGCCTCTTCCTCCTATCCGACCTACTTATTTGAGTGTAAGGTCCTGTCTGTTCGGGAGTCTGACATGGTCAGCTTTCAGGAATCGAGGGCCCGTGTTCAGTCCCGGTTTGTTCGTCCAGGTCTTAACTTCACTCAGACTCGACGTCCTTTCCGCCCTGCTACCTCCCTTCTGCCTCGCATTTCTGTGCTGTCCTCATTCTTTCGTATCAGGCTTGATCCGTCCTCATCCACCCGTTCCTCTATCCCGTCTTCTATATGGACCTTATCGTCATCCTCATTTCCTGTGTTCTCCATCCGTCTGTCCCCCAAGAACTTTTACTACCATTGTTCTCATCTCCTCCACCTCTGTAGCATCTAGTCCAGGGATGTTCAAACCTGTGCACACGGGCACATTTGTGCCCGCAAAGCCATTTCGGTGTGCCAGCGAGTAGCCCCCGATAAGGTTTTAGAGACCGGTTAATAGAAAGAATATTGCAGTTAAAACCAGATAATAATAATGTTTGTTTTATGTATTTTTTATATTTTTGTGTGCCCGCCTGTGCTCCAGCATTTGGAAAATGTGTCCACCTGCAAAAAAGTTCTCACCTTATTCCATAGTTTTAATATTTGCTTTCCTTTAAGGAGAAAAACACTTTCGCCCAAAAGTGTCGCAAATCCATGGATCTGTGGGGCCGCGCAGTTAATTTTCCGCATTTATATTATTTTTATATTAGTTACCGACAAACCAATTTTGCGCGTACCAAATTGTATATATTTTATCGCTGTGTAATTTTAAGAATCATATATAATCTTTATAAATAAATATTGTACATAAATTTATATATATATATTTAATTAATTCAGCTGTATATAAAATAACAAAATCTTCTGTAAAATAACCTCAGCCAACCAAGAACTCAATAAACTCTGAAAACGACCGGCTTTTCCTTCAAGACGCCAACCCCCAAACGACAGGGAGAGAAGAGGACACGAGAGGCCCCTAAAAGAGATACCCAACAAAGCGATAGCTTGCCTCTCGTATCCTTCATTCTTCCCGGCAACTACAAGTAGCACCAAGAAGGAACCAGCTACAATTGGTGACCCCGGAGTGACCCGAAGCAGCCAGCGGAAGCAGCATCCTTCAGTCGCCGGGCGGAACAAACCGAAGCCACGCCTCTTCGCCGCCCACCCGTAGTAGCCGGTCGGAACCAAAGCAGCAGCAGACCCGAATTACATTCCCGCAAGATGGAATCTGTTGAATCAGGAGTGCACCATGTCACCATCAAGCCACCCACGTTCTCTGAAGCGTCGGCCGCAGGATGGTTCTCCATCATGGAGGCACAATTCCACATTTCCAGAATAACATCCGAAGAGACCAAATTTTTCCATGTTCTAGCCTCGTTACCCCCCGAAGTCGTCTCACGAATTTCAGCAGCAACTCTCTCCAACAAGTCGTACACCGATTTAAAAGAAGAAATCGTGAGTCATTACGAAAAGACGAAGCCAGAACTCTTCGAACGACTCATCTCCAACACTCCTCTCACTGGAAAGCCCTCCCAATTCCTTCAAGATATCCACCAAACGGCACTGAAGGTGGGCGTCAGCGATGATTTGGTGAAGCATAAATTCATCCAGGCGCTCCCATCCTCAATAGCGCCCGTCGTAGCAGCACAAAAGGAGCTGACGCTAACTCAACTCGGCAAACTAGCCGATGAGTTAATACCGTTCGCTCAACAAAGCTGCTACGCGGCGCCAACGTCAACTCGAGCCAATACAAGCCCAAGAACGAATATCCCCATCGGCCTAAAACCCTTCAGCGAGAATCAGCGGCCGGTGGTGTGCCGCGCGCACCTTTATTATGGCCCCCAAGCAAGGACCTGCAGGCCATGGTGCAAGTGGCCAAATAAAGATGACGCCAAGCTGCTCCCCTCGTCACGCCCAAATTCAAGATCTTCCTCACCATCAAGAGAAACGTCGGAAAACTAGATAAGCAGGCTGTGATTAACGCGACGTCCGGCCTGCCGCTGATCTCAGTCGCAGCTCGCATCGCCAGTCTGAAGGTCAATTTTATCATTGACACAGGAGCGAGCATCTCAATTTTACCACCAACTTGTGTCAATGATTGTCAACTCCACCCAACCGCAGTAAAGATTTCCACCGCAAACGGTCAGCCGCTCGAAATATTCGGAGAAGTAACACTGGACATATCAATTCCTAAATTACGAAGAATATTCAGGTGGCCATTCGTCGTCGCCCAAGTCTCCAGTCCACTTCTCGGCGCCGATTTTCTATCCCATTATGACATCCTTGTGGACTGCAAGCATGGCATTTTGAAGGATAGAGCAACAACTCTTCAAGCCACTACTAAACCTGTGCAATCCAAAGACCTTCACCTCATCAATATTAACCCTACCGACAAATTACCTCAAGAAATCAGGAACCTGCTTGACAAGTACTCCTCACTACTGAAACCAGCTCAACCGCAGAAAGTTTCCACCAACACTGTCAAGCATACCATCGACACTGGCAGCGCACCACCAGTGTTTGCAAGCCCTCGACGTCTTCCACCCGATAAATTATCCTCAGCTAAGGCTACTTTCAACAACTTACTTCAAGATGGAATTATAGAACCCTCAAAATCACCATGGGCCTCACCGTTACACCTCGTTCCGAAGAAGATACCAGGCGAATGGCGGGCGTGTGGTGATTATAGAAGCCTAAACGCTGTCACGAAACCGGACAGATATCCACTTCCTCATATAAGAAGTCTGTCAACATCTCTGCACGGAAAATCATGCTTTAGCAAAATCGATCTAGTCAGAGCATATCACCAAATTCCAGTCCACCCAGAAGATATCGAGAAAACGGCTATAACAACTCCATTTGGTTTATTTCAGTATTTATACATGCCATTTGGTTTAAGAAACGCCCCTGCAACATTTCAACGCTTCATGGATACAATTTTCAGAGGAGTTGACTGCGTATTTGTGTATCTCGACGATATTTTAGTCCATTCAAATAACGCAGTTGACCATTTGAAAGACTTAGAACGCGTATTCAAGATCCTTCAAGAACACAATTTAAGAATTTCCTTAGAAAAATGCATATTTCAGCAATCCAAAATTGAATTTCTGGGTCATGAAGTTTCCCCAGCAGGCATTCGTCCTCCTGTAAACAAAGTCTCCGAAATTCAAGATATTCCCCAACCGCAAGATTACCAAAGCCTCAGAAGATTCCTAGGAATGACGGGATTCTATCGCCATATGATACCCCGTTACGCCGATTTAGTCTCACCTTTAAGTGAAATCGTCAGAACTCAAGTCAAAAGCAAAAGTCTACAGTGGAACGACGAAGCAATTCAAGCCTTTCAAGATGTCAAGGATGCACTACGGAACGCCGTTACGCTTTGTCATCCTCTTCCATCAAGCTCAATCCTTCATTTAGTTACGGACTGCTCACAAATAGCAGCTGGAGCAGTTCTTCATCAAATAATCGACAGCACACCAGTTCCCATCGCCTTCTTTTCCAAGAAATTAACTACAACTCAGCAAGCGTACGCCGCATACGATAGAGAATTACTCGCAGCATACCTAGCCGTCCTGCATTTCCGTCAATTTTTAGAAGGTCGTCAAGTAATACTCTTCACGGATCACAAACCGATGGTTTCTGCCTACAAGAGTCCCTTACGAGCCAAGACAGACCGACAACAACGTCATTGGTCTGCCATCACGGAATACGTATGCGATGTAATACATATCTGTGGATCCGAAAACGTCGTAGCGGACTGCCTTTCACGCAACGTAAACGCAGTACATATCGACGCTTTCGATTTATCAGCAATCGCGGAATCTCAACAAAAAGATCAAGAAACGCAAGAATTTCTCCCACGTCTCAAGCCGTTCCCGTTTCCAGAAAATACAACTTTATATTGCGATACATCCACGCCATATCCCCGTCCTTTTGTTCCCAAGCAGCATCGATCTTCCATCTTCAATCAATTTCATAATATTTCTCATCCAGGCATCAAGCAATCACTTCGTATCATTAAATCAAGATACTTTTGGCCCTCAATGAATAAGGATATTCGAACTTGGTCCCGAAATTGTGAATCATGTCAATCCTCAAAAATTTCTCGCCATACAAAATCAGAAATAACCCCCTTCGATTTACCAAGTTCAAGATTTGAAACGGTACATATCGACATCGTCGGTCCCTTACCGCCAACCACTTTGCCCGGTCAAACATATCCTTCCCCATATAGATATCTCCTAACCTGCATCGATCGTGCCACAAGATGGATAGAAGCATATCCTCTGATTGATACTACAGCCACATCAATAGCACACGCATTTCTCGATGTATGGATTTCAAGATTTGGTGTACCACTGCAAGTCATAACGGACCGCGGATCCCAATTCGAATCCGAACTCTTTAGGGAACTCTCAGCTCTCATCGGATTTCACCGACTAAGAACTTTGTCGTATCGCCCTCAGACCAACGGAATAATTGAAAGATCTCATCGCACCATCAAGACAGCAATCATCGCTCGAAAACAAGATTGGCTCCCCGCTTTACCCATAGTTGGTTTACGCAGTCTCCCCAACGAATCGGGTTATTCACCGTTCACCACCGTCACCGGAACCACCCTATTATGCCCGAGGCCAATGATCGCCAATTCGTCGTCAAAATCCAATTCAAAATTCATCTCCGAATTAGCCAAGAAAATGACGCAAATCGATTTCGCCCAACTCTCTCAAGGAAACATTCACTCAGCCCCCAAATCATTCATTCCATCGGAACTCCACAAATCAAGCCACGTATGGGTACGCATCGACCGCGTTCGAAAACCATTCGAGGCACCATATCAAGGACCTTTCCGTGTTCTCGAACGCCACGATAAGTACTTCGTAATAGAAAAAACTAACGGATCATCAGAAGCCATTTCAATTAATCGTTTAAAACCGGCGTATATAGTTTCAGGTCCCACACAGGTACCGGGCGCACAATCGGACGACATCGGATCGGAGAAAAAGCACGCAAGGAAAAAGGACGATGGAGGACGCACCTCGGAGGTAGCAAATACAGACCTCAGGACGGGCGCGCAGGACAACGCAACAACCGGAAACGAGGCCGACCGAGGATCAACGCGAGCTGGACGAAGGATCCGATTCAAATCAAGACCCGAATATTTCTACTTTTGATATACGTGCTCCGCTTCTCGGGGTGGGCAGTAGTGTGGGGCCGCGCAGTTAATTTTCCGCATTTATATTATTTTTATATTAGTTACCGACAAACCAATTTTGCGCGTACCAAATTGTATATATTTTATCATTGTGTAATTTTAAGAATCATATATAATCTTTATAAATAAGTATTGTACATAAATTTATATATATATATATTTAATTAATTCAGCTGTATATAAATAACAAAATCTTCTGTAAAATAACCTCAGCCAACCAAGAACTCAATAAACTCTGAAAACGACCGGCTTTTCCTTCAAGACGCCAACCCCCCAAACGACAGGGGGAGAAGAGGACACGAGAGGCCCCTAAAAGAGATACCCAACAAAGCGATAGCTTGCCTCTCGTATCCTTCATTCTTCCCGGCAACTACAAGTAGCACCAAGAAGGAACCAGCTACAAACTCAGTAAGAGTGTTGTGTTGAACAGGAAAAGAATATTCAGAGATTTTATCTTTTAAAATAATCAAATAGGTCGTCAGCCAGACTTCTTACTGAGCGGACGCATTCCCTGGGCTCTCTGATATTGTTTCTATTTTTGAGTATTGCCGATTAATTTACTTTTGGAAACTTCTGAATTTTATATACTTGCGTTTATATTAGCATTGTTATAGTTAAGTAACTGAATATTAGTGGTTTTTAGCGATTTAGAAGATTTCATTGCGTGCCGGCTTAATTTAACTTAAACTTGTGACGGGTTATAAACTTTAACGAATTTAACTTACGCGATGCCGTCGCAGAAAGCGTCGTGTGCTAGGTGTCGGGTTAATCGGTGGTATACGGATTTTAAGGATTACAACGGCGGTCCTATGGCGATTACCGAGAGATCGGTTTGTTTCTTTTGATTCAAGGGAAGAAATAGTTGATATAAAACGTAGTGTACGCGAGGTGACGGACAGACTTGCAACGCTTGATGGATGAGGGCAGGGGTAGGGTTACAGTTGACGAAGGCCGAACCTTTACTAACGTTGAAGACGTTAGTAATTTGAAGGGTGAGGTGAGGAGCCTAGTTTCTAGTATAGGTAGCTTATCGAGAAGGTTAGACAGAGTTGAGGAAGGGGTTAAGGTTCGTCCGAGATTAGCAGACGGGGAGGGATTTAGAGAAGTTAAGGGTGGAGCTAGGCCACGTACGTTAGGTGATAGGAATCCCCCCCCCCTATCGAGGTTTCGAACCCTTTCGCCCAGATGGATAGGGATGTGAACGAGGGGGAAACTATTTTAATTGGGGACTCTTTAGTGCGCCATATGGATAAAGAGTTCGTTGAGCGGAATCCAACCAAGCGGAGGAGGGTCCGTCTCCCAGGGGCCATGGTTGACAGAATTATAGACGAAGTAGATAGGATTGATGTTGCCTCCCGTCACTCGATGTTGGTGACGATGGTAGGAGGCAACGACCCGTATAGGCCTGACCTTTTGGAGCGATATAGGGGGTTAATTAGGTCCCTGAAGGTAAGGTCAGATAAGTCTTTAGTTCTAGGTATTACCCCTAGGCACGGTTTGGGTCTTAGGATTACGTCAAAAACGATATTTTTAATACTAAATTAGAAGAGATTTGTGCTGAGGAGAATGTACCCTTCGTAAAGCTATGGTCAGAATTTAGTGATCCTAGCCTTTTTATAAAAGATGGGGGTGCATTTCAATGAAATAGGGAATGCTAGGCTAGGTAGGTTAATCGATGAGAACGTTCGAAAGCTGTATAGGTCGAAGCCGCCTTTAAACGTTGTGGGTCCGGGAAACGCGGGCCCGACGTGAAAAATAGTTTAAAACGCCGATCCGTGGTAAAAAATAATTTAAACGTCTTTTATTGTAACGCGCAGTGGCGGCTCGTGATAAAATAAAATGGAGGGACTGCAAGCTTCACACAACAGTAGGGTACACAAATTTGACCTACCTCAGGTATGAGTTGATGTCCACGGATTTCCAGGGCATGGTAGTAGTGGTGGTGGTAGAAGAAGGGATGGGGGGGGGGGGGTAGTGGTGGCGGTAGGGATGGCTGAGATGGTGATGGTAGTATTACTTGAAAATAAAATCGGTGCGTCGGCAATGTTCCCTCTAATTTTTTTTAGTCCGTGTGCGCAAGAAATGTTCGTTGTGCATACATTTAGATTCATGGTAAAAAATTGTGCAAACTTTTCTGAGCACTATTATCTTCAAAATTAAATATACTGTATATAAATATTAAATACTTAATAAATATTATTTCCATAAGGTGATAGCTTGATCATTACGGTACTATTAAATGGATATTAAAAAATTGTTTACAATATTATACCGGGTGTCCGAGAATTATCTGTACAATTTTTGGCTGTTATTAAAAGTCAACCATGAAGTGTAGAAATTCCAGTTTTGTCCCATTTTACAGAGAAACTCATTAAGTTTTTTCTGATAACAAGTTTCGACAAGTTTTTTCTTTTATGTACGCGGGTGACAGACATTGATGATTTAAAAGCAAGAATCACAGCTGCTATTGAGCGAATTGATGTGGATATGCTGCAGCGTACATGGCAACATTTGGATTATCGATTGGATGTTTTGCGAATCACTGATGGTGCACATATCGAATGTTTGTAACAACGTTGCTTTAATAAAAGAAACTTTTGAAAATACAGATTCTAAATAATCTTGTTTAAGAATTTTACGTGTGTTATCAAGAATTTTATTAAAAGATGAAATTGTACAGATAATTTTCGGACACACTGGAATTTCTAAAAAACTTGTCAAAACTTGGTATCAGAAAAAACTTAATGAGATTCTCTGTAAAATGGGACAACACTGGAATTTCTACACTTCATGGTTGACTTTTAATAACAGCCAAAACTTGTACAGATAATTCTCGGACACCCTGTATATTCTTAAAAAGAAAACATTTTATCCATTCTAAAAATATGAATAAAATAAAAAATAGTAAATAAAATTCAACAAAATAAAGAAATAAAATAAAAATAACATTAATTGAAAATGACTATTTTAGTTATCATTTCTCAAAACAATTTTTAGCATTTAGCACTTTAAAATAGACTATCAAGATTAATACATGATTTTATCCATTCACAAAAGAGGACTAAAATAAAAAATAATAAAGTTCAATAAAATAAAATATAATCAAAATAACATTAAATGAAAGTGCTTTTCATTTAAATATGATTATGATTTCTCCCTATGATCTTTAGCATTTGCCCATTCCAAATAAACTCTATGAAGATTAATACATCCGTCATCATTCAGATAACTTTTAATTCGCATGAGCATGTCCAAATGATTTTCTTTCAAGCGGTTTCTTAATTTGTTCTTTATAGAATTCATTAAACTGAAATTTTTGAAATTGCTTCATTTACTGTCGTGACTCATGATACACTTGAGCCTGTGCGCATTTTATTTTGCTGTGTGCGCGGGTTTCACGACGCGCGTGCGCGCGCACACGCGCACACCTTAGAGGGAACATTGTGCGTCGGCTCTTCGATGTAGCAAAATGGTTTATTACTTTTCCATTAAAGTCCTTTATTTCTGTTATCATTTTATTTTCAATGGATGTCATTGCTGAAGCAGACAGTCTGTCATTCACCATGGTACTGCGCAAAAAAGTTTTAATTCTCTTCAAAGTTGAAAAGCACCTTTGCTTTTGCCGTTGTCATTGGAGTTGTTATTAAAATTTTCAGCAACTTACCAGTCTGAAAATGTTGACTGTATGTGATTGTCGTTCATCATCTCCAACAAGTCTATGAGACTTTCTGATTTACACAAATCTTCTCTTGTGTACAGTACAGTAAGTTCAGTTCTCAATTTGTCTTTTTCAAGCAAGGGATAGGCTGCAACTGCTTGTGCAAGTTCATTACTAGGGCAATTTTTGAATACACTGGAAAATTATTCACTAAAAGTAACTTGCTTGCTTCCAAATGATTAGTAAAGCTGAATCTCTCTCTGCACTGCAGCAAAATTACGTCACAGCCCTCCTTTGCAGCAGCTGATCTATCTGTATTAAATTTTCTCCTCTTCTGCTCAGGAGGCGACACTATGGCATCACATTTGTAGTGACCGGTAGATAAGGCTATGGTTCACACACTATACAGTATACAGATACAGTACAATAACCAGAATTAAGTTACACAACGAAATAATTATAGACTCGCCTCAAGTATAGAACAACGGTTCCAGACAATATTCTAGATAGCCAGTATAGTCGTTAGTCTAGCAGTTGTCAGTCTATTAGTTAGTCAATAGCTATATCAGTATATTTAGATAGGGTAGTAGTTCACAATAGTACAACGACAATCAACACTACATCCATAATCGCAATGCTAATGATCATCCCAAAACATCATTGCTGCATATCCGCCCTAATCCGTCAAAACCAGTGCTGCCAGATCAATATTAGTTTTTATTATTAAGGTGTTTTTTAGGTGTGTCGATCTGCAGACTTAGTCACACCAATCCACCACAACATTCATATCTCAACTTCTGAACTGCGGAATTAAAAACTTTTAAAGAGGCGTTAGCCTTAGCTGCATCAATATTTCTAGACTGAAGCTGAAAGAACATGATGTCAACATGAGGCATTACTTTGGAGAAAAATTCCAACCAAAATTCGAATTCAGGATCATTCACAATTCTTTTGATACCAGCTGCTGCAGATCCAGTCTCTCTTGAGTTAGATGCTCCTAGTGTGCTGCAACATTCAATTAGTGCATCTTTCATTTCATGCGCAGCATTGACTGTTCTGCTCTTGAAATTCCAACGTGTTGCAGATGGCCTTGGAATTCGATGGCCAGCAACATTGTCCAATGCAGCCATTCTTTGTGGAGACTTAGAAAAAAATGCTGGTATTCCTGACAAGCTATTGAAAAATACTCGAACATTATTATTCTGTGATGTTGCCTTTTCCAAAATCAAGTTCAGTTGTTGTGCATAACAGTGGATAAAGTGGGCATTGCTATACACTTCTTTTATTCTGGTTTGCACACCTTTATTGATTCCACTTAGAGCAGCTGCACCATCGTAAGTTTGGGCAATGAGCTTGTGTGGACAATCACCAATTAAAGTCTGGAGCTCTTTAAGTAACACACTTGATAAGGCTTCTGCTGTCTGGTTGATAGGGTTAAAAAATCCCCAGAATCTCTCAACAGGCTTCCCTTGTAGCTCATACTTTAGAACAATTACCATCTGTGTTTTATCGTAAATATCCGTTGTCTCATCACATATAACTGCCAAATATTCTGCATTCTTTACTTCTTCCTTGATGTTATTTTTGCAGATTTCCAACATAGATTCTAAAAGTTCATTCTGTATTGATTTAGATGTTCCTTTAAAAACTGTAGCGGTCTTTAAATGAGCATCTAAGCTAGAATCCAGTTCACAGGCAAAATCAACTAATCCACGAAATACTCCCGGATTCTTGGAGCTCGTAGTTTCATCATGTCCTCTAAGAGGGAGTTCAAATTTTCCACAAAATTTTACAGTTTATGATTTTGGATAACACATCTCTGTTTTTTCTCACCTGTTCATTGTGTTTTGCAACTGAGAGCTTGTATGCTGTGTCAATTTGAGCCGTTATGTTCACTTTACCCAGCAACGATAAATCAGTCATGTTATTCATGTGTTTGGCTGACTGCTCATGTTTCATTATTTTCTGTGGCAAATGCCTCAAGTCAGTCATACCACTTTTCGTCCATGACGAGTCCCCACCAAACAATAAGCATGGAAAGCAGAATAAAGCATTTGCTTCGTCACAACTACAGAGCCATTCACATTTTGATAAACACTGATGTTAAACTGGCGTGTATATTCTTTGTTCCTGCTTGTGCTATTCTGTTGAATAGATAAAACTGGTGTAGGTCTCCCTCTTGCTTTGATTTCAGTCTTTTCATTTAATGTCAGCTAGGAAAAGTTGATGCTTTGCAAATACTTCACTCGATTTTCCATTGTCAAAGGGTAATTAAAGAAAGCACGACTTAACCGCACTGTCCGCACGCAATGTAAACACGAGACTGAGCTGCACCGAATGCAGCTCATTGTTTCCAGATGTGGCGCCAATTAATAACAGACATGAATCGTACAGCAACTATGAAAGTAACTTAAATTTAGGTTTGGTTTTAATGAAAATTCACTTAGTAACGTATTGAAAATAACATATAATGACTTTTTATTACGATATATTTGTTAGTAGTGTATTATTCTGCTGTATGTCTGAAGGAATCATACGCCTGGCAGTGAGTGTCTGGGGGGACTGCAGCTCTGCAGCTCCTAGGCACGAGCCGCCACTGAATGGGGTTGTTGAACCTTCTTGTTAGCGTGTAAGGTCATATGTTGGAGGGAACCTACACCTTTTCGTGGGATTCGAACCACTACCCCAGCAAGGAAATCCCCAGAGAAGAAACTTAATCGCCGAAACACTTAGTGCAAGCCGAGAATCGAACCCATATGACCTTCAGATTAACAGCACATCAGTTTAGAAAGTCGTACATTACATTATAATACTAACAACAGTACGAAATTTATAGACCTTTTATATTAAACTGGCAATAATATATGACCAATTATGACTTCCTTATTTCTATATTTCACAAATACTGTATATTCCATTATTCATTTACATTTTTTTAATAGGGTAAAGTGAGTACTTGGTCCCCAGCCGCACTCTTTGGGGTGTTCTCCATCTTGGCAGGAAGTGTTAGTTTCTCATTTTCGGAAACGTCTAGAAAGATACTCCCCGATTCAGCGAATAAACCTCCTGAAAGTGATTTGCAAAAAGAGAAATAACATATTTTATTAATGATTATATATATATATATATATATATATATATATATATATATATATATATATATATATATATATATATACAGGGTGTCCCATAAGTCCGGCATCATAGGAAAAAAATAAAAAAAGGCAAAACAAAAGCTTTTATTTACAAAACATGCTTAATATGTCCACCATTGTTTTCAATACACGAATTCAGACGTGATACCCAGTCAGCAAGAACACGGTGAATGATGTCAGGAGTAATGGTGTTACATGCCCCAATAATGCGCTGCCGCAAATGTTCAACACTCCTAATTTTCTCTGCGTATACCAGCGCTTTCAAGTGGCCCCAGAGATAAAAATCTAGTGGCGTGAGATCCGGGCTTCTAGCTGGCCATTCCACAGGCCCTCGACGTCCTATCCAATGACCAGTGGTGGGCACCGTTAACCAAAAAGTTAACTTAGTTAACCGCTAATCCGTTAACCAAAAAGTTAACTTCGTTAATCCGTTAATTTGTTAAACATGTAACGGAAGTTACCGATAAACCGTTAACGTTAACTTTTATTATTAAAAAAATGAAAAACACAATATATGTATAATTTAATTTTCCCTCTTCTTCTCGTTCTCCATTTTGTCCATGAGATGCATGTTGCCCTTCATGAAAATTAGCATATCAAAGTTTTCATCAGACAGGGATGATCTCTTGGCCCCTCAGGATGTCCTTGCCCATAGAGAACAAACGCTCCACTGCAGCACTGGAGGGGATGGCTGTGTTGAACTTGATGAACAAGTCCACCAACACTTGCTCACCCAAGAAGGCAGCATCTGTCAGCAAGTCCTTGGAGTTGGTCTCCAGCCAGGTCTTGACCAAGTTCTGGGCCTTGCCCTTGAGTGACCTGTGGCTTCTGCTGCTCTCTTTTGTCTGGATGACAGCACTGAAGAAGAACAAGATAAAAAATAAAATAACCCTTACCTTTGTTATTTGGAACAGATATGGCACAGAATATTCGGGAAGTAATTGCACTGAAATTTCTTCGGTCTTCACAGCAGAGATACTAAAGAGTAAACAGCCTCTGGCGCCACACGCTCACGTTTACTTCTCAACGCCATCTATTATCTCATAAAGAAACTAATTCACATTGGGACTTGAAAGTACCGGCAGGATCAACCGGGTAGAAAAATAATTATGGAGATTTTAAAGATGTGGTACCTAGAAGTACCGCCAGGACATAAAGGGTTAAGGTGAAAACGCTCCCATTGTAAGACATCAATTGACTTAATTTATGTCATCAAAGTGACATGAGAATTGAAATCTTACCTGATCAGTTTTATGGTTCTTGAAATGTATCAAGGAGACTACTAATAAGGTACTCACAGACATATTATAAATATACATGACTTGACAACGATTATTTTTAAATATTCACTAGCACAAACAGTGGCGGTCCTAGCTTACATGACGCCCTGGGCGAACCTCACCTTCAGCGCCCCCTCCCCCCTGTTCGCCAACACACACACATTCGAATCCCCCCAAAATAAAGGACAGACATAACTCTTTCACAAAATAACTTTTTATTGGACTAATTGTTGGAACTTCAGAACCAAAACAAAGACTCAAATTTCTGAATTTTACAAATCCTTCATCACGTAAATAGAATAACTCACTTAAGAGAATGTAATTATGATACTATGAACAGGAAAAATACAAATTAAATTGCACAACTGCCATAAATAAACTATTTTTATTTATTTCTTTATTTATTTATTCTTATTTTTATTTTTTTTGCAGGCGCTCATGCCGCCCCTCCACAAATGCCGCCCTGTGCGGCTGCCCATATTGCCCATATGAGGAACCGCCACTGAGCACAAACATGTTGCGCAAGAGACAGACTGCAAATGAAACGAATGTAGTTATTTGTTGTAATTGTTACATATATATTATTGAAAGTGCCTTAAAATGCTCGTGATATTTCTTGAAAGAAGTTGAAACATTGAACTCAAATGGCAAATCTTTCCGCCTGATTTTACAGTCGACCATGTTTTGCTCAAACCAATGCCATAAATAACTACCATATTTGGTAAGACACAAATTGTGGCGACGGAAACAAATATATCGCCTGATTTTGCACTGCGGAAATGGAAATTCGTTCATCACTATTAACAGTGGCGGATTAATTGCGCACCTGCTCAGCACTGAAAATAATAGAAACTTTTAAACGTTTATTTATGAATTTTTTGGGTTAACGGACTTGAGTTAACGGAAGTTAAATGTAACGGAAGTTAATTAGTCCGATAATGATTTTCAAAGTTAACTTAAAAGTTAAATCGTTAACGAAAAAGTTAACTTCGTTAATTAACGATTAACGGTTTGTGCCCAGCTTTGCGGCAATGACCAGGTATTCCCTTACTTGGGTGCTGTAATGTGCAGGAGCGCCGTCTTGCTGGAACCATGTTGGGAAATTTCCTTCTTCGTTCAAGACACTTGGAAATGCTTCTTCCTTGAGCATACGTAGGTAGGTGCCTCCAGTGACATGTTCATCGAAAAAGAGGGGGCCTATGATGCGATCCTTCCAAATGCCACACCATACCATCACCCGAGATGCACCTTGTTCCTTTGAAGAGGTATACCAGTGAGGGTTGTTTTGAGACCAGTAGCGGGTGTTCTGTCGATTTACCCCACCATTTCCATAAAAAACAGCCTCGTCACTGAACAGAATGGTGGACGGGAAATTGGCATCTCGAGCATAAGAAAAATATGAATTATGGTTTGTAGAAATAGAAAAATATGAATTTCTCCTATGATGCCTGACTTATGGGACACCCTGTATATATATATATATATATATATATATATATATATATATATATATATAAATAATGTTCATTACAATATGAAAGTTACTCATGAAAATCATAGAAAACGTTGAAGTAGAAAGAGACTTTTTTTTCAATCCCAAACTAAACTGTCACTTACTTAAACTATTGAGGGGCCCATTATCAACAGTAGGCCACAGGCCTTTCTTCTTTTAGTTACGCCTCTGATAATAATAATATATATATTTATATAGCGCACAATATCAATGAATAACGTTTTCAAAGGCGTTTAGAAAAAAGGTATACGAGGAAATTATTGGGGGTGTGGATTGTAGGTTTGGGTATGCAGGTTCTTGGGATCTAGGCTGAACTGGCTGGGCACTGCTGGCCTTTATTCAGTTCCGAAGATATTTATGTGTTTAAAGCTTAAAAATATAAGAAATTAACAATTACTTAAATAAAAATTCAGTAAATTACTCGCGTTATAAAGACCAAGAGCAAAAAATCGGCGCGCCAGCACAAATGCAACACCGCTTAAAAAATATTTACTTTATTTACTTAATTTTATTTTTCGCGTCAAAAATAGTGTCCTAGAGTGCTGATTGGTTATACTAGAAATCTCAGAAATCCGTTTGGCAACATAACGATTTTTAACATTTATTTAATTAATTTTCAACAAATAAAATAAATATAACATTTATTTAAATACAAATTTATTTAAACGGACATAATTTATCAACGAATAAACTGAAGTTAATAATCCTAAACAATTTAAATATCAATTATTTTACTAATATTAAAAAAAGTGGGAAATTTTTAATGCCGTTTTGTCACCAACGTACGTTGCCGTGTTGGCACCTTTTTTGACCCCTGTGAACATCCCTGAGGTCTTATATAGTAATACATCGAACAAATTTAGGGACCCCAACAGAAAGGGCCCACCGGCCCGCCGGGGCCAGTCCGCGCCTGTATATATATATATATATATATATATATATATGTGAACATTATTTCACGAAGGTAACACGTGAAAAATATTTATGATGAATAAAACCACGAAGGAAAGGAAACACAAAATGGTGCTCAAGCGCTTTCGTCTAATGACATCCTCAAGAACACTGAAGTACATAGAAGGTTACAGCCTATATATAGGTTACAAAAAAAAAATATATATATATATATATATATATACATATATATAATACACACATATATACATACATACATATACAATAAACGGAGAAAAAAATAAATAAAATAAAAAATATAAAAAAATTATTAAAAGATTGTGGAATGGGCATACAGCTTTGTAAGGAAACACTATCGATTTTTAGCACAAGATCAAACTACCGATTTTTAGCACAAGATTAAATTAATTGTTTCCAACCAATGTTATAAAAAAAAAAAAATACAAATTTATACTGGAAATCTGCCCGGGTTTTATCACTACCCATCTTGTATATAAAAATAAAATGAAAATTAAAAGTTAATAAAGTAGCATACAAGTTTACCAAAGATTTAGCGTTCTACCCTTCTTATCTAAATCTGTTTTGAAGGAATTCAAAACAACAGGATCGAGTTGAAAAAGACCTTTGCTTATGTTGAAGTTATTTGAAAGTTGGATAATGGCAGACTCAAGAATATTTCTATTAACAATGTTGCCAGAGTGAAATAAAACTGAAGCATTATTCCAGTCAATACAGTGGGATAACTCTGACAAATGGACAAAAATGGCACTGGACAACTGTCCTCTTCTAACGGAATATTGATGCTGTTTTATACGTGTGTGCAAATCCTTTCCCGTCTGACCTATGTAAAAGGAATCACATTGTTTACAACCAATTTTATAGATAATGCCTGAATTATTGGTAGGGCTATTTTTTACTATGATATTTTTCACAATATTGTTATATGAAAATACTACATTAATATCCAAAAGTTTAAGTACATTAGCAATGCCTAAAAAGCCCGGGAAAAATGGAAGTACTAAAATATTTTTTGACAAAGTACGAGTGTTATTATTGACACGATAGAAAGTTCGTTTTGCCTTGTTGAGACAAGATTCCATAAACGCAGATGGATAACACAGATCACTTCCAATATCGTGACCTGGATAACTTCCTCCTTCAGTTAAATGATCAAGTCCCCTCCATTAAGTTTACTTTCGAAGTGGAACAAGACAATTCAATCCCATTTTTGGATGTGCGTGTACATAGGGAAAGCCCAGGTTTTAAGTTTAGTATCTATCGGAAAACAACAAACAATTTGTCCTACGTACACTTTTACTCGGGACATGACACCCCAACTAAGAAGGCCATTTTTTCATCAATGTTTCTCCGCGCCCTTAGGATCGCCAGTCCAGAATACATCGATGCCGAATTGGAAAAAATCAACGGTATTGGAAGTGATCTGTGTTATCCATCTGCGTTTATGGAATCTTGTCTCAACAAGGCAAAACGAACTTTCTATCGTGTCAATAATAACACTCGTACTTTGTCAAAAAATATTTTAGTACTTCCATTTTTCCCGGGCTTTTTAGGCATTGCTAATGTACTTAAACTTTTGGATATTAATGTAGTATTTTCATATAACAATATTGTGAAAAATATCATAGTAAAAAATAGCCCTACCAATAATTCAGGCATTATCTATAAAATTGGTTGTAAACAATGTGATTCCTTTTACATAGGTCAGACGGGAAAGGATTTGCACACACGTATAAAACAGCATCAATATTCCGTTAGAAGAGGACAGTTGTCCAGTGCCATTTTTGTCCATTTGTCAGAGTTATCCCACTGTATTGACTGGAATAATGCTTCAGTTTTATTTCACTCTGGCAACATTGTTAATAGAAATATTCTTGAGTCTGCCATTATCCAACTTTCAAATAACTTCAACATAAGCAAAGGTCTTTTTTAACTCGATCCTGTTGTTTTGAATTCCTTCAAAACAGATTTAGATAAGAAGGGTAGAACGCTAAATCTTTGGTAAACTTGTATGCTACTTTATTAACTTTTAATTTTCATTTTATTTTTATATACAAGATGGGTAGAGTGATAAAACCCGGGCAGATTTCCAGTATAAATTTGTATTTTTTTTTTTTATAACATTGGTTGGAAACAATTAATTTAATCTTGTGCTAAAAATCGGTAGTTTGATCTTGTGCTAAAAATCGATAGTGTTTCTTACAAAGTTGTATGCCCATTCCACAATCTTTTAAATTTTTTATTTTATTTTATTTTTTTTATTTATTTATTTTTTCTCCGTTTATTGTATATGTATATATATAATATATATATTTTTTTTTTGTAACCTATATATAAGCTGTAACCTTCTATGTACTTCAGTGTTCCTGAGGATGTCATTAGACGAAAGCGCTTGAGCACCATTTTGTGTTTCCTTTCCTTCGTGGTTTTATTCATTATATATATATATATATATATATATATATATATATACTAGGCTGTTAACAGTAGGCCCTATAATGTATTTTGTAATAAGATTAATTAAAGATTGTTAGTAGTTTATCAGTTTGGCCTTTCGATCAAATTAAATAATGTTAATAATAAAGGAGATTAATAGTTTTTAAGTAGCAAAACTAAAAGAATAATTAGTTACATTGATTAACATTTAGATAGTTTATATTGAAATGTGAAAATATTATAATTATTTATTGATTGCCAAGATTAAGAGAGTCATTACTTAGAGAAAAAGTAGTGTGTTTCAATGGTCTTAAGATGCAATAATTAGGACGATAAAATATTGTACTTCACAAACAATAATAAGCCTACATGCAGTATTATGTTAGTCCGATACGCTGTAGTGGAAACACTTTTGAGAGCCTATTCAGTTGAATACGTAGGCTGTATGATAAAGTAACCTAACACAGCTCTTAAAAGCTGTATGCCAAATGAGTTAGGCCTACGCAAAAGGGTTACCAACCCCGCAAATCTACAATATGTGGGATCCATGGAAATGTGCTGTCCAAGGGGACCCCCAAGTTGGGTCCTGTAAAAACTCCTGTAAATATTTATATGTATTGTGTTAGTCTTTTATATCAAAAGTTTTCAAGTTTTAATTTGTAAGAAACGTCTCCTGGGGCTGGGAAACAGGTTTCCCAGCCCATAATCATGTCTAATATGATATTACAGTATTCTATTATTTGGCACTGCTGTTCTTCTATTGTTATCTACGTAACTGTATATGCCAGTTATCATAATTCTAATAGGCCTATGCTATGATATAATGCATTGTACTACCAGAATGTATTACAATAGGTTTAAAAAATCTGAAATCTCATCATTCCTATGATCATGTCATTGTACATGCTGTTTTCCTTTCTTACTTCTTACTTCAGCTTCCAGGTAGGCTAGTTAGCCTGTCAGTGGAGCCAGCCTCCTCCTCCACTCCGCCCTGTCCAGCAGCACTCCCGTTTCCCCGAGCTCTTACATGCTGGGCAAGTCGTATCTTCGCAAGCTCTCCTCCACTTCGCCCTTCCATCTCCTTCTCGGTTTCCCCCGCGGTCTTTTGCCATTCCCTGGTCTCCAGTCCCAGCACCTCCTCGCAGTTCTCCCCTCCTCCATTCTCTCCAAGTGACCCAACCATCTCAATTTGGCAGCGTCGATTTTTCTCAAAATCGGCGTTACTCCCACACTGGCTCTTATTTCTTCATTTATTATCCTATCTCTTCGCGTCTTTCTCAGAATAGTCCTCAGCGGTCTCATTTCTGCCGCCTGAATTTTACTTCGATCCGCCACGCTCATTTTCCAGTGTTCCGACCCATAAATCAGTATTGTGTTAAAACTGTTTCGAAGATTATTTTCTTGGCCCCAAGGCGCATATGTTCATCTCTCAGTAGCAGGTATAACAGTCCGACATTTTTACTAAACTTTGCAATTCTTTCAGTTATTTCTTGCATATTACCACTTTCTTTAGTAAACATACTCCCTAAATATTTAAATTTTTGAATATTTTTTATTTCCTTATCTCCTATTTGAACTCCAAATTCTCCTCCTTCTCTTCGACATACACTTAATATTTCTGTCTTTTCTACATTCATTTCCATTCCCACCTTCAAACATTCATTCCAATCAATTAAAGCTTGTTCTATATCCTCTCTCTGTCGTTCAGAATGCTATGCCATCCGCATATGCCATTATTCCATTATTATTATTATTATTCATTTCATGACGTTGCTTGAAACTTGCGAAGACTGTGTCCATATAGGCTATAAACAGGAGTGGTGATATAACACTGCCCTGCTTCACCCCTATTCTAACTTCAAACCACTCATCATTTTTGTGTCTAGTCCTTACTTTGCATTCGCTAAATTGATACAAACTTTTCAAAGCCCTAAGAAGTGTCCCCCTTACCCCATTAGGGTGTGTCAATTTGGGAGGTGAAAATTAATTTTTGCCAATTCCTTCAGTGAGGGGTTTTAAAAATATGTTTTTGGATGTGAAGAATTCAAATCTGCTATTATTTTTGTGATTGCTCAACACTTAGCTTGGTAAAACTACGTTTGATTAAAAAGCACATAAATTGCTCTCGGAAAACAACAATTATTAATTTTAGCTTCTCAAAATGTCAGGTAATGCTATAAAAATTTTAGTTTCTCTGCATAAAACATATCCTAGTAATCATAAAACATATCCTTGTAATCATAAAACAACATTAGAAAGTAATGACATCAGTAAAAAAAAATATTTAAACAAGAAGTTTCATCAAGTCTTGCTTTGATTCGTTCTTGGACATCAGCCGCCGACTTGCTTCTTGGCCTCTGATATAGCCCTCACGTTTCTCATGTGTATACACCCTGCCTGCTGCCTCTGTGACTTGTTTCACACACCTCTCTATTGACTGAGCATGACAGGGCCACTGTGGAACTTGCATAGGCTTGTCAAAGAACTTCTTTACTTCCGCTGTAGTCAGTTTACATGTCAAAGGAGGTTCAAATACCCCGTCAGACCAGTCTGTCAGCTCCAACACGGAAGAAGCACTGGGGTTGATGGAAGGTGTCTTCCTGGGACGTACAGAAAGATCTCCAAGTGTGTCATCATCTCCACCCTCATGTCAACAATCTTTTGGACACCAGCTCTCCTCTCCTCACTGTCATCTGAGCACAAGAGTGTCTGGATTATCATTTCGCTGAATGCATACCATGCTGAGCGCTTGATGGTTGGCAAAACAGCATCACTACAGCTTTCTTTTGCAGCCTAACTAGCCGCAGCTGAAACAGATGTGGCGTGGGCCTTCCACCCAGAGTGTTTTACTTTGATGTTGAACCAACAGGGGTAGTACACACCAACAATGTATTCCACTATCAGTCTTAAGTTGTTGAGGTTTTGCCTTTAAGGCCATGTTTTGAAACCCATATGCGACAAAGCCTGTTTGCTGTTGTCAACCACCTTGAATGGCTCACTGGACCAATTTCAAGAAGGGCCAATCTGTGGGAAGTTCTCCTGTCCTTATGCCTGTGTGATCCTATACCCGTACGCTTGATCAGTAGAGAGATCCTTTACGACATTGTCACTCAGTGAAGTAAGAGGCTCTCCAATTGAGAGTTTGGTGAATGAAGAATCAATTTCAAGTTCGGTTGCAGTGTCTAGCATCTTGCCAATGCTACCTGTCCACTTGTTGTTAGACAAGGTCTTCCCATCCAGTGCTGTGATCAAGTGTCGCAGGGGTAACTCGTTAGTGTGGAGGGCACAAACCAACCAGATCAGCTTACGGCAAAGCTTGACCTCTACCCAATGCATGGAACCACCCTCCCAGCCAGTGTTAACATTTGTAGAATCACCTCCAATGGCCTGCAGGCTTTTATCAATGCCCTTCTTCATGAAATCTACAAGATTATCAGCAATAACTTCAGCAGGTTTTTTCTCGTTGAGCCTTTCTCAGGAGTGAAGTGGTAGATATCTTCCACCTGGCTCACTGCACACAGAATAATGCTCTTCTTTGATGATGCTGGGGAACTGACGATCTGAATTGTCTGCTTTCAGCATAACTTTAGTTGTATCTTGACGGCCGTCAAAGAAGATGCAGTCAATTTCACCCTTCTTACAAAGATCATCAAATTCCTGATCCAGGGATCTCATAACTTTTCTTGTGCCCTCTTGACTTTATTGTGATCAACTACAAGTCTCTTGTCTTCAGTGATCAAGCCAGCATCCATAAAGGCAGCAGTGGTGATGGCAGCTGTGGCACGCAGGCCAACACCATATCTGATGCTATGCATAGCAACATTAGGTATTTCTAATGTGTTGTACTCTGGCTTTTTATTGGAAGTTGAAGACGTGCTTGGTATTTCTAATGTCACTTCATAACTTCAATCCTTTCCATCTTGAGCATCAGCTATTTGTTCTTCATTTTCATCATCAGAGAAAATTATTTCATTTGATGGCATTGAAACATCCTGCTTGTCTGCTTATATTCAGCAAGCCTTCTTCTTTCGTCTTCTTGCCGCTTCTGCTTTTTGACTTGTCTGTTGTGCTCAGGTTGATCTGGCAAGCCAATCTGATGTGGTCCAATAGAACCAGACTTGTCTCTCTGACCTTTAATGAAAGCAAATTCCTTCACAGGGATCTTCATCTCCCTAGGGCATGTACAGTTAATGTGAGTTTCGTTTTTGCAACCAGCATCTGCAAGGCAGCCAAATTCAGAGCAGAGAACAATTTTACACTTGCAACTGAGGATGTCAAAAAGCTTGTCAAGTTTTGCAATGAAAGCCTCTTTGACATGTAGCTTTCCTCTCCCAAGAGATATGTTTTTGGCCTGCTCCCAGCTCTCTTGGATCTTGTTTAAGATTGTGACTCGTGAATTTACAACGGGGGCTACAAAAGAACTGTTTGCTCATTCCCACTTTTCAAGCACTTTAGTCTTCAGGGTAAATGTCCTTTGCAAGACTGGCTGCTGGGTAGTTTCTCACATCCTCACCACTTTGTTCTCTTAGCAGTAGCCCATATTTCAGAACGTCTCGCAGAGTTGGGAGTTCAGAGGGCAACAACAACTCTACCAGTTCCAATTAGGTTGCTCATATGTGTGAATGTCCCCAGTCTTGTCCTCCTTTTAGAAGCCACTGTAGGTCAATTCCCACTGGTTAGGATGGTAGCACTGACGGACAAGTAATCTTCAGCACAGTGATGAATATGTTTCAACCTGTGAAATAAGCAAAAACAGCAGTGCATTATATATACAGCATATATAATTATTAATATAATAATTATTATATAATTCCACAAAAAAGTCAAAAAAGTCACTATTTTTATGTAGCTTCTTACCAAGCAAAACTAAATTATATTAAATTAACAAAAATATCTTTAGAATTCCTAAGTCATGCTGCAACTTTTTAGCACCCCTCATATTTGGAATTTGAAAGTTGAAAAATTCGACACACCCTATATAATACCCCATAAATCTCCTTCAAACATCTCCACATTCTTCCTCTGGGCACTGTATCGAATGCTTTTTTAAGATCTATGAATATTACATAGATGTTAGTATTAAATTCCCAAAATTAAGGCCAAAAATAAGATCTACCGTACTTCTATCTTTTCGATAACCATGCTGTTCCTCTCCCAACCTTGCTTCAATTATTTGCCTTGCTCTTTTTTCTATTATTCTTTCATAAAGTTTTGTTATATGATTAATAAGCGATATTCCCCTATAATTCTCACATCTACTTGAGTCACCCTTTCCTTTATATATTGGAACGATGATTGTTTTTCCCCAGTTACAGAGGACTTGACCTTCTCTCCAATATTTATTCAACAGGTTTCGAATTTTTTCTTTCATGACTTCGCCTCCCTCCTTTATAAGTTCAATCGGAAACTCATCTACTCCCATTGACTTTCCATTCTTCATTTTATTAACAGCCTCTTCCATTTCTTCTCTGGTAATAATTACCTGTTCTGCTAATTCCTGGTATATTCCATCCTCTTCCTCCACTTCTTCTTCTGGATCTCCATTCAATAGATCTTTAAAATAATCTGACTATCGTCTATTAATTGCTTCAGGTTCCACTATCACATTTCCCGCTTCATTTTTAATACTGTACGGGGCTCCAAGACAGCCTGAGTTCGCTTTGGGTAGCTTGCCAAAAGGACGTGAATAAATCTTGATCGTTACACAAATTTGCTAAAATAGTTTCAATGTGTTGCGTCACTGTATCCTTCGAAAATCGATTTGCTGCAGGTTCTTGAAACAAGAGACATTCAACCTTGTCCTTTATGACTGATCCAATGTGTTCACAGACGTTCAGGTCAGGAGAATTTCCTGGCCATTCTTCATTTCCAAAGAAATCGATCTCATGGTTCCGCAACAACTGTTGAGTGGCTAATGCCTTAAAGCAGGGGGCCTTATCGTGCAGAAGTGTGACCTGATCGACATCCATAACATTGTTTGGGTTTCTTAGAAAAGGAATGACATGCTGGGATAGAATAATATCACAAAAATACTGTCCATCCCAACTCTGACCATTTGGCTTCAGCACCCACATGAGCTTCTTTGCAGTGAACAAAACAAACACACCAACACAGTCTAGACTTTTTAATAATTCGCGATAATGTTCAATGTCATCGATTTCATCTGGTATTGTGGCCCACACTCTATCATTTTGGTAGTTAGGCCGACGTGTTACGTAAACAAAAAATTCATCGGAGACAGCTAAATGCATGAAATCATCCACATCCCAATCTTCAAGATAATGGGCAAACCACATTCTGTCATCGATATTAAGTTGAGTTTTTCTTTGCTATGGAAGTTCATGCCAAGGCTTTAAATCTTGCCTATGACGGTACAGTCGAATGATCTCACCACTAACGATCTTTCCTCTCAACACTTCGATCTCTCTAGAAAGTTTAGCACAGTTGTTTTTCCGCTTACGCGTACCGCTTTCAATGATGTTCTTTGTTTCCTGAGAGAGTGGCAAATTTGGGCGCCCAGATTTGGTTGTATCCATTTCACATTCGTCCAAAGTTTTATTCCAATTTCTTTTGACGAAGTCCTCACTTCTTCGCAACTTTTTGGCAACCCATGAACGTGTTATAAAGGTGGCTCCAGCATCACGAGCTTCCCGAAATGTTATTGCTCGTATGCGATCTATCACACGTTGCCGTTGCCTCTCCGAATCACCAATTAATTGAGAAGCCATTATATTATCACTTTATCAGCTAGAGTAATTTTAATACCTGCAATAAATAAAGAATTTTATATATTTTTATAATCACTAAAAACTATTTCGATATAAGTAAACATGTAAGCTGCAAATGGGGGGGGGGCTAAGTTTTTTTGGAACCCCTTATACTTTTTTCTTTTCCTTCCTATAAGATTTTGCAAGGCTATAAATCATTTTTTTTTCTTTTCTCATCTTCTCTCAACTTTTCTCCCAATTCCTTCATTGCCATTTGTTTTGCCCTTTTCTTCTCCCTCTTAACTTCATTTCTTGCTTGCACATATTCCCGTCTTGATTCCTGTGTACGTTGCCTCAACCACTTGCTATGTTTTATAGTTTTCTGTTTTACTGCGCCTCTCACTGTATCTGTCCACTATGGTGTATGTCTTCTTCCTCCCCCACCCACTCAGTTCCCAAAATCTCCTCCGCAACCCTCTTAACACAATCTCTCACGGTTTCCCATTCATTGTTTTCCTCCGTCTCAGCTATATTTCTTTCAAGTTCCTCTCTGAATCTGACTCTAATGTTCTCATCCTGCAGTTTCTTTGTCTTAATTACTTTCCTCTTCTCCTCTTTTGTTGCTACTATTTTCTGCATTTTGAAATCTGCTATCAGTAATGTGGTCGGAGTCTAACGTAACCCCTGGTATCACCTTGACGTTTCCAACAATTCTCTTATCGGAGTATATAAAGTAATCTATGACGGATTTTTAGTCAAAGTAGTTACCTGTCACTTGGTTCTCCGGAAGGTCCAATTACCTGCTCCACTCCCTCCCTCTCCTTTCCCACTCTACCATTGAAATCTCCCATAAGCAGTCCCACCTCCTCTCCTCCCACTTCATAATTGTCATCTAATAGTTCCATGAAGTTGGTCTCCTCTTCACTATGCCCCTGTTGTGGCGCATAAATCTGGTAGAGAATATATGCTTTATTCCTAATTCTCAACTTACATTTCATTAGTCTTTCGCTTATTAATTCTACAGTCTGTATGTTTGGGGACAATCTCGGTCCAATAATTCATTGCCACTCCGTGCATCTTCCTCCGACCCTCTTCCACTCCCTTGTACATGAGCACATATCCATCCCCCAAGTCCTTTCCCAGTTCTCCACCCATATGCCTTATTTCTGCCATTCCCAAGATGTCGATTTTCCTTTCTCTCATAATGTCCAGAATGTCATCATCTTTACCCCTAGGCTATGTTAATCGTTCCGCCTCTGATCCTGAGTGTCTCCATTTTTCGTGTCGAGTTTCGTTTCCTTGTCCGTGATCTGTTTATCAATCCTGGTTCCGAGGCTGGTTCTTGAGTTTCTCGAGCAATAAGGTTTTTACACCACCAGCTTGCTAGGCCTGTCGTGGCAACCCTCCTCTTTTATTCGGGCTTGGGACCGGCATGGGATTCCAGATGTCATTCTCCATGGCAGAGTTTGTTTTCCTTTGGTTTAGTTAAATACAGTGGACGATGGTTATAGTAAACACACTTATAGAAACCAACGGGTATATTAAACAAAGGTCGCCTAACGTTTCCCAGACATAGACAAAATCTCACGGTTATAGTAAAAACAACCATGGATATAGTAAACTTGCTTGAAGCGTGCAAAAGTTGAACGCAACCATTCTACGCGTGGCGTTCTACACTTAAAAAATGGTTGATCTTCTGGATGCTGTAACAACTATTGCTGAGGCTTGGAAGATGGTGAAAGAGTCAACAATCAAGAACTATTTTCGCAAGGGTGGATTCATAAACAAATCAGTTCACGAAGAATTGCAGAACGTTGAAAGTTTTAATCCACTAGACGACGATGTCATTCGAGACACGGTTACCCATGACAAATTCAACAATCTCTTACTTGGTAACGAGAAAGCTACTACGCATGAAGAGTTGACTGATGAGGACCTGATTGCCGAGACGATGTCTGCCAAATCAGCCAAAGTTCAGCGATTAGAGGAGGATGATATTGACGATAATTTCGAACCACCATCTGACAATGAAGTATTGAAAGCTCTGGATATTCTTCGTCGGTTTTCCGCAGTCGAAGGTCTAGAAAATCCTCGAATACAGGAGGCACGATCATTTATTGACCGGAAACTTGACTCCAACAGCAAGCAAACGACAATTAAAGATTTATTTAATAAAAATCTTTTGAATTAAAGTTTTTACTGTAATCCATAATCAGTAAATATGTACATATAACCTTGTCATGTATTTCGATTTATAATGTATATTAATTTCGGTAATAAAGGTTTTTTAAATGTATATCCATTAGTGATGGGACGATACCAAAATTTTTAACGATTCCGATTCCGATTCCGATACCACTAAAAAGTCTCGATTCCGATACGATTCTCGATTCCGATTCCGATTCTCACTATTTTTAAATATAATTCTATACTTGTTTTTCTGGAAATTGTCATATTTTACTCTGGTAAGATTAACTATTTACATTGAGTATGGTAATATAAATTATAAATTATAATAGATTGGTTTAAAAATAAAAATCAACTGTAAGTTGTAACAATTCATTTTAATCTTCTTGATTACACATCATGGATATACATGTTTTAATGTATAGCTACAATACAATAAAAATAAAATTTGTTATCCTCTTTCATTTAAATTTTAAAGTTTACATTGCAAAACTGGTTCAATTAAAAATTAAAGAATCGTTTTAAGAATCGGAAATCATGGTACAATTCTCTCGATTCCGATTCCGATTCCTGAAAAATGCTCGATTCTTCCGATTCTCGATTCCGATTCCGATTAATCGTCCCATCACTAATATCCATATTCGTTTCCTTTTCTGGACGAAATGTTGCGTTGATAAAGCACCTTCGGATATAGCAAACTTTTGACCGAGAACCGACCAGTTTACTATAACCGTCGTTCACTGTATACTCTGGAAGTATATATATTTTGAATTTTTTTGCTAATATCCTTGCTTTTCACAGCTATTACAGTGGACTATCACCTGGTGTTTCTTTCTTCGTAATAGATAAATCCTCAATTATAGGCCTATACTGTTGGGCTACATGTGCGCGAGTGACATGGTAAGTCAAATTCTGACTCCTCCCCAAATACATTGCCCTATTTCGAACACTGACTAAAATATAAAATAATATATAAAGTAACTTACCAGTGTGAAGTGGTGCCAGCAATCTTTAGGTACAATAGTAATGACGTAATTAGTAAATGACACATTTGCTGCTGTACATTTTTGGAATTTAATCAGACGAACTTTAACATAGAGCCATACGAAATGGAAACAAAAGTCGAACTGAACACATTGTTACCAGGTTAAAATTTTATAATTTCCCTAGATAAGCCTGCAAAAATTCCTTTTTTACCCTGCAATTTCCCTGGACAGTTGTATTTCATGCAATAATTGTAAATATACATTTATTTTTAGGTTTAGTATAATATTTAAGTAATTATATAGCGATATTCTTATGCATTTTCCAAATAAATATGTAAAATTTGTTTTCTGATACGCAAGAGTGTAATTTACTCCTTAAAATTTTCCTGTTTAGGGAATAATGACACTGGTATAAAATCTCCCTGTATCTGTAAACACTTACTAAACATGCAGTGCATAGGCTTGCCAGGTCTAAATATTGCCTTATGTTTATGGCAGAGTTGCAGATATCAATTATTAAAACAAAAATATTTCACTGAATGATTTAAGAGTTGATGGGTACTATCTACTGGTGCCAGCCAGAATCTCAGTTCGTGCCAATGGTTTGCCATCGTTGGGCCCTACTGTGTAGGGGGCGAGAGCCTATAAGCAAAGATGTTTATGCTGTGGGCTTGAAGACGGACTGTTTGAAACTGTGTTCGAAACAGTTACAGGTGCAAGAAAATCGTCGCCACCGTTGGGCCCTACTGTGTAGGGGGCGAGAGCCTATAAGCAAAGATGTTTATGCTATGCTGCTATGGGCTTGAAGATGGACTGTTTGAAACTGTGTTCGAAACAGTTACAGGTGCAAGAAAATCGTCGCCAGCGTTTTCGAGCGATTGTTATCTTGTATGAGCAAACACAAACACCAACTCTTCGATAAACGTCAGGCGTTCCACGGCAATGTAAAAAATTGGTGCGACCACTTGAAATTATCCCAAGATTCATACTTTGTGATGACTGATGACCTTCGATAGGAGCTTCAGAAAGTGTTTAAAAATAAAATCCGAAGAAAGAAATGTTTATGTATTTCTCTCTCTCTCTCTCTCTCTCTCTCTCTCTCTCTCTCTCTCTCTCTCTCTCTCTCTCTCTCTCTCTCTCTCTATATATATATATATATATATATATATATATATATATATGAGTTTGTTTAGCGTCTTCTACAGACATTAATTTTTAATAACGACTGGAAGCGTAAAGTTTCGTGTATGGGGCACTGCTGACGAGCTTATTTTAAATATAATAATAATTCTTAATAATGTATATAGAGAGGATGATAAAGGTTATTCATTTCACTCTTTCAGATCGTGTAGGAAAATTCCGTAAACCGTTAATAATAATAAAGCTTGATTGAAAGCACCAACTAGCCGCCTTATTTTGATGGTTGCTATAATAAACATTTCCTAGGTTGGGACGTTTTCGTATGGGGAAGTCATGATGTGTGTGTGTGTGTGTATGAAACTAATTCCACTAAATCGTCTAAATAAACAGAATGACGTAACGAAGTTTTATTTAATTCTTTTGGTTGTACACGACATTTAATTATATCAACCGACCGTCTTTAAAACAGACTGACGGCTGTACTTACGTGTACGATAATAAGTTTCGCTGAAATACGTGAAGAACAACTCGTACTTGCTAGTCTCTCTTTTCACATGAAGGTTAAGTTGGGGCCCCGTCTCTAGGCATGGTTTGGTGGAGGAGCGAGTTGCTCTCCAGCAGGGATCGAGAGCCGGTGATAGCATGCGCCGTGTAAACAAATCTTCCTTTTAAACGTTGGAAGGAAATGTTTCTGTTTATATAATTGTCGTGTGTGTGCTTTTTGTACTAATTAGTAATTTCTGTAGTAAATGATAAATATTTTCACAAGATGCTCTCGTAATTCTCGGTAAACCGTTTTATTCCGCTCTGAAAAATATTTCGCAAACAAATCTCCTAGTTGTTAAGTTTTTATGACATGCGTATAAATGAAAAATCGTCTGTGTATGAAGGTCATTAAGCCCTACTCCCCATATACAGGGGTAATAGGACCTCACCTGTATATCCTCGTTTGTCGGGAAAGGAAGAGTTTTCGTGATATTCGAAGATATATTCGGGTACAATTTGCATATGTTTGAGAGAAACGTTAAACTGAGAGTCAATTGCGTGTGAAGTTTAAGCTTTATGATGCCTATGCCTCGAAACAATAACACTTCTGCGGAGAGAAGTTAATTTATTGGAATTTTAAAACGATATTATCTATCACTTCCACCAAACTGTCGCCACTACACTCCCCAATTTTCAGAACGATGTTTAATATAATTGTGTATATATATATATATATATTTGATATATATATATTTTTTTTTTTATTTTCACAAATATTTATGTCCTATTTTTCAGCTATTGACATTGTTTAATTAGGAAATGTTTAGGTAAGTTTTTCCTTGTATCGCTTTCACCTTCTCTTCATTAACCCCTCCTTTAATAATCATATTCCCTTTCTATTTATTCGTTTGTGCTGTACGTTTTAATGCTTTGTGTACCATTTGTCCTGTTTTAATTTGCAGAAGTTACAGATGAAAAAGACCGTTCTGTTCAAAATTAACGCAGTTTGATGTGATTATAAATTTTGTGTACGCTTCTTGTACCAATTTTCAGAATTTATTAGATGAACTTATTTTCGGAATTGTACATATATATAGGTTCACCTTTGCTTTCGGTGGCTTCGGCTCGAATTGTTCATTCTGGCGAAGGTCAAGCTTTACACTCCGTCTCAGACCTACTTTTTAACGGGTAAATATATATATGAGAGAGAGTTACAAGGAAAAGAAGTACCTCAAAAGGCCTTGCGGCCCATACCGAGGAGGTACCAATGGCAACGGGTGCCAGGGAAAATTTTCTATACACTCAAATAGTGTGCAAGATTTGGTCTAACCTTTTCTTGAACTGATCCACAGAGGAACTGTTCACAACTTCTGAAAGTAACCTGTTCCACGTGTCACAGATCTTATACGTAAAGTAATTCCTACACACACTAGTCCTAAACCGTTTCAAATCCAACTTCCAACCATTTTTGCGAGTTGGGTTATCATTTAAACTAAACATGCTTCTAAAATCGACATTGTTGAACCCGTGTAAGAACTCGAAAACCTCGATGAGTTGACCGCGCAACCTCCGAGTTTCCAGCGAAAACAAATTCAGGGCACGTAAGCGTCGATTGTAGCCCATATGCCTAACCGAATGGATTAACTTTGTGGCCCTCGCCTGCACTCGCTCCAGCCTCTCAATATCTTTCCTGAGGGTGGGAAACCAGAACTCCATAGCATACTCCAGGTGCTGCCGAACTAGAGAATTGTACAGAGAGAGCACAATCTCCTTGTTCCGAAATCGAAATTGCCTCCTGATATAACCCAACAATTTCTGGGCTTTCTTTTCCACCTCTACGCACTGTTTCGTAAACTTAAGGTCGCTGCTAATTAGCACACCCAAGTCCTTTTCCAAATCAGTCGCCTCGATATTACTCCCCAACATCGAGTAGCTCGACTTGGGATTGGCGTAGCCAATGTGCATCACCTTGCATTTACCCAAGTTAAACTGCATTTGCCATTTTTTCGACCACTCTCCTATCCTACGTAAGTCCGCACGCAATTGCTCGATAGCCTCTGGCGTCCCAACATTGGCCCCAAGCTTGGTGTCATCAGCGAATTTGGCGATCCTACTGACGATGCCACCGTCGATATCATTTATGTAAATGATAAACAACAGTGGCCCCAAAACGGAACCCTGAGGAACCCTGCTAGTGACCGAGGCCCAACCCGAACTAGCGCCTTTAATTACAACCCTCTGCAGCGTATTCTTCAGCCAGTTTTCAATCCACCTACCTACCTCCCCACCGATACCCAGCGCGCGCACTTTGGCCATTAGCCGGTTGTGAGGTACCTTATCAAAGGCTTTCTCAAAGTCGAGATAAAGTATATCAATTGCCCTACTCTTATCATACTCACTCAACATGACGTGGAAAAACTCAAGCAAGTTGGTGAGATACGACCTATGCCATCTAAACCCATGTTGGGAGTCCCCAAGCAGCTTGTAGGAATTCAAATGGTCAACGATCCTATCCGCTATATCCCCTCTAATAATTTACTACAACCGAAGTGCGACTAATGGGACGATAGTTCCCTGGACTTTCGTGATCCCCTTTCTTAAAGATAGGGGTTACATTGGCTTCCCACCAGGCACCTGTCCCGTCTCCAACGATTTGTTGAAGACTTTAGCCAGGTGCGGAGCCACCTGGTTGCGCACCTCCCGCAACACTTTGGGGAGGAACTGGTCTGGCCCAGTAGCCTTAAAAGGGCTCAGTTTGTCTATTCTATCGGCAACGACTGTCGCGGTACACCGAATACTATCCAGGCCAGCACCTTCGTGCCTCACGCCTGGCACGAGAGAGGGGGAGAGAGAGCGCGAGAGAGATTTGTACATATATAGGCTCGTCTTTGCTATCGATGGCTTCGGCCCAAATTGTTCATTCTGTCGAAGGTCAAACTTTACATTCCATCTTAGACCTACTTTTTTAACGGAATATATATATATATATATATATATATATATATATATATATATATATATATACATACATACATACGAGAGAGAGATTTGTACATATATAGGCTCAACTTTGCTTTCGATGGCTTCGGCCCTAATTGTTCATTCTGGCGAAGGTCAAGCTTTACACCCCGCCCTAGACCTACGGTTTAACGAGGTTTTATATATATTAAATAGAGAGGGATCTCTGCTAGGGCACCCTGGTTACCCATTTATCTACCAATCGTGGAAGAATGCTTACAATCCACCTTAGACCTACAGTTTAACACGGATCATTAGGATACCCTGGTTTCCCATTTATCTACCAACCGTGGAAAGACGCGCCGCCACCGGGTCTCGAACCCGGCGCATATAGTTGTGTGCGCAATATTTTATGGGCGTATAGGCGGGTGTGTACGTGCCCAAACGAAGTATACACTGTGCCAACTGGCTGATAATGCCTGGATGCACTGGCTGATTAGGGGCCTATAAAACAGCAGCCGCTCGGCTGAAGTCTTAATATGCGCTTGACTCCTGCCAAGCGAACACCTCTCTTCCTCTCTCTCCTCCTCCTCCTCTCTCTCTTAGGTTAGGTATACCCATTTGGGGGGGTGAGGCCGTCCCACCTTCTCCCCCAGCGGGAGTTCATTGCAACTTGTGGGATAACTCCGCCTCCAAGTTGCATAACCCATTGTTGCTCTTGCAACATTCCCCCTCCCCTTGTTGCATAACATCTCGCAACACCCCCTCACCTTGTTGCATAACCGTATGCAACATTTCCTTTGCAACACTGATGAACATTTGCAATTGCATTGCACTCTCCTTTTGCGCCCATATTACTAAGATCCATTGCCGGTAATAAATTGGCGCAAGAGAAAAATATTATTAAAAAAGTGATGCTGTGTGCTAAGTGCGATCAAGCAATGACATGGACAAAGTTTTCGAGGAATGTTGATGTTAAAATCCTTTAATTTGGATTGAGGTCGAACTGGGGTGCTGTTTCTTGGATTGGGGTCTAACTGGGGTGCCTTTTCTTGGATTGGGGATTTTCGGGTGCTTATTCTTGGATTTTTCCATTTAATGCTACTGAACCCTAAAGTAGGCCCACATCGAGTCAGCAACCCTGAGGTAGGACCTAATAGAACCTCCAAGTCCGTAAGGTTGTATTAGTCTAGCTTAAATTAGGCTATAAGTTAAAGTAGCCCCTCAGAGCTTGGCCGTTCAAGGCTCAGCTGGGATTCTGAACCCAATCAAAATAAATAAAATAACAGTATCTGCCTAGGGCCACAAATTTTGTCGTATTTCAAACTAAACAGGGCAAAGAAAACAAAAATAGAAAATAAATAACTTATAAGCACTAACAAATTAAATGGATTCACAAATAAGTTTTAAAATAAAAAAGAAAAGCAACCTCTTATAGCAGACTAGCGATATCAAATAACACACCTATAAGCCATCGTGGTGACAATTTCCCTGCCTTAGGGCTGCGAAATGCTAAGTACCCCTCTGATTACAGGAACAAAAGTTATTCATGTTAGTATAGGTAAAATTATTTCTTTTTTTTGCAAATCACTTTCAGGAAGTTTATCCACTGAATCAGGAAGCATCTTTCCAGAAGTTTCCGGAAATGAGAAACTGACAATTCCTGCCAAAATGGAGAGCACCCCAAAGAGAGCGGCTGGGGACCAAGTGCTCACTTTTCCCTGTTAAAAAAAGTAAATGAATAATGGAATATATTTGTGAAATATAGAAATAAGGAAGTCAATATTGGTCCTATATTATTGCCAGCTTAATATTGAATAACTATAAATGTCATACTGAATGTTATAACGTGATGTACGACTTTCTAAACTAATGTGCTGTTAATCTGAAGGTCAAATGGGTTCGATTCTCGGCTTGGAATTTGGCAATTAAGTTTCTCCTCTTGGGGTTCCTTGGTGGGGTAGTGGTTCGAATCCCACGAAAAGGTGTAGGCTTCCTCCGTCATTTGACCTTACACATTAACAAAAAGGTTCAACAACCTCATTCAACATTATTTCTATTATTTCTAACTGCAGTGTTACCCAAATGAGACTAAAATTATCGGTCAGTGTTGTACTCGTATCATGCGAATTATTTTTAAATTCAGTTCCCTGTCTTCACTATATTTTTCCCTCTAAACACACATTAGATTCCTTATTAGATGAATCTTGTATCAGTGCTTAATAAAATAAAAGATTCAAATATTCCAAATCCCTTAATTGAAGCATCCAAATAATTCAGTTTACCATCAAATCGTTAATGTAGGGGGAGCATATGCTTCCAATCCTGGCTGTGGCACTCGACTGTCCTACGACCAAGGACCTGTACTCAGTAGGGTAAAGCTCAGCCGTGTAGATCCAAATCAACAAGAAACAGGCCGTGATGGCGAACTTCCCTCCAAGGGAGAGAATCAGTCGGAGAGTTGAGTAGTCTAGAATATGATTTCATAGTTAGTAAAGATGAAAGTTTGTTCGAGTGATTGGATGAGAGGTTATTCATATTGTGTTGTGGGTTTTTCTTTCGATTTGTACACACTATTATTTTGTGCTTTATGCGTTTTATGCATTTATATATTTTTTTAATTACTTGTAAATTATCATAGGATGCATCTATGTGAATATATTATAGCCATTAACGTCTAAAATGTTTATGAAATCAGAAGAAAAAACAAAAAATACAAAATTATGTTCTTAATATTTTAAACCGAAATTATAGAAACTTTTACTTTCCAAACTTTGAGACTGTTGCATGTCAAAATAGG
The DNA here is from genome assembly GCA_023014485.1 of Bathynomus jamesi. NCBI lineage: Eukaryota > Metazoa > Arthropoda > Malacostraca > Isopoda > Cirolanidae > Bathynomus > Bathynomus jamesi. The sequence continues at coordinate 43,195 of JAJOZX010002918.1, read as the reverse complement.
TGCAATGTGTAAGGAAGTGGGTCTGGTGAATTTTAGTATGAAATCTGGTGTATGCAGAGCCGGATTTAGGAGTGGGCAAAGTGGGCAGCTGCCCATGGGCCTCCACATCTTGGGGGCCTCCACATATTGACAAGCCATTATCAAAATAGAAAAAAACCCGAAACTAGAAAAACCCGATAGATAATTAATCAACAAAAAAACACGCGCATCCAATACCACTGCAGTACATAAACTTTTACCAATTACTATTTGTTGTGTACTGATTATTATTTTGTTTTTATTACTCTTTTAGGCCTACTCTCACTATAATGGAATACCCGAGTAACCCGAGGCTTTCATTTTTTGCAGAAATGAGTGGAATGGACAGACACAAGAGTGCACGATGTTTTGAAAGTGTATGTATGTTAATTATATTATGAATCTTATGGATAACTTCAATTATGTCTTCCCCTAAGGTAGGGGGGCCTCCACACGTCTAAATCCGGCTCTGGGTGTATGGCAAAACGGACTTGGGGCATGACACAAAATAAACAAAAAATTTCCTTATTCTGCCATGGGATTGATTGTTGTGTTGCTCAGTTGGAAATTCTGTTTGGGCACATCATCAGGTAGAATCAGTGGAGGCACTCAACAGCTTGTTGGTTTGCCAGTAACTCCAGCTTGAATGGGTGTAGAGGACTGAGGGGCCCACCCAGTGGCGTACAATAGGGGGGCACATGCCCCCTATTGTAAAAATTATTACTACTCTCATTAAAGATATTTGAAAAAGATAGTTTAAAAAATCGATAACTTTGCAACATTCACCACAAAAAAAATCTTGATGTCATGGAATTTCAGTTATTTCATGGTTACCAGGACATGTTATTAATTCAAAACTCAAAAGCACTGATTATCCGACTTCTGGCTTGGCGCCTGCGTGGTCAGCTCGAAGTTCGTGGTGCTGACGTAACGTTATATGCACAGTGCACTTAGACGACTGACGTGCAACTGCAAGCTGCAAATTTGCTGCAATAAGCCTAAGGCAAAAATGAAGCGACGCAGTGTTCCTGGTCCGTTGGATCGCTACTTTAAGAAGTCCAGTAGTACAAAGTTGACACAGCTACAAGTTCATAGGTAAGACCTCAGTTAATGTGAAATTCATCATATTTGAATTACTTTTTATATCACGATATAAAGTATACTAGGAACCGTAACACCGTTTGCGGGCGCTACTGCTTTTAATTAGCATAGCACATGTTGCTCAGCCGGAAGGTGGTGTCAAACTGTTCGCTCAGAAGAACAGAAAGCTTTCTCTCATTTAATGTTAATTCTCTTTATTCAAATTCAGAAAGACAGCCATAGAGACGAGATCATAATTATATGTTGCAAAATATAATTTTTTGTTTTGCTTGTCTCCTTAAAACTTTGCTGTGTCCGAATGCCTTTTATTTTTATAATTCTACAATCAAATGTCATAAATGTTATTGATACATATCATCATCATGTATATGATCCAAGTATAATAATTGAAATATGTGCTGCAATACAGGAAATATATTCCAAAGTGTTGGTGTATTGTACATATGTAAATGTAGCCAATAATAACACTACAACAAATTTTCGGTTCAGAAAAAAAACGGGAATAACACTCGGTCATTCTTAATATTTTGAGTGTGCTGGTTCCAAATCTGAAAATAGTTTTTTTCTATCACGTCACGTTTTTCTGTAATGACTGCTTAAAATCTTCATACCAAAAAATAAGAATATATTGATAAAGAGATAGGCTTTATCATATGGAACAATTTAATTATTGCTATACTTCAACATATATGCACAAAATTAACATACTGTAAAACTCTCGTATTATACTGTTTTCAACTCATTATTTATATTTATGCTGGCGTTTGTGTGATGTTTCTGGTTGGTCACGCTTTAAATTCCAGCAGAAATCGGCCAGCATAGCAGGACTCCACTTCCCTTTGTATCGGCTCTCCATTGTGGCTATATCTTGGTGGAATCTCTCCCCGTGTTCGTCGCTAACAGCAGATGCGTTTTCCATAAAGAATGAGAGATGTGAATGCAAAAAATGAATTTTCAATGACATCTTACATCCGAGACGTTAGTACGAGTTGATAAGTTGATCCACAAGTGCAGCATAGTTGTCGTATTTAGTCTTTCCTAGTAGACCGCTGCACACGTTTTTGAATGCACGCCAGGCTACCAACTCAACCTCATCCATCACCGCTTCAAAGTGTTCGTCTAGCATGAGTTGGCGAATTTGAGGGCCAACGAATATGCCTTCTTTAATCTTGGCATCACTTATATTTGGGAATTTTTCCTTTAGATATTTGAAGGCAGGCTTATCCTGTTTCAACGCCTTTGCAAATTGTTTCATCAGCCCTAGTTTTATGTGAAGTGGCGGCAAAATAACCTTTTCCTTTCGTACTACTGGTTCGTGAATAACATTGTGAAATCCAGGTGAGGAATTGTCTCGCGGCGGCCATACTGAGCGTGTGTAGTGTTCAGACCTTGCTCGGCTATCCCACTTGCATAGGAAACGCATGTGTTTCGTATAGCCAGTTTGCAATCCATTGAGAATAGCCACAACCTTCAAATCTGCGCAGATAAGCCATTCATGTTCATTGTATTTTATACAGTCCAGAATAAAAGCAACATTGTCATATGTTTCTCTCAAGACGACTGAATGAGCGATCGGAACAGAAGGCATTGTGTTCCCATTGTGTAGCAGTACACCCTTAACACTGTACAGAGATGCATCAATGAACAAGCTCCACTGATTCGGTTCATAGCACAAACCCAAAGCATCGAACAGACCATGTATATCAATGCAATAACAAAGATTGTTCTTCATTGTGAAATATTCCTGCAAATCCAAGGAGCGCTTTCGGAATGCTGTAGTTCGTACGTCTTCCGCCAGCAGATTCCATTCTTGTAGATGTGAGGCCAGCAGTTCACTTTGTTGCTTGGTAAGTATTGAATCACGGACCAAATCATTGAGTTCAGGCTGCGTGATGAGATGATGTTCTTTCTTGGACTCGACTTGAGCTTCATAGCATTCGCCGTCTGATTCCGATTTGTCGTCAGAGTCTGTGTTATCGGTCGGCATTTCAGCTGGAGGACGAGGGATGGGTATATCTGTAAAATGTTCCACAGGACGCATAGCAGAACGAAGATTTGGGTAGACTATAGCCTTTTTCCCTTTTCTGTTGCAACCTGTAATGTGAGACAATAGACATTGTTGACTACTTAAGATAGCATAATTGTGTAATACATTATGCAGAGCAGGATATGCTAAAATGTGCTAAAAACACCAAATTTGACGTATATTCAGAAAAATAAAAAATTCAAACCTGTGATGTTCGTTAAGCAGAAATAGCAATCAGTTGAATGGTCCAGCGGCTCTCTCTATACCATTGGGACACCGAATCCCAGACCAGGACCGGTGCCTTTGAACCATGCAGATAACGAGCTTGTACATCTCACACAGCAGATATGAGGCGCCCAGTGCTTGTCCTGATCACCAACTTTGCATGCGAAGTATAATTCATAAAGCTTTTTCACATGAGAAGTCAACTTCCTTTTATACTGTTTTAATGTTAATGTCCCACAAATACAGTATAACAAAAACTGTCTGGCGAATTTTTGCACTCTCTAGGCATTGTAGCATAACATCAATAAAAACCTGTAAAATAAGAAAATGATAGATGAATTTGCAATTTCACACAATATAGACGTTGTCGGTGAAATATACATAATTTGATAGCTGTTATTCAATACACAGAGCCGAACACCCCCACCACAGCATATGCATGACTGAACAAAATGTGAAAGATGCGTTCAGAGAACCAGTGGTTCTCAAAATGCTACAATGATTTTCATAAAATCGGTGGGTGATACAAATAAATGAGTGTTATTTTCGCAATCTACGCATATAATTAGCCACAAAAATGACGATCTCATTTCCGGTTTTTTTTTCACTGTTGTACAGTGTAATTATGATTCTACTATTTTGGCTGGATTAGGAACGTTTATATATGTCTTTATACGTACGATTAATTTGTGCAAATTTAATTCTTTGCCCATAAATTGAAAATAAAATACAACTGAAGCCTTCCAAGATGCAATTCATTTTGATTCCAAATCAATCATCATCAATTTTAAGCTCACACACACACACACACACGATATATATATATATATATATATATATATATATATAAAGACCTCAAAAAAGTTCATGAAATTTGCTTTGAAAGTTCATAAAAGTTCATAAAATTGGCCCAAAAGTTCATAAAAACAATCCCGTATTTTAAGTAGGTTAATAAACTATATTATTTATTATATTTATTGATAAACACATATAAAACAAAAATAAACTTTATTGTACTTGTATAAAAACAAAAAATAAAAGTAAACATAATCCTGGGAGTATTTTACTGAAAAATAAGCAGAAAAAATGCTTAATCATCTGAAACGTCTTCATTCCATTACAGCATCATATTCTCTTTTACACGTTCGACGGTCAGATTCAGTCTCTTTTATGACACTACGTCCTTGTAACGAGAGAAGAAGCGCTCAACTTCGACGGAGACTATTGGTTTTGGATCGCCCAGTAATTCCTGGGTATCCGTAATGGCTCGAGATTCAGGTTCTAGACTTAAAACAAATGCTTTAACTTTGACAAAAGTTTTTAGCATAATAGAAGGGAGGGAGCAGGTCAGTCAATTTCTGAAGAAAATTGTCTTTTTCAATAAGCACATTTTACCAATATCTTTTTCATGTCATAACAAAATGATCAACATTTTTGTACTTTGATCGAACTAGTTCTGTAACACGCATAAGACCATGCGCAACACAAGTGCAGTGGTGAAGGTTGGGATAAGGTGTCTTTAGACTGAATGCCTTCACCATGTATGCTGCTCCATCAGAAAAGATATAGATAACATTACTGTAATCTATTTTCCCCACAAACAATTTGACAAGAGCATCATTAACAAACTGACAAATGTTGTCACCATTTGCAGTTTCCAAATCAACCAGATCAATTAGGTAGGGTTTGCAGTTTGTTTCTCCGTCTAAAATTCCAGCTAGAATTGTACAAATTGCACGACCTTTATAAGGTTTTTTTTTATATATAAAAAGTTGCCTAAAATTCGCAAAAAAAAAATTAAGCTGAAAAGTTCAAAAAGTTCATAAAAATGGCTGAAAGTTAAAAAAAAAAAAATCAAACTTTTACGAACTTTTCTGAGGTGTATATATATATATATATATATATATATATATATATATATAAATAAATAATGAATTTCACAGTTAAACACGTGAAATGAATGAATGCTGCAAGGTGTAGCTCTGAATACACGAAAGGCCTTGGAATCGTTTTTCTTTTTCCTTGTGGTTTGCAGTAATATATATATATATATATATAATCCGCAAGGGGGTTCTAAGCTCGTGCTCTTGAGTGCTCTTTGTGCTCGTTTGTACGTGCTTGTTCCTGGAGGTTTCACGTGCGCCCTCCCGGCCCTAGCACCCAAGGATGATGTGGCTCGACCCTGCAGTCCTTGTCATCCTTGGTGTTTTTCCACTTCGACTGTCCCCTCCACCCTTTCTTTTTCCTCTGTCTTTCCTCTCACTTTTTCTTTGTTTTTCCGCTGAGATATGCCCTTTTAAATAGAGGCGAATCGGTTCTTCCCGAACTTAAAAAAAAAAAAAAAAATATATATATATATATATAATATATATATATATATATATATATATATATATATATATATATAGTGTGTCCCCCCCCTTCAAGAAATGCTGTGTACGCCCATGGACCCACCCATGGGCAAGTGAGAAATAGCCAGACAGGAGGAATTCCTAGTGGGTACTGGGAAAACTTGCAAGCTGGCACAAATACAAAGTTCCAGAGTCAAGAGCATTGGAGGTTCTCTGGAGTATCGGCAAGTAGAACAATCTGTTTCAATTGTTGGTTGCCAATGAAAGAAAACTAATTTATCTGGAAACTAAGCACAAGGACTTTATGTGCAGAAATAAGGTTTATTCATTCAGTGTCGCATTCTAAACGAGTTTCTGGTACATCAAGTATTAAAGCGTGAATGGACAATGCTTACAACTGGAGTTAACAATGGTATGGCATTGAGGAGTCACATCAGCTCTATAGGATCACAATTCTAGTTGATTGGAGCAGCATAGTCACAAATCCGTGACAAAGACCCATTACCAATTTTTCCCTAACGTTTCACTCAACATCAAGGGCTACGTTGTGGCCGGTGTCATAACACCGCTCCCCTCGATCAGCGAAGTTAATCGACATTGAATCTGGGTAGTGGTAAGATTGGGGCCCGTTCTCTGCGTCCAGATTATGTAGTGACCCGTGGTTCGGATCCCACTTAAAACTATGGGTCTCCTCCGTCGTGTGACCTTAGATGTTGCGGAGGCAGCTAAACAACCCCATTACTCAACATCAAAGAGGCGAGAGCGCTTCTTACCGTCACGTTTATCAGCGAGGACCAGTGCCATGACGGACAATATGGAAATGGCGCAAATGAAGAAGGAAATATTGACAACTCTTCTCCGACCCAAAAGAACCACGGCCGGCCAAAGGAGCAAAGAAGAGGGAATCTCTATCACTCCAGACAAAAAGATGTACAAATAATTGTTCGTGCTGTTGAGCAGTCAATAAACATTTATATATAAATAAGGAGAAGAAAATCCCTATATTGTATATTTGATCCAAACAATCGAGAATAAAACATCAAACAAATAACCTAAAATTAATTTTAAAATCCTTAAAATCAGTTAGAATTTACAACTCAATAATTGCCAGAGAAAAATCTCATTTCAAATGCAGCCCACCTTAAACGATATACAGTATATACACGAGCCCAATATATTGGGGGCCATTCAAGTATTACGTAACACTTTTTGAGGAGAATTTTAACACCTTCCTTCCCCTTGTAACGTTTTGTCACAGTGTGAAGCCTCCCCTAACTTTAATATGTAACACCTGGTCATACCCCGCCCCCACCGTAAAGTACGCCCAGTTCGCTCGGCTGCAAGACGTCAAAGGGAACTAATGTGTGCCATTGCATACATGGACAATCAGTGGAATGGCATCATGAAGATGATATTGAGACAGAAGGATTGCTGCATCATCACCTACCTGCGTTGAAGGTGGAACACCTGTAATTTCAGTAACAGCACGTGCCTCTGTGTGGGAGGAAGTATGAACTACAAGTGTATATGTAGAGTATGCATATTATGTATATAGATTGTTCAGTATAGTAATACATACTCACTTGACATGTTTCTGATTAAATTGCATGAGCGTATCAAAAAGTTTTATTTCTATTAAAACTGTTGTTTGTGTTACATAACACTCAGCTATACACTTCTTCCCCCATGATAACGTGTAACACATCCCATGACACCCTCTCCCCTCCTCAAGTGTTACGTAATAATTGAATGGCCCCTCGTACAGAAGGTTGACAAAAGTACGAGTAAATAAACACCAAGATGATCGTCCTCAAAAACAAATGGCAAAGTTCAATGGGATACCAGAACGTGTATCAGCTTTATATAATGGGATGGGTAAAACAACACGTTTCTAAATAAATTGATTTAATAAATCTGTTATGATTTATTCACTTATTATCGAATCAAAAACTATGGGAAAAGCGAAGCTGTCTATTTACTTTTGTCACGTTTCTGTATTTTTTGATCTGCGGAAATAAGTCTTATAAAATGAATTTAAGTGAAATGCATTTGATATTTATTCTATGAAAATAAAAACCCACTCTAATAGACAGTTTATTTCCACAACAGTTTCGATGCCCACTGGCATCCTCCTCGGGTGGATACAGAAAAACGAATGAACCAAACCAAGAGGGAAAAACAGTCAGTGTGCGAATTTCTTAACGGTCAGTCCCTGGACTGTTTTTCCCTCTTGTTTTGGTTCATTCGTTTTTCTGTATCCACCCGAGGATGATGCCAGTGGGCATCGAAACTGTTGTGGAAATAAACTCTGTCTATTAGAGTGGGTTTTTATTTTCATATTTTGACCTTCACGTAGAAAAAAGTGAAGTTTTTTGCATATTTATTCTAATTCATCATTTGAAAGAGTTACACCGTGGCCAGTGTCGTAACACAGTGTCGATCAACCAAGTTAAGCGACATTGGGTCTGGATAGTAGTTAGATACGAGACCATCCTCCGCGTCCAGATTATATAGCGACCCGTGGTTCGGATATCACGTAAAGCTGTAGGTCTTCAGTTTTATGACCTTAGATGTTGCGAAGGAAAATAACCGCATCATTACATCCGCTATCTTCTCGAAAGGTCTCGAATAGACATGCTGGAGTAGAGGGACAATTTTATTCTTAGTCAATACGTTGAATGTATAAATGTGGAAAAAACTCCGCCGAGGGAATGAAATCTATGGTAAAAATACTGAAATTTCTATAAGTAAGCAACAATTCATAATTGGCTGAGAAAAATGTCGTTCCAATTTTTATTTTTTTTTCTTCTTGTTTCGATCTATTTATGAACTGTAAACTGTTACTGAATTTTGAAATTTTTACAAAGGTCCTTTATAGTAATTAGTTGGAAAATGTGTTACTAATTAAAAAAATTACAACTGGAATGATATTTTTTCAACCAATTGTGAATTATTGTTTAATTCTTAAAATTTTTGTGATTTTTCACACGTGTTTTTCTTGGCAAACTTCTTTCCTTCCACAATGGTTAATGGTACATCTGTGGAACTTCTTTTTAAATAAAATTCTATTGGGATGAATTATCATTTTAAAGAGTCCAGTTCATAGAGATGCATAAAAGGGTCTTTCTCATTATTATTTATATTATTATTATTATTAGTAGTAGTATTGGAAGTAGTAGTAGTAGCAGTAGCAAGACCCGGAAGAGGAATCATGGGCCCTGCTGCTATTTTTGACTCCGGTGCTACTTTTTACCCCCGATCAACTTCTCTATCTTCCAGCCCAGGTCTCCCTGAGGTCCGGGCCCTGGTGCTTTGACAACTCATGCACCCCTCTCTCTCGGGCCCTGAGTATACTGCGCATACTGATTGTCATCTTAGCAGTAACCATATAGCTACTTTATACTACTGTAAACGTACATCATGTAAGTGATTGGAGTTAATGTGGTTGTTGTAGTTAATGGCGTCGGTAAAGCTAAACCAACCTGAGAGCAACTGATCCTAAGGATATGCCATAATAGACCATAGACACAGAGAACCAACAGAAGAAAATTCCTAACGTTTGAAAGCGTAATTTCGGTTCCAACATTACGTAGGAAATGTCCGTCAAAATTTTCATGATTTTCTTGCCAACAGATTCTTTTTCTGTCGTTTCTTCAACTCCAATATTCTGCAAAATAAGGGGTAACTCGTCACGATTTTTTAAGGATATTTATGGTGAGTGTTGTTTGATACACGACATTTCTTATGCCTTAATATAATAATACGTTATGTAATAACAGTGTAATGTTGCAATGTAAAAATATTTGGAAATGTTTCCTTAAAATTTGGTTACATTTGGGTTACACACAGAGACGTAGCTTCGTATAAAAATTTAAAATATTCCTTCATATTTACCACATTCGTAATGTCGTGTTAAATATATTTATAATTTTCTTGTACATCTGAATGCATTATTTTCTTCACTATTATTTAACGTTACTCTACTACTCAAATCAAGGTTTCCCAAATTGAAAAGAGGAAACCTCGCTCAGACAAGGACAATCTTCTACCGCACGGAGGTGACGTTTCTTTGGTAACAATAGACTGAGAAAGTCATCATCATTCTTAATTTAATACCTTCCCAGTTTGTAGTCCTTGACTTTAGATTAAAAACTTGAAATTTGTTTCTTTCTATTATAAGTTTTTGCTTTCAATGTTGCCGTCTGGCAGACAAGATCCAGGCAATAAATACATTTGTGAGAGACGTGAGCATATTTGTCTGCTGCTGGTTTTCTCTTGTCCCCTCCTTATATATATATCGTATTTGTCGGCTTATAAGACGCACTTTTTTTCCTTATAAATACCTTAAAAAATCGCCCTGCGTCTTAGAAGCCGAAAGTGGCAATACAGCACATCAGTAGTATAGCCGCAAAAGGGGAGAGTGCAAGAATGTTGCAAGTGATTACGTAATGTTGCAAAAGGTGGGGTTGTTGCAAAAGGGGGTGGGGGTGTTGCAAAAAAAAAAAACCAAAGGGCCCTTTGTTGCCAACCTAGGTTGCAAGGGGCATGCAACTTGGAGGCGGAGTTCTCCCCCAAGCTATTCCCCCCAAAGGGCCAGAGAGAAAGGAGGAGAGGTGTTCACCTGGCAGGAGCCAAGTGCATATTAAGACTTCAGCCGAGTAGGCGTTGTTTTATAGGCTCCTAATCAGCCAGTTGGCTGAGCCAAGGGGGAGGGGTACACCTGAAGGAGAGAGACACACCTGAAGGAGAGAGACACACCTGAAGGAGAGAGAGTAGTGGCCTTTCATTGCAAGGCATGCAACTTGGAGGCGGAGTTCTCCCCCAAGTTATTTTCGTTTACCTAACCTAAGAGGCCTCTAAGGGGTTTTCCCAAAGGGCCAGAAAGAGAAGGACCAGAGGTCCTTGCTCGGCTGGGAGCCGAGCTGGAATGACTCCGTCAGTCGTCTCTCGGCCTTTTATAAACCTCTATTCTGGCTGAGTTGCCAGATAGCGCCATGTATTCAGTTGCTGAGTTGCCAGATCATGCCATGTATTCAGGTGCTCTGTTGTCAGATCGCACGATGTATGCAGTTGCTGAGTTGCCAGATCACGCCATGTATTCGGGTGCTGAGTTGCCAGATCGCACCATGTATTCCAGATAACGCCATGTATTCCAGATAACAAAAACCATATATTAATCATCCATTTAAATAGTGTACCACAATTGAATCCAATTAAATTCTGTTTATTAAATAAATAATTTTTACACACTTAATTTTTATAGATGTATAGATGTATAGATGTATATAGTGTTTTACAATAGATGTATATAGTGTTTAACGATTAGCTCCATCAAATAAAGCATTTCAACAATGATTTCACTGTTTCAGAAAGATTTACGTATGACTTAAAAATATATTATTGATATGCCTAACTTAAGATCAGGATGCTTTTATAGTTTACAGCATCTTTTAAAAGTTTAACTCCCAAGTTATAAAGTAATAATATAATTATCAACCGGATTGATTAAAAGTAAAGGCAACTTTCAATATATTTTAGTATTATAACAGAATTAACAAAGTTACCCAATAAATAAATCGTTAGACAGAAAATGAATTTTTATAAGGGATACCCAACTAATTATGAATGTATCACCAAATCAAAAAATAATAACAAACGTAAATAAAACGTTTATTAAAAAAAATTTTCGTTTTATTCTTTCCTTCTTATTGATAACTTATTTAAACTAATCTTTGTATATGTGCTTATTTAATCACAATGATTTAAGTTTAAAAGAAAAAACTGTTTTCTGTGAAAACATATGATGATAATTATTTTTATTCTGTTCTTCGGAAAGAGCTCCAATTCGGTTGCCAGATACCACTTTTTACCATTATTATGGTGAGTTGTCTCCAACTAAAAGATTTCGTTGTGAACAGCAACTCATAAGACTCTGTAGTTAATCTTATGCGAGGTATGAAAATCAGGAAAAATGCCAAACGTGTATTATTTTAAATGAAACTAAACGCATATTAAATTAAAACAAATGAATTTTGTCCTTTTAAGAGAATTATTTATTATAAGAATTTAACTACTCAATGTAAGAAATTAATTATTAAACGCACGCGAAAATGTAATAAATAATTAATGTATTTTTTCTAACGAAGACTGAGTTGCCAGATACCACTTTTTACCATTATTATGGTGAGTTGTCTCCAACTAAAAGATTTCGTTGTGAACAGCAACTCATAAGACTCTGTAGTTAATCTTATGCGAGGTACGGTTGAAAAAATATCTAAGTTGTATCATTATGTAGAACATTACAGTATTCGCTTGAAGGAAGGAGAGGTTGCAACCTCTACTTGAGTAAATGTGTTTACTTAAACTGCACAAAGATTATTCTCAAATCACTATTTCATTTGCGAAGGAGTTTAATTAGCTCCATCAAATAAAGCATTTCAACAATGATTTCACTGTTTCAGAAAGATTTACGTATGACTTAAAAATATATTATTGATATGCCTAACTTAAGATCAGGATGCTTTTATAGTTTACAGCATCTTTCAAAAGTTTAACTCCCAAGTTATAAAGTAATAATATAATTATCAACCGGATTGATTAAAAGTAAAGGCAACTTTCAATATATTTTAGTATTATAACAGAATTAACAAAGTTACCCAATAAATAAATCGTTAGACAGAAAATGAATTTTTATAAGGGATACCCAACTAATTATGAATGTATCACCAAATCAAAAAATAATAACAAACGTAAATAAAACGTTTATTAAAAAAAATTTTCGTTTTATTCTTTCCTTCTTATTGATAACTTATTTAAACTAATCTCTGTATATGTGCTTATTTAATCACAATGATTTAAGTTTAAAAGTAAAAACTGTTTTCTGTGAAAACATGATGATAATTATTTTTCTTTTACTTCACGGTGTATGTGAGACTTTATAAAGTTTAGCTCTGCACTATACTTCAGCACATCGTCTGTGCAACGAAAGCCTTCAACGATCTCACCAGAACATCCGTAGAGTATTTGTACATCTTGGAACTTCGCACAATCCAATGTGTGTTTTTAAAAGAGGTATAGGAGGGAGGAATAGGAAGTTTTTCGGTATCCACCACATCCTGACACTTTGCTGAATACCATTTCATAAACGTTGTACAAGCAATATTAAAGGTAGCCATTTGAATACACGTCTGATCTGAATACACGTCTGATCTCTCGGGCTTACTGCAGTCGACTGACACGCAGGGAATCACAGATAGTAGCATGACTCACGGTCTTACAGTGGGCGGAGCTTAGAACTTTCACCTGTGCACACACAAAGGAGAAAGTGAAACGCTAATTGAAACATGAGTTATTTAATAAACGAGATATTCAAGTTATATATATTTACAAATACGATTTAATAAACGAGATATTCAAGTTATAGACCGAATCCACATCAACACAAAATTTTAGTCGCTAAAATAGCAGCCTGAGTATTGTTCATGTTCTAAATTATCTTTGATTCGTTTTGGCAAAATTGAGTAAACTGCAGCCTTTGTTTCCTGATCAGAAACTCTCCGTCTTTTTCTGGTATGGTGCAAGGTTTCGTTGTAACCATATTCACTGCTCGAGTCTACTTCACAGTCGTTGCCTTCTAATCTAGATTTACGCTCTTCACTAATGCATTCAATGGGTGAATAATCATCTTGGTTGATATTATTGACACCACAAGCGAGAGGGCTCACTGGGGTAACGGACACTTCAGGTAATGGTGCGGGGGCTTGAGGTGGATCGGGGGAAGTCTCCTCAGGTTGCCCTTGTGGCGGGGAAAATATTGTGTGGAGGTAATTATGTGCTGCTTCTAAGTAAACAAAACGGGCTTTATGTAACACAATGGCAACTAATAATGATTTATGCAAAGATGCACCAGCTCTTCTGGAACGTCTGGATGCAATTTTACCGAGCGATATATTTATCAACTTGTATGCTTCAAGCCCGTTTGAAACGTCAGATATCATGTTCACCACCTAGGAATTGGTCAAGGCACAGAGAGCTAACTAACACGACTCTACCCTCTATTTCCAATCTTGTAATGAGTTAAAGTGAAAGTTTCGCCTGCCTTTATACAATGTCGTTCTGACGTCGTTATCAAGCTCCACACAAGGAATTGTATTAACAATAAAGTGCATCAAAAACTTTTTTTCTTGAATTTACCTTTCCAAAATTAAGGTGCGTCTTTCACGGCGCAGCGTCTTGTCAGCCGTCAAATACGGTATTTATTTATTTATTTATTTATTTATTTCTTGCTATCCTTTTGTATCTTATAAAGAGAAATTAAAATCTCCGTCAAGTAAAGGGTTTCAAGATTTCTGGCAGACCACTTCTGAGCAGTGTTCACCGAAATTTGCCAAATTCGCTTATCGCTTATTCACTTCAAATGAATCACTTTTATAATTAATTATTGAGTGACATTTGACGTTGCGAAGAACATTAACAAACAAACGCGACGCCACACTAGTGTTTTACACCCGTGTTCAAATCTTTTTTTCGTTTGTCCAATGTAAAAGAAGTCATATTGTTTACAACCAATTGTATAGATAATGCTTGAATTATTGTTAGGATTATTCTTTATTATGACATATTTCACAATACTGTCATATGAAAATATTGTGAAAAATGTCATAATAAAGAATAGTCCTACCAATAATTCAGGCATTATCTACGCAATTGGTTGTAAACAATATGACTTCTTTTACATTGGACAGACGGGAAAAGATTTGAACACGCGTGTAAAACAACATAAATATTCCGTTTGAACGAGACAGTCGTCCAATGCCCTTTTTGTCCATTTGTCAGAGTTGTCCCATTGTATTGATTGGAATAATTCTTCAATTTTATTTCACTTAAGCTACATTGTTAATATAAACATTCTTGAGTCTGCCATTATTCAACTCGCGAACAATTTCAACCTTAACCAAGGCCTCTTCTCAGTCGATCCTGTTATTTTAAATTCATTCAGAACAGATTTAGACAAGAAGGGCAAGGCGTTAAAACATTGGTAGCTACTTCACGTGAATTGTAATGGTCCTTCTAAAATATTCTCTGCACCAATCATATTTTTGTTTTTTCTTTGTGATCTCTCAATTTTGTTATTAATTTTAATGTTTCTGAAGATATCATTCGACGAAAGCGCTTGAGCACTATTTCGTGCTTTCATTTTCCTTCGTGGTTATTTTCATCCTAAATATTTTTCACGTGTTACTTTCGTGAAATAATTTATATCATAAAATGGAAAAAGGTTCGACGCCCATTCGCCCAAACTGTCGAAAATACAAATTATCGAAACTTAATCTCACTTGGCAATTAAGTTAGGTCAAGTTAATAGAGTAGGTTAGGTTAATCTAGGTTAAATTAAGTTTTGACAAATTCAACTATTTTACCTTTTGAGAATTTTTGCTTTTCTTCAATTAAAACTTTGTCCAAATGATAATCACATTTACGTGATTTTGGTGTGGAAGATTTTTTGATCAGGAAATATTTTCTTAACGCAATTCGAACGCATTCGTTTCGTTATAACGAGAATTTGTAATATTTTTTTATTACGTTTTAAATACAGGGTGGGCCATAAGTCGCTTTACCTTCGTATTATAATGAAACTCGCTTCGGTAAAGCGACTTATGACCCACCCTGTATTTTGTGGAGGATGTCTTCTTACCATCATTTTAATGTTTTCCATATGTTGGAGAAGTTGTTGATCGGAAGGAAGTTCCTTGTCATTGCTCTTCGCGATTCCTTTCAAGATTTCGAGAGCTTCTTTGTGTCTTCCTTTGAGAATTAACCATCGCGGAGATTCCGGTAAAATCCTGAGAAAAATGAAGCAAAATCAGATAATTTGAAGACATTCAAAAACAAAATTCCTTAAAATGTCTTAAAATGTCAAAGAGTGTTTAACCCAAATAAAAAATTCCATATATGCCAAAGTTAGAAAGTTAAACTAACTATGATAAATCAAAATAGTAAATTACTTTTTACATGTACGGGTTCTGTATTTATGCAGTACCAGCAGACAACCCACCCAACAACTTTAGAATGAGATGTGAATGTAAAAATTAACCAACTGGTTAGGTGAACTGAAGCCCGGTTAGGTGAACTGAATGCCCGGTTAGGTGAATGGTACGCCCTTGAACATTGGTTAGGTTAAGTAGTGATATTTTCGTTAAAACTAACGAAAATATCACGACTTAACCTAACCAATCGTCAAGGACATCAGTTGACCTAACGGGCATTCAATAATTTTGTCATAAGTTTCGATTAATCTTAAACAACTTTTACCTAATAATTTTTTCTCTCGATGAGCCGTTTCCGTGTTTTAGGGTGGGACAGATAGACAGACAGCATATATATTGTGTGTGTGTGTGTGTATATATATATAAATTTTTAAAAATTCAAATTTTTGTCTAATTTAAAAAAAATTATAATTTTGTTTGCTGAATTGTAAATGCATGGAGTGAAAAGTACGCGCTAGAGCTCCGCCCATTTTATGACGTGTCTATGATATCACTATCTTTCAACCAATCTGGAATACGGACGGACAGGACTCCCTTTTTATAGTACAGATTATCACTATGTTTTTGTAACTTGTTAACATCGTTCTATTTGGAGTTTTAAGAGAAAAACATTTATTTCTACACCAAAATAATAAGGAACTTCCATTTAATTTCAAAGTTCGCTGTAATATCTTTCTCGACTCGATCACTTTGGCAGTTGAATTAATCATATCTTTGATTCGAGTTAATTTTTTTTGGTAAACTTTGTCTTAAAAACGATTTTAAATCCTATTCCTTTTTTATTCAATTTTATAACTCAAATTTATAAAGTATTTTCGATTATTTTTCATACAAATTTTAAAAATTAAACAAAAGAAATTTGGAGGCAAATCGTTCTGTAGAAATTATAGTAAATTATAGTATCTTACAAAAGTATAAAAGAAATTCATCTGTCTTTAGTTCCATCTTGTGTATTGGCCTATATTAGATATATAGAATATACAGGAGCAATCCAAGAAAAAGCACCCCAGTTAGACCCCAATCCAAATTAAAGGATTTCAACATCAACATTCCTCGAAAACTTTGTCGATGTCATTGCTTGATCGCACTTAGCACACAGCATCACTTTTTTAATAAGATTTTTTCCCTTACACCAGTTTATTACTGGCAATGGATCTTCAACCAATAATGGTAACACTTCAGATTGAAGTGCTACCATTATTATGGGGTGTTTATTCTTGGATTGCTCATATATATATATATATCGAAACCTACGGTAAAATTATTGAATGCCCGCTTAGGTTAATTGAATGCCAGGTTAGGTCAACTGTACGCCCTTGACGATTGATTAGGTTAAGTCGTGATATTTTCATTAAAAATAACGAAAATATCACGACTTAACCTAACCAATCGTCAAGATCGTACAATTAACCTAATCGGGCATTCAATTAACCATTTTAGAGCAATCCAAGAATAAGCATCCTCGTTCGACCCCAATCCAAGAAAAAGTACCCTAAATTGATCTGGGGTGCTTATTCTTGGATTGCTCCAATATATATATATATATAATAATCAGTGTGTGAGTTACTTGTTTGCAATTAATTACAGTCACTAGTTACTGCCCTAAATAAGTAACTAGTTACTAGTTAGTCTTAAAAAAAGTTTCGAAAAAGTAACTAGTTACTTTCAACATTTTTTCCTGGTTTTAGCGAGCATCTGATCCTGATAAAAGTTGTTTCCCTGACGAGTGATACTTGCCAAGATTGTTCATTTGTTTCAAATTGCTTGTGATTTAACGAATAAACAAGACTTTAACGTATTCGCATTAAACATATGTTGTCAATAAACTTGCACTGTGCGTAATATGTACATCGAGCAAGACTTGTGAAAAAGTAACTACTACCTTTTTGCCTTCACAGAAAAAGATAACTTGTACAAGTTACAAATATTCATGAATTTTTGTAACTAGTTGGTTATAATTACTCGGCCGGAAAATGTAACTAGTTACCGTTACATTTACTCAAAAAGGTAACGATTACCGAGTAACTAGTTGCGTCACAGACCTGTAGATAATAGTATGGGTTATAAAGGTAAACAAGAAGCACATTTATATAAAAACTATTCAAGTATTATGGTTGCGATGAGAGAGAGATGGAAATTCCAATTGGAAGATCATGTCTGGACATTATCTCTCCCAACTTGCAGCACAGCAACATTCCAAACGAGTATTACTCGCAATATTGCAACACCACAAGCCCTTCCACTTATCCACGCCCCTTTGTCCACCGATGGTTGCTATGACAACTAACCGGAAGATAAGAATATTTATCTTATTCAGTGATTGAATTATATTTATTTATTTGTTATTTAATTATTAATTATTTAGTTCAATTTTATTTAATTTTATTTCATTCTCCGAATGCAACCATACTACGTACTTCTAATCTTAGCCAGGTATTTGAGCAATAAAATTTTGTAATACCAGACGTTCAAAAGGAGGAGAAGAGATGGTATGGTAAGAGCGACTTGAAGAAGGTTCCATGGCCGCACTAAATAAGCGATACCAGCCGTGAGCATCATGCCCAAGGCCCACGGTATGCCGAGGTAACTGCCCACGAGGGAACGCTGATTTCTCGAACACATTTCCATGCCTGATCAAAAGTTTTTATTAGGAAGGAAGGAGGACTAAAATGTCCATAAATTACACCTTACCTAATTTAATCTAACTTAATCTAACTTAATCTAACCCAGTCAATTCCGAGGAATTTGTTTCAGTTGATGTTCAGTCATACTTTGGTCAAACACTCAAAACGAGTATGACATCATACTTTTAATTGTATTATTCAGTTTGACATTGATAATAATTATTTCAATTGTATGACCTCAAAATGGGAGCGTGCAAGAATGTTGCAATGTTATGTTGATAAATGTTGCAAGGGGTATGCAACAAGGGGAGGGGGTTATGCAGCAAAGGGGGAAGGGTTATGCAACAAATCAATGGGGAGGAGGACTGTTGCAAGGGGTATCCAACACGGGGGAGGGGGAGGGTATGCAATGAAGGGGGGAGTGTGTTATGCAACAAATCAATGCTGCAAAGGGGGAGGGAGGGAGCTTCGGGGGAAGAAGGGAGGATGACCCCCCAAAGGGTAACCTTAACCTAAGAGAGGGGGAGAAAGGAGAAGGAGCAGGGTCTTTGGGGGAGAAAGTGGGATGTCCTCACCCCCCCAAAGGGAAACCTAACCTAAGCCTGAACCTAAGAAGGAGAGAGGAGAGAGAGTTCTTTATTCCACCGGAGCCCGTCGCATTATGAGCGTCCAGGGGCCAAGCAGCTGTTATATAGAGGGTCGTGAGTTGCCAGATATCACTTATTTATATATGGAGGGATTACCAGAGAGCACTATATAATTTAATTATTTATTTATATATAGATGAGTTGCCATTTATTGTTTTTATTTATTTATATAAGGAGGGTTACCAGTTATTGTTTTTAATTTAATTATGTTCAGGTGTACCTTATTGGGATGAGTTGACAGATTGCACCATTTATTTTAATTTTTATTTAGATGAGTTGCCACTTATTTATTAAAGGCAAGAGAGAGACTACTTAAATCTGTTCAGAAAGCGAACTAATTATTTAAACGATCACCAATATTAACAATAAAAGAAATACACTAGACAATTAATCCATGGCTTAGCAAAAGAAATCGTTCATGTTAATATTCATTTATTCTTTACAGTATACTAAATTGGCAATAAACATTTTAAGTATTCTATAAGAATAATATTTAATTTACCTATAATTAGAAAGACATGAAACACTTTCATTTATTCTAAAGCCAAACCGAAAGTGTCTATTTACTTTTGACAATCCTTTCTATACACCTATATTTTTTATAAATAAATATCAGCGAAATCAACGTAATTGATAAAAGAATTAAATGAGAATTCTATATATACACTTTTATATTAAACAATAAAATTTTAACCAACTCCCCATATGAAAGAAAGCAAGCAAGCGTCCATCACCACGCATTTTTCTTACTATTTTCAACACTAATAAAATAAAAAAAAGTTTAGTGATGGAATCCGTACCATGTTACGGATTTCTTGTCTAAACTGTAGGTCTAAGATGGTTCAAAAACAATGCTACTTGACATCTTGTACTTTAGAACGGTTGCCTTTAGCATATAAAAGCACATGTCAGTACAGTGATTTATTCTAAAGCCAAACCGAAAATGTCTATTTACTTTTGCCATTCCCCTGTATATATATTATATATATATATATATATATATTATATATATAATATATATATAATATATATATATAAGATGTCTTCACAATTTCGTACATTTTTTTGTTCATCTTAATATTAATTCATTCTTTACAGTATACTAAATTGACAATAAACATTTTAAATATTCTATAAGAATAATATTCATTTTACCTATAATTCGAAAGACAAGGAAGGCATTCGTTAAAACAACTTCTCTTTTTATTCGAGGAATGGAAGATCTAACGGAAGAAACTCGACACGCATAAAAACTCACACCTGACTTGCCTAAGGGTACTTGAAAACCGCAAAGGTCCGTTTGACCTAAATCCGTCCAATACCACCTAAGAACAACCTCTCTCGACTCCTATTTATTCTCTTCATTATTACCATTATGAATGAAGCTAAAAACTGAACTTAAATATATACATAAGCCTCACGCGATTATTTTCTATGAACAAATTATTTATAGGCTAAATTAGGCTTTCATTAAGTAATGAATTTCCTTATCATATTTCAATATGCATTATATATATATATATATATATATATATATATATATATATATATGGCCTGGTAAGAAAGGTAAGAATATATATAGGGTGGTGCAAATTACAGTAGTAATAATAAGCGAAATCGGTTTTCTTTCTCCCAGAATTGTTTATTTTGACAAAGATCAAGCTTGTCACCTGCCTTAGACCTACAGTTTAACGTTGAATCCGAACTATTTTTCTTTGCGTGTAATTTGTGTGGTATCTTCTTCATAACTGTGTTAAAACTTTACATTGTCTCTCTTATTGAGATGAAATGAAATGACTGAATGAAAATGAAAAAATGGAAAGCTTTATTATTCTTATGATTATTATTACGTGCGATGATTCCTCATTTCACGAAGTACATTGGCTCTGTTATTGAAATGAAATGAAGGAATGAAAATGAAAAAATGGAAAGGTTTATTATTATTATTATTATCATTATTACATGCGATGATTCTTCATTTCACGAAGATTAAGCTTATCGCCCCTCCTCTCGAGTTGGTCTGATGAAGTGGTGAGTTGGCTTCTTTTACTCCACCTCACATAGGTACACCCGGCTCATCGGGGATTGTATGTACCAAGAAATTACAATGTCATCATTCAGACTCGATCTCTCAACCTCCGATCAGCACCCCAGCGTCTTAACCACTAGGATACCTAGGGCGCCCATTTATCTGCCAGCCCAACCAGACATTCATTTTCACGAACTAAACACAATTTAATCACACTCCTACGCGAGAATTGGCAAGTAAAAAGTCAAGCCTTAGATGAATCAAAGTTGAGGATTGAATAGTATAACCGCATTTTATAATGTAAAGTATTGTCGTGATAGAGATTGCAAGTGGAAAAAGTTGATCAATGTTGCAAAGGGGTGAGGAATATTGCACAAAGGCGTGGGTTCGAAAATGGGAAAACCGAGAATAGAATGGGCGCAAATAATATTGCAAATACTTGAAACAATCGTGGTAGAGATTTCAAATGGCAATACACCTTGAGATGTGAGCATTAAATCTACAGAGAAGATAAAGACACCATTAGTCGACCAATCAGGACGTCCAAAGCGTGGACCCGTTATATCGGTGTTACGAGCGGTACACAAAATTTAACATAGCTCCGTCCAGTTATATTGACAACCAATCAGCAAACTTACGAACCGCCTATTAGTCTTTTGGGGTGGTGCTTGGGGATCATGCATATAAAAGGAAATATTTTCAGCTGGGAGTCAGAGTAGTTATTTTCACCAGTGAATATTTGCAATGACGCTCCTTACGATCCGACGCAAGGGACTGCCGTAGAAATGTAAGTAATTATGTGCCTGTAATTTTATCTTTTGTAGCCAATTATTCGCGAACTAGTTATTTATTTAGTGTGCCTGTCATTAGGAGAAACAGCACTGTTCTGGATTATTTCATTATACGTATATATATATATATATATATATATATATATATATATATATGGAGAGTTGTAGTAATTCATCTAATCACATTAAAAATGCTTCATTTTGGTATTCGCAATTATAGATTAGTTTGCAATTGATATTATGCTGAAGTCCTGTTTTGATTCATTAAATTTTTTTATAGCAATCCTTTGCATTAGGGTTTCTTTACCGGGATCCCGGTAGATTTTTAGCTAATTTAAAATTCCCGGGATATTCTCTTAAAAATTTAATTTTGCTTATTTTGTGTTAAGACTGGGAAATTTTGCTAATAGTAAGTTTAATTAACCCATAACTTGTCAGAATACGTTTGTATTTGTTAGTTTTAAGCTTGCTTAGTTTTTTGTTTTTTAATTTCAGCTTGTTATGGCATGTCACAGATTGTCACTACTTGTCAGGACCTGTAATATCTTGCGTAATTGCGCTGATGCTGTCTTAATTTGTCACCACGCTCAGTAGCTCCAGTAACTGCATTACGCCAGGTTGTGCATTGTGCAAGTGTCACACTTCCTTTATATTGTGAGTATTTGTGACTCAAGATTCTTTGTAGTTCCTATACTAGCCTAGTACTATATATATATATAGTATGTTTTAATTTATTTTGTTCGAAACGAACCCCTTCAATCAAGAATGTCAGAACTCAGAATCATTTGCTTGGAAATATTTCGTGAAGGATTCGAAACTAGAATTTGCAACCTGTAAATAATGCAAAACTCAAATAAAGTGTAAAGGTTGGTCTACAAGCGGTCTTATCAGACATTTGCTTAACAAGCATAATATTAGCAAGTTATCTGTTACTAATGCTAAGCGCACAGCCGAGGAAAATGGAGCAACTAGTAGCAAGCGACAAACCTCTCAACAAACCTTAACATCGTTTTTCATTAAGAAAGAAACATGTGAAGAAATAGTAACAAAACTAGCCACTCTAGATGGCATCTCTATCAATTCTATTACAAAAAGTGAGTTCATCAGAAAATCATTGACAGACAGAGGATATACTTTACCAAAAAATCCATCACATGTAATGGATCTCGTTCATTCGCAGTACAAACAAATAAAAGAACGCTTAAATTCTGAAATTACCAGCCAAATAAATGCAGGATCAAGGTTTAGTTTATCCTTAGATGAATACACCTCACTAAACAATCGCCGGTATTTAAATATTAACATACACAAAACTGACGGAACATTTTGGAACTTAGGAATGGTGAAGATTTCTAGTACTCTACCTGCTGAAACTGCTGTTGAAGTAATCAAAGAAAAGTTAGAGGAATTTCATATTTCTTTAGAAAAACAAGTGGTGGCTTGTGTTGCTGATGGTGCAGCTATGATGGTGAAATTTAATTTGGAAGACTAATTGAATGTGAGCATCAATTGCGTTATGTACACGGAATCCACTTAGCGGTATGTGATGTTTTGTACCAGAAGTCAACCACTTCACTTGCAATCACTCTTTCTGAAGAAATTCAAACTGAAGATGACGAACATAATGACAACATAGATGAAGATGGAGAAGATTTCAATCATAGTATTGATTTTGAAAGTGTTTTGTGTGAGCGCTTTGATGAGGATCCGTTCGAGATAGATATTTCATTTGGATCGCACGACACTGTAGGTAAAGAAATCAACGTGTCTCAAATCATCAATAAAGTCAGAAAAATAGCAAAAAAATTTCGCAAATCACCTTTCAAGAATAACATCTTACAAGGATATGTTCAACAGGAACAAGGAAAAAGTTTGCATCTATTGCTGGATTCCAAAACCAGATGGAATAGTCTTTTAGCCATGCTGGAGCGATTTATCAAAATAAGGTCATCCGTATCGAAAGCTCTCATCGACTGCAATAAAGATATGGACAATTTTGACCTTGACAAACAAGAAGTTGCTGTAATTCATGACATTGTGGCATCGCTGGAGCCATTAAAAGTTGGGGCAGAAAAGCTGGGCAACAGAGAATCGACTTTACTTTCATCAGAAGGTGTTTTTTCTTTCATTTTGAACGAACTAAATCAACTAAACACACCTTTTTCAAAAAAACTAAAGGAGTCGTTCATTCGACGCATAACAGAGAGAAGAAATGAGAACTTGACTGGCCTCATACAATACCTCAATAGTGGAAAGAATTATAAAAAGGTCGCAACTTTCGCAAGTGACAGAAGTTTGCCAGCCTTACCAACCAAGTCTATGTTAATTTCATCAGCAAAGCAGATGTTAGATCGCCTTTTTGGAGTACCTGCTGATTCTACCTCTAGTGAGACAGATGAAGATAATGATGTGCAAGAATCAGCTTCCCTCAGTCATCTTCGATGACTCTAGCTGAAAAGCTTGATGCAGCTATTAAAGCAGCCGAGGTAGAGAAATCAAGAACACTAGACAGCAAAGCAAGCGCTGCAAAGCACCTTAAAAAGGAACTAGAGATCTTCGAGGCTACGGGCGAAAAAACGCAGAACATCTCTCTTCTCTTGAATGCATTAAAGACGATTCCACCCACGTCAATAGAATCGGAAAGGGCATTCTCAGCAGCAGGACTTTTCGTGACTAAAATGAGAACAAGATTGAGTGATCGAAGTATTGACCATCTTTGTTTTTTGAAATCGTACTATAAAAATTCACAGTGATAATTTTTTTGGTTGAATTCATTGAAGTTCTTTGCAGTTTGAAGGTAATTTTTATTTTTTATTTAAATTTTCTAAGCAATTCAAAGGCAATTTTTTTTTCGTTGTATTAATTAAGTTTTCAATGAAACGGAGCAATTTTTTTATTTGTGAAAATTTTCTGTAATTGAAAAGTATTTTTTTTAATACATATTTTTCACAGCAATATTATTTTATTTTGCCCATCATGGAGATTGCAGAACTTATTAAATGACTATAAAAAAAATAAAAAATAATTATACCCCCTCTTTTCTAGGTTAATTTATTTTATAATATATTTTAAATATAATTAATTATATCCCGGGATTTCCCGGGATCCCGGGAAGGGAATCATTTTTATCCCGGAATCCCGGGATAAGCAAAAGGCCTGGAAATGAGAAACCCTACTTTGCATGTCTTAAATAATTTTATAAATTCCATAATAAGTGTTATTCGGCATTTTTTCTTAAAGGAATTTCTCTGCGCGGTTCAAAGATATCTTCACATTGTAATACTCTTACTATATGTATACTCTGCATATGTTTTAAAGATTCAGTATGAAATAATTAATTATTCTTTCTCCTTTAAGGTCCGATGAGGATTTCACACGTGTTATACAATCTTTTCGTTTTGAAGAAACCCATGTCGTGGACCTGAATACGGAGGTAGAAGATTTACCGAGTAGTCAACCCAGCGATTGTCACATTATTAACGAAATAATGTAAGTATTTTTTTTGTTTCGATCTTTTTTTCGGGGAAGAAGACAATGTACTTTCATCAATTTATTAAATGAAAGAAATCATGTTTTTAGTAGAATAACCATCTTGAGCTACAGAATATACAAACTAACGTTATTGGTTACAAATATATATATATATACACAAAAAAAAATCATACTATACAACGAGTGCGCACAATCGGAAAACGGCTTTTTATCTGTCTGCATACAATTTCGTCGTTTCGTTGAGGGTGACAAGGGTCGAATAATTCTTTAAAAATTATAAATTCCTTAACACGTGACATATGCATGATAAATGAAAGGCAGTATATCCCACAAGTATTACTAAAATATCCTTGTAGCCGAAACGGATTCCATACAACTTCGGGGATATGCATATGATCGAGAAATTTTACAATAACAGTGTCACTCCAGGATTGAGTGCCGAGTAAATCAAAATAGTACATGCTGTCCCTATTTTTAAAATAGATTGCAAACCAATGAATCCCTTCACTGCCAATAACATCTGTGTTCACAATAAGGCTACCGCAATCTCTCGTAGTTGGCAATTTCAATGTTTCATTCTTCACAAACACACCGATAAATTTGGAACGTGTGATTCGTTCACTATTCATTACTCTCTGAAGTGTATTCGCATCCATTTTAAAAGTCATGGCAACGCTCCTAAATCTACTTCTATTAGGGCTTGTGACTCGAGGTATACTAGTACACTTATAAGCGCGTCTATAGGTTTGGCGAATTCCAATCTGACTGAGATGTTTCCACTCTTTTGTGGACTTAAGTGTGTATTTACACTAGCAGATAAGTCAGGTGTGATGTCAAACGGATAAAGGTTAAATTGATCGATGAATTCTTTCTACGTTACCCCAATCCCGAGCTCATCACAACCACCTGCAATATGGGCCAGATTACTATATGCTCTCGCGCAAAGCGGGAACACAGCGTCTGATGAATAATCCATATCCATAGCCCCGCCCAACGCAACGCCATTAAAGTATAGAGTTATATTTTTAAGGCCGAAATTCTCGAATTTAAAGGCACTCTTTTTATATTTTCCATTCACCGAAGCGTGGTCCTGCATTCCAATTAATATCCTTTTAGGTAGATTTCCCAGGGCGATGTTTTCTATCTGTTTCGATGCCAACCCTGCTGGCACCGTGTATAGTTTGATCTGTGCTCTGTTAATTGGGTATTTTACTGTGGCGTGTGGTAAAATTTTCTCAATTTCTATTTGTTTTGGTGAACTTAATTTCACTCGCCGTACGCGGAGGTATTTCTCCATAATGTGAATCACAACGGGTTTTGCTCCCTCTTCTTGATCAGTTCCCAGATTTAAACAGATCTCAGGATTCGTGCAGGTGAGCTTTATTTTCATATCCACTCCATTCACAAGCAACTTCTGGAATGTAAAATTTGTATGCAGGCGTCCGAAACACTCGTATATCTTTTTAGAATTTTTAAATTTGTCCTTTATACTACTTTCGTCTTTAGCTTCATAATGGCCCTCGGCACTTAAAAAGGTATCCTTCGCTTCTTTGGAAAAGTTCAGCACATTCTCCAGATAGGATGGTAGGTGGTAGTACCCTGTTCCTGCCGATATATTGACCTGATTTAAATATACGTCACACTGGTTGAATAAAGAGTGCAGAAAGTTTGTTTCAGGGTATACAGCATATTTGTCATCACATTCCGTTCCATCAGAATGGGCTATACGTAGTTTAGCGTACATGTGCACACAGCTTGGGTAAAAAAAGTATGGGCCTGAGCTGGGTATCACGAATTCTATAGGGGCATTCGGGGAACTAATTGTGTTTAAAGGGTTAATTGTAAAAAGTCGCTGTGTTCAATAGAAACTTGAGTTGGAGGCATGTCAGAGGGACAGCTCCGATTTACAACATTGTGAACTACACGGATGGAAGAAGCGTGCCATGACGAATTAGAAATAGTGCCTCCTCTCGCGACAAGTAGTAAACAAACTATGATTCATGAGATCAATGTCCTTAGCTTATATCAGTCAAAAAAATGGTCAACCATAGGTTTCAGTCGTTTAGACCACTTTTTTGATATCCTTTTACGTTTAATGCCACGTGGTGGTAATCCCTTCTTTCGGACAGCAAACTTGTTCTTCCCACCACCACGCATTTTTCTCTCTGCATCTTTGACGATTTCGTCCCGTGTACGCTTTAAGTGTCTTTTTAGAGCTTCTTTAGGTTTAGCCCCAGCCAATATGTCTTCTGCCGTGTTAAGACCTGATGTAGCGCTTTCCTCGCAAGGTATCTGGCACCCCTCTTCAGCAAGGGGACAGTTGTACGTAGTATGATTGAAAAAATGGATCCAAGTCCACTACCACGCTGGTATCCCATACCTCGATAGACTGTGAAAGGCTTTCTATCCATTATAACTCAGTGCGTCGAAAGTGCAACTTCACTGTTAAGCTCCCGTTACCGAATGGGACATTTTTTCCCTCAATCGTTGTTATATATATTGAGATATTGTTTATTAAATAAGCTGCGACATTCACATACTAGAGTCTGTCATATGTAATACTCAAACTCTTTCCTCTATGGTTGGGGATGTGCGCTATGCGCAGCAGGCGTGCCTGGGTATCCCCAACAAACTGGTGCTCCACAATATTGCTGTAAATATACCACATGTCTGGGGGTTTATAGTCATCAATCATTTTTCCCAGTTTCCCACCTCATACGTATCACGACCCATTGAATTCGGTCGTGATACGTATGAGGTGGGTATATGTGAAATTCAGCTGAATATCCCTTTTTTTAAGTATTGATTATAAAGAACACGTTTTTACGATTCTTAGAGACTGTAATGAGTGAAAAAGCTGGGGTAACTCGGGATGAAACAATGCGTACCGCCCTGATGGGGATGCACGGTATTACAGTACAGAAGTAACACTAAGACCGGGTCACTATGGTGCGGTCGAGGATGTTGTGAGAGACTTAAACGTAATTTTAAAAAGATCAAATCTTAAGGACGATTTAGTATACGAAATCGTAAACAATGATCCCCCATGCATGTACTGTGACCCTAAAATCGCAGGCTAACCTAAATATTAAAGACCAAAGAGTGTTCAAAATTATGAACGATGGACGATATCGATCAGTCATCCAAAGAGATACATTTCACGAGGTACAACACGACTTGTCCAGCCTAATATATCAGTTGAAATTGGAGAAAATGGTTGATGGCAATAAACCCTCAGACATGTGCTATATTTACAGCAATATAGTGGAACACCATTTTGTTGGGGATACCCAGGCACGCCTGCTGCGCATAGCGCACATCCCCAACTATAAAGAAAGGAGTTTGAGTATTACATATGACAGGCCCCAGTATATGAATGTCGCAGCTTATCTAATAAACAATATCTCAATATTTATAAGAACGATTGAGGGAAAAAATTTCCCATTTGGTAACGGGAGCTTAACAGTGAAGTTGCACTTTCGACGTACTGAGTTATAATGGATAGAAAGCCTTTCACAGTCTATCGAGGTATGGGATACCAAAGTGGTAATGGACTTGGATCCATTTTTTCAATCATACTACGTACGGCTATCCCCTTGCTGAAGAGGGGCGCCAGATACTTCGCGAGGAAAGCGCTACAATCAGGTCTTAACACGGCAGAAGACACTGGCTGGGGTTAAACCTAAAGAAGCTCTAAAAAGACACTTAAAGCGTACACGGGACGAAATCGTCAAAGATGCAAAGAAAAAAATGCGTGATAGTGGGAAGAACAAGAGAGCTGTCCGAAAGAAGGGATTACCACCACGTGGCATTAAACGTAAAAGGATATAAAAAAAGAAGTGGTCTAAACGACTGAAACCTATGGTTGACCATTTTTTTGACTGATATAAGCTAAGGACATTGATCTCATGAATCATAGTTTGTTTACTACTTGTCGCGAGAGGAGGCACTATTTCTAATTCGTCATGGCACGCTTCTTCCATCGGTGTAGTTCACAATGTTGTAAATCGGAGCTGTCCCTCTGACATGCCTCCAACTCAAGTTTCTATTGAACACAGCGACTTTTTACATTTAACCCTTTAAACACAATTAGTTCCCCGAGTGCCCCTATAGAATTCGTGATACCCAGCTCAGGCCCTTACTTTTTTTACCCAAGCTGTGTGCACATGTACGCTAAACTACGTATAGCCCATTCTGATGGAACGAACTGTGATGACAAATATGCTGTATACCCTGAAACAAACTTTCTGCACTCTTTATTCAACCAGTGTGACGTATATTTAAATCAGGTCAATATATCGGCAGGAACAGGGTACTACCACCTACCATCCTATCTGGAGAATGTGCTGAACTTTTCCAAAGAAGCGAAGGATACCTTTTTAAGTGCCGAGGGCTATTATGAAGCTAAAGACGAAAGTAGTATAAAGTACAAATTTAAAAATTCTAAAAAGAAGATCTACGAGTGTTTTGGACGCCTGCATACAGACTTTACATTCCAGGAGAAGTTGCTTGTGAATGGAGTGGATATGAAAATAAAGCTCACCTGCACGAATCCTGAGATCTGTTTAAATCTGGGAACTGATCAAGAAGAGGGAGCAAAACCCGTTGTGATTCACATTATGGAGAAATACCTCCGCGTACGGCGAGTGAAATTAAGTTCACCAAAACAAATAGAAATTGAGAAAAATTTACTACACGCCACAGTAAAATACCCAATTAACAGAGCACAGATCAAACTATACACGGTGCCAGCAGGGTTGGCATCGAAACAGATAGAAAACATCGCCCTGGGAAATCTACCTAAAAGGATATTAATTGGAATGCAGGACCACGCTTCGGTGAATGGAAAATATAAAAAGAGTGCCTTTAAATTCGAGAATTTCGGCCTTAAAAATATAACTCTATACTTTAATGGCGTTGCGTTGGGCGGGGCTATGGATATGGATTATTCATCAGACGCTGTGTTCCCGCTTTGCGCGAGAGCATATAGTAATCTGGCCCATATTGCAGGTGGTTGTGATGAGCTCGGGATTTGGGTAACGTAGAAAGAATTCATCGATCAATTTAACCTTTATCCGTTTGACATCACACCTGACTCATCTGCTAGTGTAAATACACACTTAAGTCCACAAAAGAGTGGAAACATCTCAGTCAGATTGGAATTCGCCAAACCTATAGACGCGCTTATAAATGTACTAGTATACCTCGATTCACAATCCCTAATAGAAGTAGACAGATTTAGGAGTGTTGTCACTGACTTTTAAAATGGATGCGAATACACTTCAGAGAGTAATGAATAGTGAACGAATCACACGTTCCAAATTTATCGGTGTGTTTGTGAAGAATGAAACATTGAAATTGCCAACTACGAGAGATTGCGGTAGCCTTATTGTGAACACAGATGTTATTGGCAGTGAAGGGATTCATTGGTTTGCAATCTATTTTAAAAATAGGGACAGCATGTACTATTTTCATTCACTCGGCATTCAACCCTGGAGTGACCCTGTTATTGTAAAATTTCTCGATCATATGCATATCCCCGAAGTTGTATGGAATCCCTTCCGGCTACAAGGATATTTTAGTAATACTTGTGGGATATACTGCCTTTCATTTCTCATGCATATGTCACGTGTTAAGGCATTTATAATTTTTTAAACATTATTCGACCCTTGTCACACAACGAAACGACGAAATTGTTTGCAGACAGATAAAAAGCCGTTTTCCGATTGTGCGCACTCGTTGTATAGTATGTTTTGTTTGTGTGTATATATATATATATATATATATATATATATACTTGTAACCAATAATGTTAGTTTGTATATTCTGTAGCTTAAGATGGTTATTCTACTAAAAACATGATTTCTTTCATTTAATAAATTGATGAAAATACATGGTCTTCTTCCCCGAAAAAAAGATCGAAACATAAAAAAAACACTTACATTATTTCGTTGATGATGTGACAATCGCTGAGTTGACTGCTCGGTAAATCTTCTACCTCCGTATTCAGGTCCACGACATGGGTTTCTTCAAAACGAAAAGTTTGTATAACACGTGTGAAATCCTCATCGGACCTAAAAGGAGAAAGAATAATTAATTAGTTCATACTGAATCTTTTTTTAATAAAAACGCAATTGTTTTAAAGATATGCAGACAGGGGCGGCTCGTCGGTAGGCACTGCGGAACTGCGGCACCCCCATGATCTTATGATCTTTATATTTAAATATTTAAAATAGCCTCTCTGATTGTTTTTTTTCAATGAACTTTGAGTTTTTAAATCAGATTACATCCTTTTTTCCTTAAACTATTTCAATGCCGAACGAATGAATCACGAAAGTAGCTTCAGCCTTCCCGTGGAACTGCGTACTTAACAGTTCCAGATTTTGTTCGAAACGCTTGAAACCTTGGTGGCAGACGTACGAAGAGCGAGTCAGAATCGCGGGTTTAAGAGGATCCAAAGCATTGTGGACAGAGCAGTGCCGATTTGTTTGACGTGGTACTTGTGTTGCTGTATTGTTTGCTAATTCGAAATTTAATTTCCGAATTGCATTTATCAATGATTCGTTATCATTTATTTTTTGTCGTGAGATTGAAGTTAATTATATAATAATTGGATTATTTACAATATATAGCTTTCATTTCTTAGAATATTTTTTCGCTCAGAATAAAAACAGAAGAATGGAATTTGTTTATAAATAAAAATTTTGGCACATTCGAAATCACCCATTAAGAGTAAGTACCCTATAATTGATTTTATGATGCTATTTTACTTATTTTTATGACTGAGTAGTGAGTAGTTATCTATTTATCTATTCGACTTTCTCTCTCTCATATACATATATATATATATAATCGACACAATTGTTCGCAATTTCTGAGGCAGCACCCCCATAACTGAAAGTCACGAGCCGCCACTGTATGCAGAGTATACATATAGTAAGAGTATTATAATGTGAAGATATCTTTGAACCGCTCAAAGAAGTTCCTTTAAGGGAAAATGCCGAATAACACTTCTTATGGAATTTATAAAATTATTTAAAACATGCAAAGGATTGCTATAAAAAAATTTAATGAATCAAAACAGGACTTTAGCATAATATTAATTGCAAACTAATCTATAATTGCGGATACCTAAATGAAGTAATTTTAATGTGATGAGATGAATTACTACAACGCTCCATATATATATATATATATATATATATGATGAAATAATCCAGAACAGTGCTGTTTCTCCTAATGACAGGCACACTAAATAAATAACTAGTTCGCGAATAATTGGCTACAAAAGATAAAATTACAGGCACATAATTACTTACATTTCTACGGCAGTCCCTTGCGTCGGATCGTAAGGAGCGTCATTGCAAATATCATCAACGGTTTGCGTTGGAAATAATCTGTCCCGGTCGGCTGCGTTAAAAAGATTAATTGTGGACACCGCTGCAATGTCTCCATCTTGATATAAATCTGGGAAACTGTAAAGTTCTTGATTCTTGACGGAGTGAATGCTTCTTCACTGATGAAAATAACTACTCTGACTCCCAGCTGAAAATATTTCCTTTTATATGCATGATTCCAAAGCACCACCCCAAAAGACTAATAGGCGGTTCGTAAGTTTGCTGATTGGTTGTCAATGTAACTGGACGGAGCTATGTTAAATTTGTGTACCAAACGTAACACCGCTATAACGGGTCCACGCTTTGGATGTCCTGATTGGTTCACTAATGGTGTCTTTATCTTCTCTCCGTAGGTTTAATGTTCACATCTCAGGGTGTATTGCCACTTGCAATCTCTACCACGATGGTTTCAAATATTTGCATTAATATTTGCGTCCATACTATTCTCGGTTTTCCCATTTTAGAACCCACCCCTTTATGCAATATCCCTCATCCCTTTGCAACATTGATCAACATTTGCCACTTGCAATCTCTATCACGACAATACCTTACATTATTATTATTTGCGGTCATGCTATTCGATCCTCAATTTTGATTCATCTATTAGGCTTGACTTTTTATTTGCCAATTCTCGCGTAGGAGTGTGATTAAATTGTGTTTAGTTCGTGAAAATGAATGGTTGGGCTGGTAGATAAAAGGGCGCTCTAGGTATCCTAATGGTTAAGACGCTGGGGTGCTGATCGGAGGTTGAGAGATCGAGTCTGGATGGTGACATTGTAATTTCTTGGTACATACAATCCCCGATGAACGGGTGTACCTATGTGAGGTGGAGAGTAAAAGAAGCCAACTCACCACTTCATCAGATCAACTCGAGTGGTGGGGCGATAAGCTTAATCTTGGTGAAATGAAGAATCATCGCAAGTAATAATAATAATAATAAGCCTTTCCATTTTTTCATTTTCATTCATCCATTTCATTTCATTTCGTTTCAATAACAGAGCCAATGTACTTCGTGAAATGAGGAATCATCGCACGTAATAATAATAATCATAATAATAAAGCTTTTCATTTTTTCATTTTCATTCAGTCATTTCATTTCATTTCAATAAGAGAGACAATGTAAAGTTTTAACACAATTATGAAGATACTACACAAATTACACGCAAAGAAAAATAGTTCGGATTCAACGTTAAACTGTAGGTGTAAGGCGGGTGACAAGTTTGATCTTTGTCAAAATAAACAATTCTGGGAGAAAGAAAACCGATTTAGCTTAATATTACTACTGTAATTTGCACCACCCTATATATATAACCTTTGGTTAGCTTCCGCCAGAATTGTTCATTCTGACGAAGGTCAAGCTTTTCACTTCACCTTAGACCTACAGTTTAATGTGGAATCCGAACCACGTCCATCAGCAGCCCAACGTCTTAACCACTAGGCCACCTATGGTACTCATTTATCTACCAATCACTTTCTTTATTGTGTGGAAGGATGAACAGCTGGGTTTGGCTGCGCGCCGGCTGCCGTCGGGTCTCGAACCCGGGGCCGATGGATTCGTAGTCAGCGACGCTAACCACTACACCACCGAGGCGCCTGGAACTCTTCTGGGAAATTACATCCACTATAGTTCGAACAAGTAATGATAAATGACCAATACTCTAGTTTTTTCTTTTTCATGATGTTAGCCCGACGTGGGCAACGGGTCACTTGCAAAGAGGTCCCAAAAATATAGCTTCCCTCACCAGCTATCTGCAAAGCAGATATGATCCAGCTTTGGGACAGGATCTAGGGTTTACAGCTTACACCTAGCCTACTAAATTCAGAACCTCAATATAAGTAAAAGACTCGTTGCAGTCACGTCGGATTGAATACATTAAAGAAAAAGGGGGTAACTATTGTATTTTTAGCCAAAAAACAAAACTTAAACCTCAACCGGGACATTGAGCGTCTACTTTTCAAGGCACATAACACTCCGTTTAATATACACAAACTCAGAATGGTCCCCTGAACTATAGTGGATGTAATTTCCCAGAAGAGTTCCTTGTTCCATGCACGGTCTGTGTTTAACATATGTTTCTCAGGGGACCATTCTGAGTTTGGCTTTAGAATAAATGAAAGTGTTTCATGTCTTTCTAATTATAGGTAAATTAAATATTATTCTTATAGAATACTTAAAATGTTTATTGCCAATTTAGTATACTGTAAAGAATAAATGAATATTAACATGAACGATTTTTTTGCTAAGCCATGGATTAATTGTCTAGTGTATTTCTTTTTTTGTTAATATTGGTGATCGTTTAAATAATTAGTTCTCTTTCTGAACAAATTTAAGTAGTCTCTCTCTTGCCTTTAATAAATAAGTGGCAACTCATCTAAATAAAAATTAAAATAAATGGTGCAATCTGTCAACTCACCATAATAAGGTACACCTGAACATAATTAAATTAAAAACAATAACTGGTAACCCTCCTCATATAAATAAATAAAAACAATAAATGGCAACTCATCTATATATAAATAAGTAATTAAATTATATAGTGCTCTCTGGTAACCCCTCCATATATAAATAAGTGATATCTGACAACTCACGACCCTCTATATAACAGCTGCTTGGCCCCTGGACGCTCATAATGCGACGGGCTCCGGTGGAATAAAGAACTATCTCTCCTCTCTCCTCTTAGGTTAAGGCTTAGGTTAGGTTTCCCTTTGGGGGGTGAGGACATCCCACTTCTCCCCCAAAGACCCTGCTCCTTCTCCTTTTCCCCCTCTTTAGGTTAAGGTTACCCTTTGGGGGAGGTCATCCTCCTCCCTCCCTCCCCCCTTTGCAGCATTGATTTGTTGCATAACACCTCCCCCCTTCATTGCATACCCTCCCCCCCCCGTGTTGGATACCCCTTGCAACAGTCCTCCTCCCCATTTTGCAACATTTATCAACATTGCTTTGCAACATTCTTGTACTCTCCTATTTTGCGGTCATACTACTATTGCAATGTAGAAATTGTAGTGGTTTGGGAAGTTCTGCCGAAGGAACAATATTATCTGATTTAAAATGGATTGAGTTAATCATGTGACATATATTCATTAGAATTATAAAGAGTCTCATTCTCAGTGTCTGTCTCTCCCTCTCTTGAAATATAATTATCTAAAGCACTAAACAAAAGACATTCAATTTCAGTTTCCAACCGAATATTCGCAATCACGAAATTTCTCTAAACGTTCTTGTTTGGGTAAAATGGAACTAAACACTATAGTAACTCACATAGGAGGAAGCTGGACATATAAACTACTAATCCAGTGGCGGAAATACAAAACCTCAATGCTATAAAGACGAACACGTTTGGGGAAATGGAAGTCACGAATCCGAAATGATGTACAGAAAAGCGCAGATTTTGAACATGAATTTACGCCCAAATCTGAAAAGGAAGACAAACACGGTGTCAGAGAACATTAACGTACGAAGATAAATTAATAAATAAATAGATATATATATATATATATATATATATATATATATATTATATATATATATATATATATATATTATATATATATATAATGCCCTTCGTGAAATGAGGCATCATCGCACAGAACATTTGAAGGGTATCATACATGCAGCCTGGTCATAATAGAATAGACACTAAAAATAAGAGACAAAACTGATAAATTCTAATTGAAAGAGTGAAAACCCTCATCAATTACATTATAAATATTTCTAATTGCCAAAACAATCTATTTTCAAGTTTGATAATGCCTAAAAGAGCTAATTCTAAAGATTGTTGAGTAGTATGATGCTGCATGGAGTCAACGCCATATATCAAAAAATCTTGATGTTCCGCTATAGACAGTCAACAGAGTTATAGCGTAGTTTAATACTTGTGGTAAAACCACGACTGGACAGGGAACAGGGCGCCTAAAACCAACCCAGAGGACCCTCAGGGCTTTCAAAAGAGACATCGAAAGGAATTCTCGTCAGTCAACATTTGAGGTGGCACAAACACACCAAGTGTCGAAAAAAAGTGTTCAGTATTACCTCCATAGCATGGGATACAACTGTCGAGCAGTACGAAGGAAGTCCTTGTTGACAAAGGTATTTCAGGCAGACAAAAGTGGACAGAAGAAATGGCAGAACATTCTCAATACAAGACTTCTGGAACAGCGCCATCTTTTCCGATAAGTCCAGATTCTGTAGTTTTCTGACAGCGGTCGTGTGTGGGTGTGGAGACATTCCAGAAGAAGAGTTTATACTACATTATCTTCAAACGAAAAAAAAGGAGGGATTTCAGTTATGATGTTGGGTACTATTTGCGTTGGTGGACGCTCTGCTCTCATAGCTTGTGAAGGGATGGTCAATTCACAGAAATACATTGATATTTTAAAGAGGGTACTCCTACCAATTTATTCAAAGGGCAACTACCAAAGGAGACCAGTACGTTTATGGAAGATGGGCCCCTATTCACACTGCCCGTATTACATAAAAGTTACGTGGCACTTTGAAAAATGGCATCTCTCGCCTCCCGTGGGAGGGTGTACTTAGAAGAGCATTGAAGAATACCGCAGAAACCAGGTACAAAAGCAAATTTACTTGGAAACATTCGAACAAGTGGGAAAAATAAATCCGATAAACACTGATAACCTAATCAAAAATATGCCAAATCGAATTCTTGCATTAAAGAAAGGTGATGGCGAGTCTACAAAATACTAATAAGTGTTTCGAACGATGTTTTCTCTTTCCCTTACCTTTAAAATCATGTAAATACGTTAATGTCACAAAATTTCGATGTTTATTCTATTATGACCAGGCTGTAGAGTGTACTGTATATATGTAATTAATGTAGCTAATGTAAATATTTTACAATTTACCACAGAAAATGGAAAAGAACAAGCTGTACTTGCAGAGGCCAGAACACGTCAAAAATATATTACCAATGACGACCAAATTGCGCATTGTATACTAAGCCTCCGGTGCTCAATTGAGTTTATATTTTCACGACGCGGCTAAAATATTTTGCGAGTAACCTCTCAAATTAAAATTTTCTAAAGTAAAGATGTCATTTATGGCCACTTTTGTGGACTAACTTTAAAAAATATTCTTAACGTATTCAAACAAAATCGTGTTTTCATAGTAAAATTTAATTTGTTATAGAGTTTATCAGCAGAACTTGCCGCGAGTGTAAAACCAACAGCAGCAGACCGGCGCATCGTTGCGTTATACAAAGATGGTTATTCTTAAAATGAATTGCCTCACGTTTGCCCGTCAACACGTTCATACAGTTACTGTGCGAATGCCGATGCGCCCCCCTTCACTCAACGCAAGCAACGTTCAGACGTTCTTCGAAGGTTCGTTCTTTCAAACCCTTGTTACCAAAAAACTGGCCTCATGACGCAACGATTTGACACCACGTATGTTCTTAATTTTGTCAAATACACATCACTTCTTGAGAAACAATATTTCCCATTGTTTCCTCAATATGTTTTAAATGCACGTATGTGTCACGTAGTCATGTTTCAAAACCACCTCCGCTCCGTAAAAGAGAAAAATTACTGCTGTTCTTTTCTGGGCAGAAAATTACTGCTTTTCTTTTCTGACACGACGCAACTGATCTCATTCGGAAGCACTTTGATCCTCAACTGTAAAAACGGAGACCTCCTCCCATATCTGTGGTTATGAAAACACTATATAGGGTTATGGGTTGATTGCCAATTAACTTGGCCACCCGATGGAAATTTGCCTCAGATCTTGATGCTGAGTTGACAGCAAAAACCCTACGCCTTTTCATTAAAAAATTGTGCTTTTGTGGTGGTCTTCAAAAGACCTCCTTAAGTAGTTTTTTTGGTTAATGTTAAATTTATTTGCCTTCGGTATTTAGCACTGCCTAATGGTAAAAAAAAGATTTAGCACTGCCTAATGGTAAAAAAAAGATTTAGCACTGCCTAATGGTAAAAAAAAGAAACCACCATACTTACGTAGTGAACAAAACTCTCTCCTCCTTATTTGCCTTTTAACTATTTGCTCTTTCTTCTATTCTCAATCTTTACTCTCGTTTTCTCTTTGTGTCTTATTATAAACGAACGCAGGTTCACCGCTTGAGCTGATGGGTACCATTAAACTTTCGAACAAAGCAAGCAAAGGGACCGGGGACAATTATACACTATTATTCACAATTTACTAACTTTTTATTTATACCGAAACAATTGGACCAACGGAGTAAAGCGAGTGCGGAATTAACGTTAACATTTAATCGCGGAGAGACATAATTAATTATTTTAAATAAACAATAACATACTAACAAGAAAAACACCTAATCGGGGCAAACCCACCCGAAGACTCAATTGCCAAAATTGGGCATTTTACTCAGCCTCCAGCTTGGGCACATCTCAGATGTTGCCAATTTGTATTTTTATATTTTTAATTTCAAACAAAACATTATCAATCTCTTATTTACATACAAACCATAATTAAATTTCTTATTTAACATTATATTCTTTATTAAACAAAACATTATTAAATTCTTATTAAATATTGTTGTTTTTTAATAAAGATAATCATAAACTACACTCGCATCACCCCCTTGAAAATAAGTTTTCACTTGGAAAACGTATTTATTTAATTTATTTTCTTAAATTTTTTTTTTTTTTTTCTTTAACAATTTCCAAGTTAGAATAGACAAGAAATCATTTGAATGACAAATTCCACACATTAGATATTTTGTATCATTTTACAAAAATCGAAAGAAAATTACAATTTTCACGTTCACATAAAATAACATTTCACACTAATAATAATCAAATTTACAACCTGTAACAAAGCTGTTATGTGAAAAATAAAGGATAATTTTCTTAAAACTGGCTACAACAAATTTCAAGTTCACAATCTATTTCAGCGATTTCCCATCAAAGATCGCTTTACATCCGAAAAATATTCATATGGTTACATAATTACTATCAGTTCATGACCAAGAGCCCCCATGACTGAATTAACATCTTTACAAAACACAAGTCCATCTTCATGGGAGAACCATTCTTTGAATTCATCATGGCGGCTGCGGAAAAAACAAACTTTACTGTCACGTTGCAGTAGATTCCAACCCTTTAATCTTGAACCTAAAAGTTCAGCCTGCTTCTTAGATAATTTCAAATCACGAACTAGGTCATTTAGATCTCCTTGTGACAGTAAATGTGGTTCATTGGAGGAACAGGTAGCCTGGAATGTTGGATCAGAAATGTCTTCATCTTTTTCCTCGTGATATGCTACAGCTACGTTTGATTCCTCATCACTTAAACTTACATGTTCAGGAGGATTTGGTACTGGAAGTTGAGCACTGTGGGGAACTGGTCTCATTGCAGACGGTAGATTAGGGTATTTCATAAGTAGGCTGACCATATTTCCTTGAGACAAAAACGGGACATTGGGATGGCAAAAAAGGGACGGGGTTATGTAATATTCTGTATTCATGAAAAAGTAAGTACATAAACCGGGACAAAATTGACATTTTTATTAAAACGACGGGACGGCCAGGAAATATAAAACAAAAGGTACTGTCCCGTTCAAAACGGTACGTATGGTCAGCCTATTCATAAGGCTCTTTGTTTTTGAAGTGATCCCCTTTGTATTTACCAGGCAGAAATAGCAGTCTGTTGTGTGATCTTTGGGTTCCCTCCAAATCATTGGAATAGCAAATGGCATGTGACGTGAACCGTTTAGCCATCCTGTAAGTAGTCTTACACATGTCACACAACAAATGTGAGGGGCCCAACTCTTGTCCTGATCGCCTACTTTACATCCGAAATAAAGTTCATAGCATTTTTTTACTAATGGTGTAAAGTTACGTTTCTGGGATTTTAAAGTTAGATCACCACATACATAACAAAAGGAATTAGGATGATTCAGACAGTTCCGCGGCATTACAAAACATCTATATGAATACAACACGTGTAAAATTAACAAGAAGCAACAGACACTAGCTGTTAACACTGTGACATTTACAAGCAGACTGACTTGGAGCTGCTCTACACACAGAAACTA
This sequence comes from Bathynomus jamesi, assembly GCA_023014485.1. NCBI lineage: Eukaryota > Metazoa > Arthropoda > Malacostraca > Isopoda > Cirolanidae > Bathynomus > Bathynomus jamesi. The sequence goes on along the minus strand of JAJOZX010002918.1, from coordinate 2,425 downwards.
GGCTCATGTCTGAACAGGTACAAACATGTTTCAACCTGCACAGTCTGCTGCTCCGACCAAATTTATCCTGCCAGCATTATCAGAACTTTTTCCCCAAAGGAATAAATTTTACTAATTTTACAGAAAAATTAATACAACATATATATTAATATTAATATATTTTATTATAGTTATATTAATTAATATAATATATTATTATATTTATTATTTTTATAATGTTTTATATTATAATATTGTTATATACTTAATTATATACAGGGTGTCCCAGAATTAACTATATTTCAATGAAATCGGACAAATTTTTTAAAAACACACTTTTATTTATGTTTATCATGTTTAATATGTGTTAAAAATGTATAAATTTCTAAATTTTTTTCACAATTTTATTTTCATAATTTTTTCATAGTTTTTCATAGTTTTATTTTCATTCTCTTTCAGAACCCTATTAATAATGAATACACAAGAACGCATCTTTGTTGTAACATCCCGTATCAAAGGAATGCAATGTAATGAAATCAGAGAAAAATTTACAAGAAGATTCCACAGAACCGGTCCTACAGACAAAGCGATTCGTGAACTTGTGAACAAATTTAAAAGAACTGGATCCGTACACGACGAGGTGGGAAGAGGACGCCCAAGGACAGCACGTAACAGTACCGAACAGGTACGACAATTGTTTGAGGATGAACCAACAACAACTTCGGTTAGGGAGGCCGGTCGAAGACTCAACATATCCAAGACAACAGTTCATAGAATCTTGCGTTCGACACTGATGAAAAAGGCTTTGATATGGGATGTTACAACAAAGATGCGTTCTTGTGTATTCATTATTAATAGGGTTCTGAAAGAGAATGAAAATAAAACTATGAAAAACTATGAAAAAATTATGAAAATAAAATTATGAAAAAAATTTAGAAATTTATACATTTTTAACAAACATTAAACATGATAAACATAAATAAAAGTGTGTTTTTAAAAAATTTGTCCGATTTCATTGAAATAGATAGTTAATTCTGGGACACCCTGTATAATATGTTGTTATTTTTTTTATCCGGTGATCATGCTAAATGAGGAAAAAATGAACATAGCGTCACAAGTAAACTAAGCTTGATAGAAAAAAATCTGATTTCATATTTAGATTCAGCATGAAAAAGTACACTTAGAACACCCATCAAAACCCTTGTGACAAAATTGTTGTTGACCAGTGTAATCAAATTTACAACCTGTAACAAAGCTGTTATGTGAAAAATAAAGGATAATTTTCTTAAAACTGGCTACAACAAATTTCAAGTTCACAATCTATTTCAGCGATTTCCCATCAAAGATCGCTTTACATCCGAAAAATATTCATATGGTTACATAATTACTATCAGTGCACATACTGTAGAAAGAATAAGAACATGTGTACAAAAATACTGACCAGAGCGCACATACTATCACACGAACCACAAAACAAATTTGGGCAATAATCGCACCCTTTCACTTATAATTTCATTAAATAATAATTATAATCAGTGTACATTAATTTCTGGACGTTGTTTAGATATCAATCCGCAAAGCTGACAACGGACTTCTTAAATTTTCAATCGCAACTCTTGCTCACTTCGCCAGAATGCAAGGGGTTGCATCACCATGCAACAGATCAGCACGCCTGAGACTCCGCTCTCTCTCCAAAAAATGGCGAAAAAACAAAAGAGTCGTTCAATTCAGAGAGGATCAGGGGATGGAGATATACTGAAAGTGGAATCACCCACCGGAATTGGACGGAATTTGCAATTCTAGAAGTCGACGAAGAAACACGCCTCTCTAATCTCAACTTTTGTCGATGAATGCTGCTGCTCCTACGTCCAGCTGAAAGACTCCCTACATCATGCAGTGGTGGCATTCAGCCGGTTCGCACCGGTTCGTGCGAACCGGTTCCTAAAATTTCTCGAGTTCGATTTGGAGGCGATTTGGAAATATTTAAAAGGAAATTAAATAAAGAATTTCAATAAAAACATTTTTTAGTTTTCATTTCTGACACGGAAGGGAGAGGAGAAGGGGGGGGGGGGAAAGAGGAGGGGAGGGCGAACCGGTTCTTAAAATTTTTTAATTCCACCACTGCCTACATGCCATTAATCAAACGATCACTTCGCCGTAGGTGGTTTCACAACGAACCTACTGTATGCCTGTGTGGAGAGTAAAGCCTTAAACACTCATTCAAACGCTCGTGGTTTCCTACCGAGTGTTAAAACGCATATTCAACAAAGCATCGAGCAGCAGGACCAGGACTACCAGTACACCAACTTCGATCGAACCTGTCCTGCATTGAAGTCGCTGCGCATTCGTCTCTCTCTCTCTCTCTCTCTCTCTCTCTCTCTCTCTCTCTCTCCGAGAGAGAGAGAGAGAGTGAGAGAGAGAGAGAGAGAGGCAGTAGCTCGATCTC